>VZTE01004295.1:0-162105 GCA_013397775.1 Eulacestoma nigropectus
CTTTCAAACCAAGACAGTTGCCATCTGGCAACACCATGCACAGTGCTCATCTGAAAGTTTTAGATGAGGGCTGAGAACAAGTTTGGAAAACATTAAGGCGACTTTTTACTTCTTCAGTCTAAAATACTGCATTATGCATTCATTTAGGACTGGACATCTATCAGTTTGTTAAGGGTTTTCAGTTGTTTTTCTGAAAGTTTTTTATTCTTTAGACCTGCCAGAGGTTGTACATAGAATCATCTGTTATGGCCTAACATTTAGAAAAGACCCTGCCTTGAAGAGAAATTGGATTAAACATAATGAAACTTCTGCAGAAATTCCAACCCTTAAGCTCTCCTAAGGACCTCACTTATATTCCCATTTATATTCGCTGGGAGAGCCAGTGCTTCCTCAAGTCATAAACAGGTAAGGCCAGTTCTCCCCAGGTTCTTTTACACCTACCCAGCTCACTATAGGTTTATGTGTTACCATGCTTTCACAAAGTAAGAGTTTGCTCTGCACACTTTTTCACCCTGCACAATTATTTCTTCTTTATGCTTTTTTTATCCCCAGACAGTGATGTATAGGATTTCTTCACCGATAAACTGAAACAAATCAGCTGCTGTAATCCTGCTGCCATACAGCAGATCAATGTGCAGCAAGGCTTTCAGTGTATTATCTGCTTTGTGGCTTACAAAAGGGTGCACGAAGTCATCAAGTGGTCTAAGGACTAGAGCAGGGGTCAGGGGAGACACGTGAGGCAGTATTTCCACACTAGAAGCAAGAACCCAGTAAACAGAGATACAGAAATATCACTGAAGTACCTTGCAGTGAAGTTACAATGAGAACTGTGAGATCACCAATCTGTCACTAAAACCAAATCTCAGAACCGCATCAACTTTTATAATACACAGAATTACTGATCCTACTGCACTGTGTACCAATTGCCCAGTACCACCAGCCCCAATTCTTTCATTGAGCCAGAAGAAAGCGGCCCATTATCAGGAGTGGCAGAAACAGCAGGGACCTGAAGGTGAGTTCAGCACTGTAGCACGTATATGGAAAAATGAGACAAGGTTCTCTGCTTCACCTGCACTCTACACCATTTTACTCTTCTATTCAGGGTGGATAATTTCTGGCTTTTACTGACATAAGATTTAACATACTATCATCAGTCTGGAGGTTTTCTTGAGGATCTTGAAGCACCAGTGTGAGTTTACTGCAAAAGGTTTAGAAGTACAGGCATTATTTAGTTCCGTTCCTTAATATATTTAAAAGCACACCATTAGAACAGCTGAATAGCAGAGATTCTGCTTTTAAGAAAAAAATGTTCTTACTTTTTGGAAGTTATTTCCATATTACACTCCTTTTCCAATTTTTAATTTTAATTTAGTTTAGTTTTCATTATATATTTTCATTTCTTAAAAACATTTAATTGCACTATCAGCCATTTTATAAACCTTGCTAGAACACCACCAAAAGAACAAAATATTGTTCCATCCTTGGCAGGAGGAAGAGGGAAGGTTGAACTTCAGAGAGTTCTATTCCTTATATATATGAAGCACTCAGTCCTGGTCACTATGCTAAGCCTGAAGTCTGAGTTATACACATCCTTTTTCACTTTAAAATTTATTTTCTCATTTACATTTAAAAATATGAAAAGGCAAAAGCCATTGTAATGGCAAAGGAAGAGAAGCTGGGAGCCATTTCACTACCAAGCGAGCAGCAACAACCATTGATGAGCAAAGAAGTATCACAGGATAAGGTGTGAAGGACAGAAATGCCTCCTAGAATCCTAAAACAATACATTCTTTTCCATTTAAGAAGAGAAAAAGCACTTCAGTGCAAATCCAAACCACTTTTCTTTCCTTGCAGTAGCAATCCAGTTACAGTAGTATCTTTTATGTGCCAACTACAGACATTTTACTTCGTTTTTTCATTTTAGATGTTACTCTAACAGAAAAGATGGTTACCCAACTTTGGGTTGTGATGTATATCTATTTTGGGTAATTTCTGTTCTAATATTTTCACAGCTCAGAGTGGAGAATGTGAGTTTAGCCAACAGATAAGTAGAAATACTTTCTACATTTGTATCAGTAGAAAAACACTGACAAAGTTTCTGTGGGTAAATGGTCCTTCCTGAACAGTTTATCAAGAAAAAGGAACTTGAAAATACAGTCTTGTCATATTTGGGCAAACTTTCTTAAATACAGTGTGCAGTTTCCATTAGCATCTAGCACTGTTTCTAGTGAAGTGTTTCCCCAATATTTCCCTGGCAGTTTTACTGCTGCTAAGTGAGGTAAGATTCTCAAAATTATTTCCTCAGTTTAGCATCTAAATTAGACCCTGTTGTTGCAGGCTGTGTCCTACTGTGACATTATGAATTTCAAATGTAAGGTTTCATATTCTTTCCCTATCTAACACTGTTAAAAAGTATCATGCAGCTGTAGATAGCATCAGCTTTGACTAACCAGGAAGGGAGGCAGCAAACTGGATTATCAATGTATTCATTCTTTCCTGCTTCACTGGGCACCAACAGTAAAAGTACATAGCCCTGAAGAGCCTGAGGTACCTCAGCTTCCAAGCAAAAACTGCTTAGCACTTTGTTCCCTCAATCTACTATTAAATCATTTTCAGGAATCTTCTCTCATCAAATATTGGGGAGCTGACACATTCTAACTTTGGAAAATGCTGATTTTTCCTTGTAGTTGCCCACCTGTGAAACAGAAACGGCTGTCCCACAAGGGCACCTAGAGAACAGCAACACACTTGTGCTTACACTTGGCCAGTTGTCATCCATTTCAAATAATATACTGGATATCTAGTAAGGATTAAATATTAACGATAATGTCTTATTCCTTAACTGGATAAATCTGTTTCAGTCAGAGGAGGAAAGTTCAAGAAGTGAGACAACAGCAAGTGCATCAGTCAGAGCACAAACTCCTGCAGTCAACCACTGGGTTTTTGAAGTTCCTCTGGATGTATCAGGTTTGTCTTCCCCAAAAGTTTCACATATAACTCCATTTTCTTGAATTTTAACACAGAATCTACAAATCATTTACATGCTGTTGAAATTTATCAGTGGCATAAATCTGAAAATGAAAGTTTGCCTGGTTTATACTACTCTGTGCACTTTTATTGTCTATATCTGATAAGCATTCATAGCACTCTCCAAATTATATCCTATGCATGAAGCTGTTCTATCAAAAATAAACACAGTAAAGCAAACAGCAAGCTAAAATCAGATTTCATTGATTAATAATTTTTCTAAATTGCAGCACTGCCTGAATTTGAGGGGGAAAAGAACTCCCAAAACAATCTGCTAAAATTGCCCCAGCTGACCAGTAAATTGGGCATATTTTTCGTGCATTATAGAAAGAGACCTGAGTGTTCTGTAGTTAGAATAGCACTTCTGTGGGATAAGCCACTCTGGCAGGGAGGCTGTAACAAAATCCCAGCCGCTCACAGCTATGTAAAGCTAATGTGATAGGGGGGAAAGCTGTATATCATCTTGGACATTATGCACCTGATAAAAGGGGAAGGTACAGCAGGGCTTGGCCCCTAATCTGAAAGCTATAAATTCTAGTCCCTCTGATTTCAGTAACATTGGACAAGAAAACTAAAAGCAAGCTTTTCTACCTATTCCACATGACATGGAGAGTTCTGTTTAGCACTGAACTCTGGTAAGACTTCCTGTGAAATTCTGAGCTTTTCATTTAAAAATTTGAGCATTATGACTGAACATAAATACCAGAAATTCCTGAGTAGGTTACCTAAAATGCTATGAGTGTCCTCCACTCCGTATTATCTCATTTAACACAAAGGGTCTGTTTAAAATCTGGTGCATAGTATAGCACCTCATGAGTCCCAAAAAGATATGGAGGAAAAGTCTAAATATATGTTTAACATACTTACAGATTAATATATTTTTTACTCATACTATTATTATACATACTAGTTCCCATTCTAAATTTCTTAAAAAGAAAACTTAAACTAGTGAAAAGTAATTATTTGTTTTAAATAATGGCTATAGAGTAACATTAAATTTTCTTCAATTTACATTCCCCTTTCAACACCTAAAATACTGCCTGGGATAAAGCTTACAGGTCTTTTGGTGAATGAGTTTATTAAACTGTGTCCCTAAAGGCCACGAGCATTATGGTGGGAACAAAAGTTATGCACTGGCTGTGCTCGTCTGCCCACAGATACCTGGTCAGGGCATTTCTTGTCCCTCACCATGGCAGGGGAGTTGGAATGAGACGATATTTAAAGGTCTCTTCCCAACCAAACCCTTCTGTGATTCTGTGAAAGTGATTGGAAAATGAAAAGACCACCAAACCATGTAAGTTTTGCTTGCAGTAATCAGAAATATGCAGAAATTGAAAAGCAATGCAAAGGTCCATCAAAAGGACACCATAAATGATGACAAACATGGTTTCCATGATCTCTAAGAATAACATTGATGGCAAAAGATATTGTAAGCAAAATAACATCTTAAACATTTTCCATTTCATAAAGTTGCTGACTGGGCAAAAGAAGTTCATCTAAGAAATAAAGTCATTAAGGATACAGGAACTGATTTCAGAAATGAAAAGACAACACTGATTCAGTCCCCAAGGGGTGGTTGGTATCTTAGAACATCTGCTATTTGCCTAATAAAATAGAGGCTAAACAAGACACCTGCATAAAACTTCAGCTATCCCATTAAGAATCAATAAAAACTTACACAGATGCTTTTTAGTAAGAAAGAATGGAAGAGAGCACTGTAATATTGCTGTGGAATTTCTCCAGCTGTTTCTTTAATTTATACATTTGACAAGTTAGTGAAAGGGAGTAATCTATGATGCAAGATTAGTGTGCTACTGGAAGTTATACAAAAACTCAAAGTAATTTCTTCTCCTTCTCCCCTCAAATAAATATTTTGCATCCTATATGCATTATTTAGTCTCTTAAGCCTTCAAGCCACTGCTTATTGCATCAAGCTCATAAATCATCTCTTCCACATCACCCAGCTACCCTTAGAAAAGCATAAAAAATAGCCCTTTTTATACAGTATCTGACCATAATTATTTTGCCATATAAATATATTTCATCTGCAGACTAATAGGAGTTGAATTTTGTATAGTAGTAGACTAGATCATCAGCAAATAAATGTGTGTGTGTGAACCTGATAGAGCTATTTCATGATGAAAATTTATTCATGAAACAAGCCAAACAAAACCAGACTGTCCCAAAGCATGTGGTACCACTTTGGGAAAGTCATGGTTTTTATTTTCTAGTCTCCTATTAAAAAAGGGTCAGGATCAGCCTCGGGTTCAGCCTGTCACAGACAATTACAACACACCCTGCATAATCTCAAGAAAATTCTTCCCATCCTTCCTTATTTCACCTGTTGTTATCACTGATAAAAGATGACAACATTTGTAATGGTTAACTTTCCAGTCTGAAGCAATTACATTTTCTTTTATCTGTAACATATTCTAGGAAATAGTAATCACTTTCATTCACATAGGCTTTCTAGAGGAGGGCTGATCCTTCTGATGACAGAGCACCACAAAACACAGCAGTTTGTGACTGGAAGTGCCAATGGAAAAATAATTACACAGTGTTGAGGAGAAAAAGTTCAGTAAACAATCTACCTCCCAACAGCCCTCAGCTCTGTGTTTGAAAAGGATACTGAAGATTACACAGCAAATTGTACTTCATCACAGAAACAAAGAATGGTTTGGGCTGATGGGCATCATCTAATCATTATCATTTTTGAGGTGTCCAAATCCAGCCATCAGAAGAGGTGGCACAAATAGCATGGTATTGATGAAAGTGGCTTTGTTCACCTCGAAAGCCAAAAGGCTTTACTCTCACTCACCTGCTCTTCAAATAATATAAAAACTGTTACTGTATATATCATTAATTATTGTGTACTGGGCATTTTTCATTTAAAACTGCATGCAGCTGGACACGTGGTGTAAAATATATATGAGCACTAACATGTTTTAGTGCTTATGCATTAACTGTTCACTGTGACACCTACAGGCACAAAAAAAATGTGTGAGGAAAACCAGACATGGGGACAGAGGCCAAAGAACAGCCTGACTCCAGGCAGTGCCACTAATGCTGGAGAGAAAAGGCAACTGGTGCAATAGACCTCTGCTCACAGAAATGTCAGACACCAGAGGGAACTCCAATTCACAGTGAAAAAGAACCTTGGGAAAGACAAAAGCCTACTAAAGGAATGTAGAAATCAGCATACATTGATTTAAGGCAGGGCACAAGTGTTAAGAAAAAGATTATTAAATCTACAGGATGCTTAGAGAAAGTTATTTGCCATTTTATGGCAGGAAAAAGAAACAAGACTGTATTATTCAAAACTCTTACTGGACTCCTCAGCTCCTAAGCACTGTTGGTACAAATGTAAAAAGAGAAGGGAAAAGTAGTTAACACACAAGGCTCACTTTTTCTTTCCAATAAACAGGGAATTACCATCTTCATCAACTATTTAGAGACTATAACAGAACCAGAGCAGTGCTACAATACTAAAGACTAAAGGAAAAGAAACTTACTGCCTTTACCATTTATAATCATTTATATTCATGACGTTTTCTTTTTAAATTTCAAAATAAGGATTTGGACATGGATATCAAATATTGTTATCCACTGTGGCACATGACAGAGCTTTTCATTTAGGCTGAGTTGTTTGTGTTTGGTGTGTTTTTTAAAATTTTCCTTGTCTAATTTTATCTGAGTCAAATAAATATAGATGAACTTTAATACAAAGGCAAAGGACATATCTTATCTGGCGTGACAAGCTGAACCACCTCCAGGGTGTCCATCTACTGAGGAAGTCGTATTCTATATTTTCCAATCCAGTTTCAAGAAGTGACAACACTCCCCAGGAGACATTCATGCACTTGAGCAGACTGTTGGTCTTGCCATGGCAAAATGTGGTCAAATGACTCTTTCTCCTGGCTTACACGAGCCAGGACTATGGAAGCAGGTCCTGAAACTCCACTTTCACAGGGTGAGAGTCTGCCTGTTGTGCTAAGAGATTACTTGACCTTTCACTATCTTTATATGTACCTTAATGTCTCCATATAGAAGAAAACACACTCATACAAGAGTGTGATCATCCAACACAGTGAACTCAGCTACTACAGTTTTACAATGAATATTTATGTGATTTCTCTCATCCTTCAAGATCAGTCATCAGATGTTAATGTCAGATTTTTTTTTCTGAGTAGCAGCAGTATGCAAAAAACCAAGTTTCCAGCCTTCATGACCTCTGGAAGAAGAGATGCCAAAATCATGGCCATTGTGAAGCCTTTTTGGCTTTTTATAGATTCAAAAAACCCTAACAAATAAAACCTAAACAAACAAACAAACAACTAGAAATAAAACCAACAATGAAAAAAAGCCAGCCAACAAATGCTTAGGACCACTTGTATGTTTCATTCTGTGATGTGTGTTTGTGAACACAGAGGCATACGATGCCTGGATCCATTCCCATGGGCAGGAATAGGTTTGTAGGCAGTGGGGGGGGCAAGATCTCCTCCTCTGACAGCAGAGCCTGCAGGAAGGCACTGCCCACTAGACTGCAAAGCCAGCCAGTGTGCTCCCCTGGGGATCAGGACAGGGCATGTTTGGTGAACTGCCTTCTGTCTTTCCATGACACCTATAGAATCTTTTGGTTCTGATAAAGTTCAAGAAAGGTGGGCATCCTACAGGGCATCTTCCTGCACAAATCTCTCCTGCTACCTATTTTGCTGCATGCACTGTAACTGCGCATATATTAAATGTGGTATTTCATTTTTTACAGTGCTCCTCTTAATAGAGCCTGAGACAACAGACATTCCCTACATGTTTTAGCTTCATTCTCAATGTATTCTGTCATTCTCAGCTCCACATTTCTTCATCATGAGTAGAACTGTCAGATGCTGCTAAAGAACTTAGCACAGGTGCATTGTCTCATGTGAGTCTATAAAAGCTTCCTTGCTTTCAGAAAGGGGCTTCCTGTAGATGGTATAGAACAAACTTACGTTTAACATTGTAGTGGCGCTAAAATATGTTATTACAAAAATACAAACTGGAACTCAAGCATGACTTCTATTTGAAGATCAAGTATTTTGTCAGCAGGAAAAAACAGAATTATACACTCTATAGTATTTTTTAATCTTCTTCATTGATTAAATATTGTTTTATCTAGGCTTTAACTCTTGGAAACAAAAGCATCATATCCTCCTTTGCTAGACTGGAGACTGTCTTGTTAGATAGCGTAACCATATTAACAGAATGCCTGCTGATATGTTATTCAGACCATCCATTTCAAAATCACCAGCCTTGCTTTCATTTATTATCCTGACAGCTTTGCTGCTAACAAAAGACAAGTATGCAAGCCTAAAACCAGACTGCTGCCCTGCACTAACACAGCCAAGTAAGAGCTCTGGCTGGTAGACTGCCCATACAAGCAGTCGCTGCAGTGTCATACAGCACACAGAGTCATTAAAGCAGTGACTTTTTCCCTTTTTGCAAAGGGGGGGGGACAATGATTCAATTAGAATGAGCTTTATTCTAAAAATGACCTCACAGTGGTATTTCTTCTAACAGACCACTATTTGCATTATTGATTTTTCCAAAAGTTACCAGCTGGTGGTCACCTTGACTAAATGTCAGACTCTTTAAAATGTCATTTACAAAGGGGCCTGGCTTTCAATTATGCGTGCAGATGAACAAAAGGTTCATGGAATCATCTGAAGTAAATCATGACCCTGTCTTAACTCTGACTGGTGTGATTGTATCAATCCAGCGGGTTTTAGTATCAGGACAATACACAGGAATTCATATTGGCCTTACGTATCTAAAGATTCCTCATTGGTGAAGCAGAGATGTAGAGCTCAGAGAGAACTGGAACTCAGCAGAGAAGCAGCAAGGCTCAGGTTTCTGTCCCAGTTCTAGCACAAGCCACCACCAAGCAGTCCCTCAGCATCCACGAGGAGTCAGTCCCTGTCCTTCCCACCTGACCCAGCTGGACTCTCATCACCCCTTCAGCCAAATAAATTTCTGCTTCCCCCTGCTCCCTGAAACTTGTGCCTGAGAGCCCTTCTGCTCTGTGGAACCACACGGCACTGCTGGAGGATGGTCAGATTAGCATTTCTACAATGTCTCCAAAACCTGAGAAACTCGAAAAAATAATATTTGTGTTGCTTCATTACTTGATCAGCATTAGTAAGTCCAATCTCTCTCACAAGTTTGCATAACTGCTAGAAAATTCAGCTCTCTGCAACCTAATTTTCTGGGAGAGTGAAAATGCTATAAATAGCTACTCTTTTCAGTAAAATAAAGAACAAATCATTATTTATCCTAAAGCACTGCACATCGACAATTTTCCCAGCTACTTTTGGCTTAGCACATCACAGACAACTTGCAAGACTCAAGTTAGGAAGACCTGGGGCCAGAGCATGATCACTTCAGATGTGTAAAGGGGTCTGAAATTATCCTGCAAGACAGGTTGGAGTCCTCCAGTCAGACACTGTGGGAGCCGACAGCGTCCAACGAGGGGTGATTCACCAGGAGAATGCCAGCTCTGAGAAAGCCATGAGCTGCAACAGCACAGCCACCTCCACCCTGCACAGCTTGGAATACTCTTAGGACTGCTCGAAATAATGACGGAACACCAGTATTTTGGGTGAAAGAGCCTAGAGCTTAGAGCCTAAAACAGGCTTACAGTCTCAAATATTCACTTTCACTGTCCTTTTTGGTAACTGGACTATTAACAGATTACTCCTATCACATACATTTTAATTCCTATATGTTGTGTCCGAACACTTGACTCTTATGAACTCTTTCCAAAGTTAGTAATTTACAAAAATTAGTATGAAACTCAAAAATTTACATGCTATACTTTTGCTACAATGCTGCACAATCACCTTCTGCTCTAAGTCCATGCTGGAGTGCCTTTTCTGGTGCAGGAAGAAGTGTATTCAATACTGATTTACTCTTGGCTGATTGACCTTGGTATCTTCTGGAATTTCTAGTGTTACATTAAAAACAGCTTGGCTATTTTATCTAGAGTACTTTTTTAAAGCTGTAGCTGGTCCTCTTTAAGTTTTTGCAGTATTTTTAGTTACCACGGAGCCTACAGTTCATGTACAGCTTGTTTACTATTTAATTTACTACCATTTAAATTTAAATCAGTTCAATGACCAAAAACTGAAGTGTCCAAAATTTGAGACTTGAATTCAGGATTTTTGACTCACATCCACTATTAGTAAACAATAATGTCCCCCTTCAATTAAAAGGTTTGCTGTCCTTCTTGATGTAAGCACTAAGTTTTTGAACAAGACAAAACAATGTAACAAATGTGTAAAGCAAGGTTCTGCCACAGCAATAGTATGATTTTTGTGACATTACTGCATTTTTAAAGTTCTAATTAAAGTGCAGTACTATACATACATAGTAGATTTCTTTGCATTAACTATTCTTTACATTAATTACAGCATCCAGAGTCTCGTACGGTAAAAACCTGAGATTTCATGTCACATAATCACGTTTTTCATAGTGATAAAAATAGAACTCTGTGCATTAAGATTGGTGCTAATTTGCAATTACAAACCTTGAATGTCTAAAAGCTGTGCCCTTTCAAATAGTCTGTCCCAAGAGGAAGAGGAGAAGAATCATGAGGCGCATTCACGGCCTGTAAATGGCACACAGTATAAAAGAAATAGGGAAGGTACTCTTGTAACACATCAGCAAAAATTGTTGCCAGCCAAATGTGTTTCCTCAGCTTCCACTGAGAAACTCTCTATAGTGACAACAAGTCACCAAAGATGAGCATTCTGACACATCTTGATCCTAATTTGTTGTCAGGGCATCTACTTTTACTAAGTGACACTTGTATTCAACACCTCTCTCCAGTGTCTGCTCATCTACCCTACTCTGACACTGAAGACTAATCACAGTTTCAAATTCCAAACAATTAAATTATTGCTTAGGATCACTTTGAAGTCCATGATGAGTGGTGTGGCACCCAGGACAACAATCACAAGATGCAGTAAACACAGACTCCTTACTCATTCTCACTGCAAGCCCCTCTCTTCCCCCAAGCATTTGCAGGGGGAATAGTCTGTTTCAAAAATACATTTCCTCCAGAAGTCCGTATGTATCCAAGTGTTTGTGCAAACATTGCTGCTTGTTAGGTTCAAATAAAACTACCTACTGCTGAAAACAATGGAGCAGAGGTCAGCTGCAGAAGGTCTGATCTTGCATTTCATCCCCCAGAATCTACTGCTAAACTAATTTCTCCCCCTAGCAGTGCAAGACAGACTGTAAAATTAAACTTCACAGTTGCTTTAAATTAACCTTTTGACTGAAATCCCCAACACCTCTTAGGGCATGCATCACAAGGTTCAGATTACAGTCTTAAACCACTTCGCTTTCTCATCTTTCCCAGTCCCTTAGTACAGGAAAAGAAGCTATTTGAGGCAGATTTCCCTATTCCTTACAACTGGTAAAACAGGCCAGTGAAAGTCCGAACTGTTCCTCTGTGTTATCAGGGCTGATATGGTGGGGAGGTGCTGGCACTTGGCTTCATTACCCTCAGGGGACAGCAGCACTCTCCCGAGGGCCACCTGCACTCTTCTCCCATCGCAGGATTTTGGCCTCCTGGCATTGCAAGAAGAGTTTATTCAAGGTGCAATACAAACACCTCAAACTTTTTAAAAGCCTCATTAACTTTCATCAAGTGAAATTCCCCCTAACAAGAAGAATAAATTAATCAAATATCTTCCAGAACCCATAATAAGTCCGTCATTCAAACTGTGATGAAAAGTATGACTGAAAAGTACACTAAAGTGTTCTAAAGAACACTAATTGTTCTATTTAATGACAATATGTCTGCTAGCTCCTAGTACCAGAAATCCTGATCACAAATAGACCCTATTGTCCACGTTATTTTTTATTTTATGGAAAAGATAACAAAGAAATTAAAAAACGTATTATCATCAGGAATTTAAATTTAAGAGGACACACGTCCCCCATCACCATATCCACGTACCAAAGCAGAAAACAGTAAAACAAGGCTCTAAAGAACTCAGTTATTAGTATCCCACCAGCTTTCTAAGTTTTTTACAAAAACAAGTTTCAATTCATATATTCCACTTTTGGGTACAGACACGTGTGCAGTTTTTATAGGTTCATTTCACCTAGTAAAGCTGCAAGGAGGAAGAGCAAAGGATGCTTTCTCGTTATATAGTTTTATACTTCACCTCCAATTTTCTAGGAAAATCCCAGTGAAAATAGGGTGAAAGCATAGGCAGTGCTTTGTACTAGCATTTTTTTTCATCCATTGGCATAATATTACTTTATTTGAACTATAATTTATCAACTGACTGGAGGCAAAAAGCCTACTGCATGCTTCTCTGTGTCCAGATAAATACACTCTGAAGGCCGCAGGATTCAGAAAAGAGTGTTCAGCTTTGAAAACCAAGGCATCAAAGGAACTACCAGCAGAAGATGGGAAACCACGGACTATATGGCAGCTATATATGCCAAGAACAATAAACACAAAAAACCCACTAAAGAGGTACAACATGGAGAAGCAAGCTAGAGAGTGAATAGGCTTGAATAAAGGAGGTAACGCATCAGGAGAAAAATATTCCTGAAGTAATATTAAAAAACCCAAACAAAACAATGGAGGACATTTAGTATGAATGAGGCAACAGAAAGAAAAGCAGGAGGATACACTTTTGTAGAGTATCCCTTTAATCTCTTTAATATAAGGTTTTTAAAGGGGAAAAAAACCATCTCTTGCTTGAAGCACATACACCACCATTGCACTGCCTCGAACTTTTACTGAAGCCTGCAACAAATACCATCTAATACAAAGAGCAAACAACTAAACCATTGCAAAGCCCCTGTTCCAAAACAGGGGAAAAAACTGTGAAGTCTTACCCCAGAGCTTGGAAGAACCATCTTGTTCTCAGATGATTAATCCCATGTACTTTGTCTTCCATTTATCTGAAAACAGCGCTCCAGTAATTACAGTGTACCTGTGGCAGCACAAGAAATATCTTTCTCCATTCCCAGTAAAATTTTAGTTAATGTGCAGTACTAACAAAAAGTCAGATATTCCTGTGTCTTCTAGCAGCTGTTAAAGCTACAATTTATGGACTTAAATTCAGTAGAGCGGCAAATCCTTGAGTGTTTCTCTTGAGCAAATGTACCTCTGCTGAAACACTCGCCAGTATCTCCATGAGTGAGAGAAAGCACAAACTCATTTGGTGTCAGAAGGAATCCAAACTTCCCAGCTTTCTTTAGCTGACACAGATTTCTGACAAAGGTGGTGTCCACTCAGCTCCTGCCTTGCCCCTTGGGGAAGCACCTCCCTTTTGGCATTGTTTTTTATAGTCTAACTTTGTTTGATGTAAATAAAATGTTATTTCCCATTACTTTGAGGATGGCTCGGATAACCATCCATAGTCACAAATTTACCATTAGAGGGCTTTTTTGTGAGGTTTGAGAGTTTCTGCAGCTGTGTCACATTCAAAACTCAGTTGTTTGTTCTGCTACAATGAAAGACAATTTAAAATAGATGACTCTTAAATTTGGATTCATTTAAATTCTATACCGAATGTAGTTTGACAAGATTGCAGTTCTTTTTTGGCACACTTTTCAAAGCTATTCTAGTAACAGAGTTTACTCAATAAGAAGCAATAACTTTACACAATTATTAGGGAAAACAAATATCAGCTAAAACTTGCTTTTGAAAGTTGTCTCCATTTAATCAGGAAATAATTTTCAAATTCTTTCAATGTGTACAAATAATTTTGAATTGCAACATCATGTAGTTAGAAGAACCACTGTCAAACAGGAAAAAAAACCCTACTAGGAGACATTCCTGAAAGAAAAATTATATTTTAGTTTTTAAAGGTTTAAAAAAATATGTATTTCAGAAAAGACTGATGTAAAGATCCAAGTACAGAAAGGTCAGCTCTCCATGAATACATTACTTTACCCATTCTAAAGCTTTGTTAGTCCAACACAATCCTAAGAATAAAGCTTATTAGTTGATTACAGACGTTTTCTGAAAATAGCTCAGGTCCAAACAGCTCTTATCCACCATCAAAATCAATACTAAATCTAATTTAAATAAGCTCAAGGCAAGAGTTTCTTACTTAATTTGTGCAGATATACTGGAAATTATTACAACAACAACTTTTGATATATGAAGATACGCCTGAAACAGTTTGCTTTACACAGGCCCTTAAAGCACTCCTCTCACAAAAAACAGAACACAAACCCAAACCCAAACAACACTATAACTTGGAAAAAAAAAACCCACACTTTTTGTTTTTAATAGACAGGAAACATGGCTCAGCTTACTCTTGCTGCAGGGCTCTTTGACGAAGACCTTCTGACAATGTAACAGAACTCAGGACCTGTGGTGCCACTCTCTGGAGAGCCTGTGTTCATCATACCTACCATGGCTAGGAGGACATAATTTTCCACACAACTGTGTTGTCACAATGTGACTGGGGTTTGTGCTTCAGAAAGGATTTTGGACTTTTAGGAGAACACAGAGTGGAAACAACTGACCTGCCTGCTATCTGGAGACTGCCAAGGGGGTATCTAGCTAGGAAACCCTGCTGAGAAACATTTGTAGGAAGCCGACCTGCTCTGTCTCATCAGTTTGAGGCTTATACTGGAGAGAACCACTATAAAGCTTCTTTTCTTCCCTAGTTCCTTACGAATACTTTTATGTTTAATTTCAGACTCATAAGTACACAATTCACGTTCCAGCACCAGTTTGTCAACTGGAAAATAACCACAAGCTACAGGGTGTCAACGTAGAGCTGAAAAAGTCATAGAAAATTGATTGTAAATGAGTTCATGAACTGTAAACATCCCAGGGGCTCCAAGACACCCTGAACCTGAAACTTTCTGAACAGATTAAAAACCTCAAAACTAACTGCTCTCTTTTCCCCATCCACCACCCTTCACACAGACTTGAAAACCAAATCATGTACTTGCCATTAGTGATAAAAAAATACCACAGAATATTTGATCATATCCCAACTCAAAACTCACTGCAGTCACTGGAAATTTTCCTGCTGCTTTCTGTAGGTACAAAATTAAGAGACAATGCCAAATGCTGAGTTTCAGCATGACAGGAACTTCCAGCCAGCAATGCACACAGAAAAACCACACTCTGAAAGGCTAAACCCATCCAGGAAATTACTTCTTGGGTAATTATCTTTACTTTTATGCAGAAGGGGACTGTCAGCATCTGATCACTGTAGTCAGTTCAAGCTCATTTACAGGTGCTAATCAGAGCAGATTCAATCTCACCTTTTATAGCTTATTAAATCTTTGAAGCCTTCTTTAGAAAAAGTGCTTCCTTGCAAAGAACTCAGTACACTCAATTCCAGTTCATTCAGTAGAAACTGAATGGGTTTAGCAACCTTCAGGAGTCAGTAATTTCTTAGATTTTAAAGCCAGAATAGACCCTTGTGACCACTTAGTCAGGCCTTCTGCATGCAATTTCACTGCAGTCCTGAGAGAAGCACCTAGAATGCAGGCAATTACTGACAGAATGAGAAGCAGCTGCCCAAGGCAGGCAGCTGGGTGGGTTTTTGGTTATATTTTTTCCAAAGTCTGCTGCCTAGAAAATATTTTCAGTAGTGCTGCAGGGGGGGGAGGGTGTGCATGTATATGTGTGTGTGTCTGTTTGTGAGGGTTTTTTGTTTGTTTCTTTTCTAGCACTAACTGCTCATGACAGAAGTACAAATAAAATGCAGTAACAGCTGATTTATGGACAACGACTGCTTAACTGAATGCTTATGATGAAGATCTGAAATTTACCTTGCATTCCATGGGCGTCACTAATGAAGTTAGGGTTAGGGGGTGTTTTAGCTATGATGTAAATCCAATTAGGAGCAGCCACACGGAATAATGGGAAAGAGAGATCAGCAAATCGGTTTAACTGCGTTTAAACTGCGGCTGGATTACTCCTAAAATTTTTGAATGTGTTAATCAATATTAAGTACCTTGTCTGGAGGAAAGCTACTCAATTCAAAACCTACCAATCAATTCAATACCAAAGCAGTTTGATTTATTAGCAACATAATCAGCAACGCAGGCAGGAAACGTCCAGAATCAATACCAGCAATAACACGTATAAACCTCAACTTCACAAGGTATTAACACACACCTACTAATTTTCTAAGCACCCTTCAAGAACTAATCCCCAAAAGCTGCAATCTCCTCAAGTTATAAGCAGTTATGGGCATTCCCCCACTCTCTCCGAGGTGTGGATTCCCTATTCCTGCACATTCCTTGGAGCTGTGGTTGCTGCAGCTTTCCTCCTGCTGCTGCTGCTCCCCACAACCCCTAATCTACAGGCTGGTGAGAAAGCCAAAAATGGAAAGATTAAAGACTCCCAGTAAGACTCTCTTAGCAAGTCTTTACACACAAACCAAAGGCAGCAATCTCCCACTGATTTTGCGTTCCAGCAAATACACCAAGGTAAGAAAGTCATAGCTTGATATTATTATTACTGGAACATCACTATAAGTATAAAACATTCACATAATATAATAAGACAGTATTTCATTCACTAGTGGCATTTTCAAATTAAAATGAATATTTTTGAAAATAGAAGAGTTGCTGTAAGGTATCAGGCTAAGTTAGATTCTGTCAATGTAGAGAGAGCACTGAAGAAAAAGAAAATAAATAATAGATACTATAATAACATGAGCTCCGTACTTGTTGAAATGGCAGTGAATCAAACTAATCAGATTTTTCCAATGACCTTTCCAAACAGATCTGTAAAAATTCTGAGGCACAAAAATTGGTATTGTACATCACATCATCTTACAATATTATGTATGGCAGTACTGTAAGCTGCCAAGCACTAATAATAACTAAGTTTTTGGATCTTTTCTCCTGTTCATATTCTCAATAGAACACCTGTTATCCGATATGAACACACTGTCTTAAGTACCAGTACAAACAGGGGAAGAATTTTCTCAACTTCTACAAATTTGGCAGAATTCCTTCATCTTCCTAAACTACTGAGACTCTCTTCGTGACTGTGAGATAAAGTGAAAACTACTGTCATTTTTAGGTAGTAGAGCATAGTTTTAATATTTAAACTTAAAAGAGCTGTGTAATTACCAATGTCAGTGAGTCATGATCTTTCACTGTGAGGTATTTTCTTTCATTCTTTGTATAGAAGAAAATTTGCAGAGGCACCACAACTGAATTGTATGCAATTTCTGACAATAAAATGTGTTTGGGTTATTGCTGTATGAATAAACCATTTCCCAGAGAAAGCAATATAGTTTCTAAAACATATTGCACAAACTCACCAGCTAACACCCCAGAGGAAAACAATCATTAAAAAAGCAATTTGATAAGTCTGATTCCAAGAATTCTACCCGAAGTGCATCATCTAAACAGAATTACTGAAGTCAGTTCTATGATGCAAGATTGAAATAAAAGAAAAAATCAATACCAAAATAAACATAGGAAAAAAGAAAAGAGGTACTGAAGAAAGAAATCTGCTAACACTAATATTTCAGAGAGACCATACTGTATTTATATTTACATCTATTTTATATCGTATACATTAAAACAGAGATGGTTTTGTTAGTCTGAAAAAGCAGCTGAGTGTTTCATTGCCACTGCTTTCAGAACAACAGGCACGAGGAGAGGGAATAGATCTGCACATGGCAGAACTCTTCAGCATCCAGCAGTCCCGGCGGGCACTGACAGCCCACCCATTCCTGAAACAGGGAATCTGTGTTTCCTTCCATAGATGGACAGCCACCCCCAAACTTCCACTGCTTTTTCACATGATGGGGAACCTGTTTTTCCCAAAACACTCAAGTGACTGGGAGAACCGCTCTTTGTGGTCACAAATTTTACACCTTACAGTAAATCACAACAGTTTCATTTCAAGATCTGTGGAATTTTCCAGATATTCTAGAGAGGTCTGGTTCCCGTGCAGATGAAATTAGCCTTCTTACAACACAAAATACGTAAAAGGTCAGATTATAAATCCTTTCTACTTTCTAATCGCGTGTGCATATAATGTAATTAATATAATTTAAAATACAGATTTTGGGAATGATAGAAAACTCATGATCAAGGTCACAATTAGAGACAAGCATATCCAATAATTAACTTTTTAATAAGTACATAATAAATATTGTCTTTTAAGGCTTCACAGGAGGAGCTCTGGTTTAGACAACATTTTTCGCTCCAGAATTTAATTAAAGGTTTAAAACTCATTCTCTTTTGTAAGAAAGACTGATATGAAGACTGCAGAAACGTATCTGGAGGTGTTCTGAGTGCCTTTAAGGAGTTTTATGCTCAAGAGTCAAAAGAAAATAAACCACAGGTGTTCCTTTCAGAGTTTTATGGCATCCCAAAAGAAATTTGGGTCAAACCAAATATCCATACAAGTCTAGTAACCCATCTCCCACAGTGGCTAAAAGAACCATTTAAGCAGTTCCTGCTCTCTTCTATACTCAGATTTTCCACAAATACATGGTGCCTGAAATTCACATTTTCCAATTAACTTTCATAGTACTGCAAGGTTAAAAACATGTTTAAAGTTAATGCTACTCTTTGTATCCTCCCTTGGCAGGCAATCCCATGGCTCCGGACTGCAAAAGCACAACTATCTTTTCATACTCCTCATCTTCAAAGCTGTGCAGCCAGACACCTGAGCACCATGCCTGAAATCTTTATTTGCTAATAATATTTGAAAGGAGAATTCCTGATTAATTCTGTAGGTATCGTTCTTTCACTTTCTTGATATAATCACTTATGAATTAATTCTAGGAATAGAACTGAATTAGAAATTAAACCTAGACTGGCTATTATTTCTCTTGACTGGCTCAACTACATCTTATTTTATTCCTGAACAGCCTGTGTTGTGTATAAGACACCCAAGTGCTTCCTTTACCCTTCATTTTTCAGAAAAGCAAGTTAGGCATAAAGGCACAAACCAAGTATGTAACATACGTGGATAACTTTTGGAGATTACAAGTCTACTCAAAAGTCCTTTCCACAGGAATTTGAATTTATTACAGATTTTCATGCAGAGAAAGAAGAATTAGCCATCTGAGAGCTGGAGATCCTTTTGATCATTTTATTTCTGCTCCACATGCCTATGCTCAAGAGGCATCTTGTACTCATTTATACAGGGAATGAAAGGAACTTCAAAAGCACAGATACAGTCTCCTTCAGTTGAGGATATTTTACCTGCATTTTGTTTGAAAGTCCAAAAAAATATCAATAGCTTCATCTGTACAATCTATTAAGTTCAGGTTTCAGGGGTGTCTTATTCCTTCAGAATTGTTGAAAGTCTCAATTTCTCATAAAACAGTGTTTAAAACAGACTCGAAAACCATATTGTGCCTTTCAGGTCTCTTACCACAAAAAGGAATCAACTCAGAATTCCAAATCCCTAACAAGAATTCAAAAAAAGAGTTTCAAAGAGAATTCTACATTTAAATTTGAAATCTACCCCCAACAGCAGTGGTGAACTCCGCGAAGGGAGGACGGGGGAAAGAAGAGTCCACAAGACAGCCTTAACACAGGAGTTATGGCTAAGCCTTGGGATGCTCTAAGTTCCACCTCAAGGTTTCCTATGCTGCTCTGCCTTTAAAAGAGCAAAATACTCCCTGCAAATCAAGACTGATTAGTCCTTAGACCAGATCTTGAATACAGGTCAAGTCTGGGGGTGACATCTTTTTCCTTCCCCTCATTTATGAGGTTTGAACTCTGAAGTGTAATTAGCTTCAATCGTTAATTCCAAACTTCAGATAAATCGGAAATGAGAAGTGGTGAAATTATGATTTTTACAGAACTGCTCACTGAACCGTGGGCATACATCACAGTAATCTCACAGACAATATATTATGTGAATATTTGAGTTCAGCAGGGATGTTGAACTGCTATTTCTTCCCTTCAGAAATATTAAATACATTCCATTTTCTGTGTTAGTTAACATATGTATGACTGAAGAGACTTAATTACTTTTCTAATAAAAAAAAAATTTACTGGTTGTGAAACTTGTCTACTGAAAGAAAATACGGGGGAGGGGGGGAGAGAATACTTACAGATCAAATATCTCCCAAAACATAGAGAAACAAAAAACAAATTTCAGTGATATCATATGAATTTTTTGTACTTTTTTCCCTAAAAGAACATCACATAAATACTCAGCTTGGCCATCTCTTGTTATTTTCTGTATCAGGCTGTTCCCAGGTAACACATATCAAATCAGCGTCTCAGAAGTTGTTGGTTCAAGTTGCAGGTTATTCATTAAATACAGGGTACACTAGCACAAATATATCTACCTTGATAGGCTTGCATGCTAGTTTTAAATAAAAGCACATTACAGTCAGAAGATAACTTAGAATCTAGTGGCACTTCACAGGTTTTTTTACTTTTCCTTGAAATTACAGGGCTACAACAAAGGCAAGCCCACTCCTTTACAAGAAGCTAGGTCACCATTTTATCTCACAGGATGCTGATGGGATCACTGCCTTTATCAGTCTAAAAGTAGTACTGAAGCTCAGGATTTTTTCTGGCACCTTAAAAGCTGAAAATATAACATCTGAAGCATTTAACTCCCTGGTTTCGGGTTCTGCCCAGTTTTCAGTCTCCCTCTATTCCATTTCTTTAAACAGAAATTATGCCTCCGAAATAGTTTAATGGCTCTATTCTCTCAAGTAAGATCTAATAATAGTTAAGAGAAAAGATGAGGCAATTTACACTCCGTTTACAGACTCTAAATGAGTGTGCTTGCTAAAGCAAATACAAGAGGATGTAAAACCACCAACTCACATAAGAATAGCAAAAGCAGTCAGTGGAAAATGACTTGATAACTGAAGCTCATGAAACAAGTCAAAACCACATCAAACCTATAACACTTTGAATGAAGTTGGGTAATGAGTGCTTAATTACTTTTGTAGTTAACTGAAGTGCCTTAACAGCATTATCAGCTTTCAGACCAGGTGTGGCTGAAGTCTTGACACTATTGTTATGCTGCTTGAATTAAAGTTCAGAATTGATTAGTTTAGCTGATTTTACTAAAACAAGCTCTTTTTGCATGTAATAAGGGCATCCAGTTTCTCTATTCATTAAAAACATCATTAGATGTTTTTAAAGAAGATTTTGGGAATCTTGCATCAGTAGCAGTTTGTTTCCATCGTAATAATGAAAATTATGAATGTACACATATGCCAAAAATCACTGTTATTACAGAGTCATAACAAAATCTAACAAACACTGCATCTCAGAAAAATTCCATTTCCTTCCTGAAAGGATGTCAAAATTGGCCACATTCTTCTTAGCAGTTGCAAACCTCACTGAAGTAGAGCGATCTTGTCAAAAAGAAAGTAATTTCTGTTCTGGTCAGCGTGCCCTGATTGCTGGGGATGTGCTACATACAGGGTACTTTCAAACTGCTATTGGGCTTTTCTACTGGGAAGTTTTTCACCAAATACTGAAAGGAATACTCAAAAGAATCAAGTAAGCTTAAATTAGGTCTGCAAGTTCACTTACAAAAGAAGCAAAGAAAACTCAGTCCCTTAAGTTCCAGATAACAGAGATCTTGTGAAGGATTGTTCTGAATGTTTATGCAGATGAGCATTCCCAAGGAGATGGGTAAGTCCCATATTAGGGCACATATTTCAAAACTTGAATTTGGGAAACCTCTTCCTTAGAATGCTTCTTTTGTGGCAAGCAAATACACACAGGAAGAGGAGAATACTCTTTCCCTTGTGATGTCTATACTGGACCTTCTCTGAGCCAAAGACAGTTTTGGCAGTAATATTAGAATAAAGAAAATAGTCAAGATACTAATCAGCTCTAAATTATTAAAATCTGCCAATTAGAAGTATAATGAATATTGTATGAAACCAATGTAAAAGGCATTTCTTGGAATTTTATCTGAAGGACTAATCAGGGTTAGTGGTGACAATATGGAAGTGCTCGTTACTTTTTTCTCTCCTGCAAAAGATAATAATTAGTGCTTCCCAAAGAGCTCTAACTGGAACAGTGACATTTTTTTCTTCTCTTTGAAAAAGGGATTCTGAAATTGTCCACGTTTCACCAAAAGCAAGCGATCAGAATAAAGACAATTTTCATTTACTTGACAAATTAGGCTTTTAACTCAACTCCCTCCTTTTTCACAATAATGAATGACTTTCCTGTTCAGTTCATCTGGAATACATCACATTAGGACAGACAGATTACAGTGAAATACCGTGAAAAGGAAGTGAACTGGGAAATTCATACCAGTATCTCCTTCCTGTGTGTGCTGCCATTAGCAATAGTAGCCAGGCAATAGCCACGAGTTACTGTCCCAATAAATCAGAAGGTTGAAGACCAGGCAGGGCTTTTTTTCTCATTTCTGTTGAGTTGTGGGGTATTTTTTCTTGCTGCTTGCAGAACATTCACTGCATGAAAACATGTCAATCCCAGTTTACACTGATGGTGTTCACAGCGAAGCTGGGTGGTTGTGACCAGGGACTGCACATCTGCAGCCTCCTCGGCTTGTGGAAAAGGCAGGATTCCCTCCTAGCTCCAACAGCACAAGAAAATCTGTTAGTGACAATATCTGTATGAATGCCAAGTTCAATCAGTCGTGCGTACTCCTTGACTCAGCTGCTGCAGCAAACAAGCAAGATGAGTTCATGCCCTACCTTTTTACTCATCACAAGAAGTCTATCCATCACTTAGTCCTGATAGCCTCTTGCCAAGAAGCCTCATTTCCAGACAGTTTTAGCAGAGGTTTAAAGGAGGTTTTTACTTCTTTGCTGTAGATTACTTCCAGTTCAGCTTTACTGAACACTAAGTACCTCCCAGTCACTATATGGTGCAAATTTAAGATTCTATTTCAAGAAAACAAGATTTTTTTTTTCTATCATGTTTCATTTCTTGAAATATACAATTTTCTTTTTTTTTTTCTGAAAGGGATGAATAAAACATCAGTTTCACCTCAAACAGTTATTCACGTGTGGGTAACTGAAGACCACATCAGTGTTATGTATCATTATGTATACCATATGGCTCTCCTACAGAAATAAGCTTTAGTAATTATCAACAATGCTTAGTGGCAATATGTTCCATGTAGTTAACAAAAGAATATGATTAGTGATGTGAGAGAAGGATTAAGACTATTTTAGAATATTATGCAGTATAAGCAAGGCCAGAAAAACCATGTGTGTGTATATATATATATGTATGTGTGTATGTATGTATGTGTATATATATACACACACATAAAAACACACTTGGGCGAAGCACTGAAGGCACTTCAAGCACAGTATGCTCCTGTTAAAGAAAATAAAACATAACTTCCAGTCCAGGATATCAGCTGGAAGCTAGGAAAATACTATAGAAGCTAAAGAAACCAAAGAACTGATAAATGAATAGCACACACATCCGAGGCAGACACTTGGTAAAATCAGCCTCCCTCCTATCCCAGGACAAGCATTGTGTATGGAACATCAATTAAAACCCCACTATCCAGTACGTTCCGTTCAAGGACTTGAAGACCACACATCTCACTGATGGAATGAAAATATTCACTTCCATTCTCAAATTACTTTTTACAAAAAAAAAAAAAAACAGTAAAAAAAAAATCACAGCATACACAGACATTTAAGTGTTTTTGAGATACTGTTCTCTAACTTCACTTGCCGTATTGCAGCATAAAATACTCAATTACTAAAAAAAGGACAGCAAAACTTTTGGTTTATTATTAACAGTTTCTGTAAACAGCACATAGCATTTTGCGTAATAGAGCCTGAATTGCCCAAAACTGCTCTTCTGCATAAAAAATTATATAGAGTCACTGAAAATGCAAAAGGTTCCACCAACCAAATAGCAAATGAAAAAATTAGAGAGGCAAACCGTTAAAAGCTGTATTTTAAACAAAGCTTGTCCTGTAATTTAAAAACATCGAATGCAGTCCAAGGAGCTACATCAAAAGCAACTTCACAGCAATTTCATTCAAGTTTCCACAAATGTTCATGTTGTGCTTCCCTCACCCTCTATCACCCCCTAAAAGGCAGAGTACAAAGAAGTATTTCAGGAAGCTGGAAATTGCAGTGTGACAAGGATCCCTTATCACAGCTCAGCCCATGGTACAGTGTGTTACAGTGATGGATGAGAATTCACTCTCTGCATTTCCTCCGTTCGCACTCACAACATTTCCTATCAGAGCCGAAACAGGCGCAGCTGTGCTTTGATTGAAACAGGACTGCTTTGAAGACAATCCCACGGTAATGGCGGACTTTGGCTTCGATACATACATACGCATTATTACACACACACTTTCTAAGCTTCTTCAGAGTGTTTAGATAATAGATGAGTTAACTATGCAATACTGACAATTTTTCCCTACTGCACATACTTTTAATCTCTTTTTAAAATGCAATCTAGTTTTCCTTGCTGAAACCTGAGGAAACAGTAGACTAACAACCACAGTGACCGGGTTTTCTCCTCCCTCCTCACAGCAGTATCCAGATACTTGAAGACTGTTAAGTTAGTTGATTTTACATTAGACACCTTATGGATCTAGTTCAGAGATCTTATCACTGACCTATTTGCAAAATCAACTTGACCTAACTATTTGCAAAATCAACTTTTTTTTTGCAAAACAAGTACCCAGTTATTGTGCACAAGCACTTTGTTCGATTGAACACTTCTTTCTCCATTGATATTCACCTTTTAACAAGGTAATTTTGAATTCTCGATTGATCCTCCAACATTTTCAACTCTGAAAGTTTCTTTCAGCTTGGCTTTGACTGAAGAGTATATATACCATCACTCAAAGCACTGATGAAAAGGAACAGTATGGACTGAAACACAAGGGGATCTCCACTTTCCATAAAAATATTAGAGTTTCTCCTTACAGTTTTCTGACCAGTTCTGTAGCATTTCATATTATTTCAATTAGTTGATTTTTTCCCTACACATGTTAATGCTAGGCTTCTCCAGCCTTTTTTAGCAAGAGGACCTTGTGTGCACTCCCTGTAAAGTTTGACATCCACATGCCATGCCTGGTATCCACACACTTGTCATGACAGGATTTCACATAATTTCTGAATTAACAGCGAGCTGCTGTGAACAAGTCCACAGAAACCCCAAGAACTCTCACCAAGTTCAGTTCTGCAAGTCTGGTCCCTGTCTGCTGCAGAGCACCCAAAGGTTCAAGGCAAGGGATCCAGTGTGGTAACAAGACCCCCTCTTTGGCTGCAGGCTGCTTTTCAACCCCTCAACACAAACCTTCAGCTTTACCAACTGACTTCACATGGTTCCTGCTTTTCACTCTGTAATGGGAAATGAATTTTCACCTCTAACATAATGAACTGGAGAGACTGCAGTTTTCTTCAGTATCTCTGAGAAGCCTCTCAGAGGATTTTACTGACCGATTCC
The DNA here is from genome assembly GCA_013397775.1 of Eulacestoma nigropectus. NCBI lineage: Eukaryota > Metazoa > Chordata > Aves > Passeriformes > Eulacestoma > Eulacestoma nigropectus. The sequence goes on from VZTE01004295.1 coordinate 25,435, forward strand.
AAGAGTTTGAGAAAGTCTGTCATACTGACATGTATTGTTTTTATTTTGCTATTTTTCCTCCTTCCTATCTCAGAGATTACCACTTGCACAGCTGACAGCTGCTCTCACTTAGTATTCCTTCACCTTGACATTTTTAACACTTTTTTTTCCTTGTCAGTCACAATTAAATCTTCAAAAGTCTATGCCTAAAATGCTTTTTTTCTTTGTAGGAAACATCCTCTGAACACATTTAAGGAATTGTGTTCTGTTTTAAGTCCTCATCAACAAATTTCTGGGCAGTTAAAAATCTCCTACAGCCATCAAGTCCTGCAAATCGAATGGTGGCTCAGAAAAAAAAAAATCAGTCTCTTACGAAGAGAAGTGTTACTTAATAGTTGCTAAGCTTACTTTGAATTTGTGGTGCTTTCCAGTGCATAAAGAAACTGATTAATACAAAGAATTCTTGCTACTTTATTGCCATTCCACAAACCCAAAATATATAGCTTTATTCACCTTGAATATGACTATGACTTTCAGTGAGCATGCTGCCTCTAAATCTACTGCAGGTTCATAGATTTTGCCAATTGCTATGTAAAACCTGGAAGAAGGGAGCAATGTAAATCACCTGAATGAAAGTCCCCAAAGGAATTATCAGGAAAATAAAGTAGGCAACTGTTTTAACATTGAAAACAAATTGAGTTTGTCTGCCTTGGAATTAGTGAAACCATGGATATCTACTGATTCTGTCATTATTTGGGAACCTGTAAGATAAAACTCCTAAAGCATTAAAAAAAAGAACTCCAAGAAACCTCTAAGGTAATATTTTATGTTTTGATACTTTCCTTATTATGTGAAGGAAATCATGTAATAGCATCACTTCTGATGGAACTCCAGAAAAATGTAGGCATTACAGAGTTTAATATTTCATTAGACTTCATTACAGAAGGGCAGAAATCAGACCATTATCCAAACGGCCATTTACACAGGGCTGAATTAACTCTCACATAAATTTATATGTGTGTATTCACTTAGTCCTAATTGATTGGACAAACACTTTCTTATGCAAGGTTTGGTTTCATATAATGCTAAAGACTTATGGGTAAACTTGTAAAAGGACTAAACTAGGACTGCATAAAAATAAACTACCAGTATTTCTTCATTTTCAAGGTGCCTAACCGCACGACATTATCCGTTTTCTTGCAGAGACAGTACGTTAAGCGTAACAGTTGTCCCATTGTGGCCCAGCTTGGGTTGTGTTCCAGTTTTCCTGGCTGGTCTATCAGAACACTGAGGTCTATTAACACTTCCAGCAAGGAAGAATGAGTTATTTATGAATATTCTCACAATATGGTCAGGCTCTTCAAGAAGAAACTGCATCTGCTCTGAGGATCTTTTTATAGAAGAGAAAAGAGCCACAGAAATATAATTGCGGAATGGTAATGACCAACAGGGCTGGTTTTTTTCCCTGTTGAATTTCCTTGTATGCTTTACCCACAAGCAAATGGGTAGAGGACAACAGAGTCACATCTTGCCTCTTGAATAGTACAAAGAGGCAGGAAAAACAACCATGGGGATACTCACTAGTGGTTGGATGGAATAAAAAGCAACTTAGAAAATGCAACTCATGCCTCAAAAAACGGGGTAGGACTCTGTTCAATAAGAAAAATGGGATACAGCCCTCTATACAGTAAATCAACAGGAGAATCCAGATTGGTTTTTTAAAAAAATCTCATTTATAATTGCAAAATTAATTTTATATTACAATACTGTAAGACACTTCATGTCATGACTTTAAAAATTTTAAACATTCTTGTGGCAGAAATTCTATGTACCCAGAAGTTTACTCAAGACAACTTTCCCCCTTATTCTTTTTTCCTATCCTAAAGGATTTTTTTCATACCATTACTTAGTAATGTTCTGTGTAAATTTTTATCTAAGCTGTGTAAGCTGTATTTTGAGATGCTGGGTTTCCACAATAATCATAGCACCATTGCAACATCTTTATTAGTTTAGGGTTATTAGTGTGACAGAAAATATATTGACTGGTGCAAGAATGTGTTAGGAGTGACATGAGTATGTGACTCATATGGATATGAGTACAGACAAATGTAACCGCGATCTAGCAAGAAAACTAGAAATACTGCTGATTTGCTTATAGCAGGAGACTTAATTGTAGGAACCAGAGTACAAAGGAAAAGCTGAGGGAGTAACTGCAAATAATGATCTATTCAGGTTTACAGGTGTCAGCACAGTTTTTAAACAGTTCCGTAATGGGACTTTCCAGTTTGAAAAGTATAATCTGTTTGAACTGAAAGTGTGGCACCAAATGAAAATTTGCTAGTGCCAGGAGGGAAAGTGTGGGAATTGAAAGTCATCCGTCATTATAACGTTTCAGCACAAACTAAACAGAGACAAAAGGTTCTGTATAGGCCACAGTTTCCAGTACACCAGCCCTCATGTTAACTTGTCATATTGGAACATACAAGGTGCTTACACAGAAATTATGACTTCCAGGGAAGTCATAATTAACCTACAATTTTTCCCAAGTTATTTTCACTGTTAAGATATTCTCTACTGTTCCCAAGAGCATCAGTACCTACCCTAAAATCCTTTACTGGGCATTAAATGTTTTTAATACATAACTTGGTGCTTTTTTAAAAAGCTTTAGCACACTCACTGAAAAAACCTTATTGACTTAGTTGGCATAGAGAAAAAACTTCTTAAGCAAAAGAATGTGTCAAAAGGCCTGAATTTCCTCACCATTGTTAACAAAATGCCCATCTTTCCATCATTTTTACACTGTAGAAGTTTTGTGCTGAAAAGCAATAGAATTTGAAGGGAAACAAGTTGAGAAAAAGCTAATTCTGTGTTAAGTGTCACTTCAAACAGTCATGGTACCCTTTTAATGGTAAACGTGGAAACACTTGTCACTGCTAGATAACCATCAGGAACGGAGAATGGAACAGTATCAATCATGTGTCTTTCCCGGAACTGGTGTGAATATGTAATATGTCACGCAGAGAAATCTCCTGGGAAGCCCAGCATTATACGACATGAATTAACATCCACTTACTGATTAGGCTTTATCTCAGCCATCAACGGAGATGAATTTACGGCACAAGAATCATTTAATGAGCCTCATCAAAATATATTGAACAAAAAAAATTCAACAAGTATTACTCCTGACATTAGGATTTCTTACAAAAAGTTCTTATTTAAATTTTTGGGCTAAGAAAAAGTTTACAGATAACATGGCTATGGGTTTTTTTAGGTTATAATAACTCAATTGTCACTGAATCTTTGGGGTTCTCATCCTTTGCTGTTTGATAAATACAGAATAAAAATACTATTAATTTAATACAAAACCTTTCTCAATTTCATCACATTGAAGATAGAGCATTTAAGAAACAACTTTGCTGGACAAGTCAAGCTATGATTCCTTATTCATTCTAGGCAAAGTCAGAAAATAGGACTAAATCATAGAGAAATATAATTATTTAGAATGAGTATCATACCTGTAGCCTGCTACGTTCTTGGCAAGCTAATATAGTACAGGTACTTTATACAACTCATATAGATGGGACAACTTAATGACATTCAGTAACAGTCCTCCTTTTAGAAATTAATCATATAATGATTTTCTGTAATATTAATGGCTTTCTTATTACCCAGATTTGACCCTATGTAAGGCTAGGGGTAAAGCTCAATGATTAATCTTAATAGTTTAAAAACAGACACTCCATGCCCTAAAATGTCTTTTGCACACTGGCATGTTAGGAGCTTTAAGCACCTTGTTTCACCACATGCAGGAGAAATGTTGAGTTTTAAACCTGCATTTGTCTGTTCATGTTTAACATTGTGCATAACTATCTACAGCAAAAGTTTTTCAATGAAGACTCAGATGCCTCAACTCTTTCCACAGAATGAGGCATTCTTCGAACGAAAAAAAGCCTAAGTTCATCTTTCACTTCTCTGAAGTATTTCAGAATATAATTCAGCCTAATTTTTGTGCTGCCATTCACTAAGTGCTTGTGTACATTATAATGTCAGCAGGAGCAAATTCAGCGTTTAAATCCATTGAAGACTTTTATTTTTTGACATTTCATATCAACAATTAAAATATTTCTATCCCACACGTAGCATAACAATTATAGCCCTTTAGGGAAATTTAAGAATCTACAACTTGCTCTACTTGAAGCAAAGGTCATCATGTGGAGGACAACAGGTAATTACAAGTTGCCATAATAAAAAAAAAAAGAAAGGGAGTTTCCTGTATTGATCCAAGCTTTAGGTGGGAAAAAGTCAATGTTTTCAAAGATAACTAAGTCTGATGTATTTGATTTTCTTATTTATTATTGTAAAAATTACAGATGCTTTAGGAGCACTAACCTTTGTCAGAGCTGCTTATATTTCATTTCAAAACAGGATTTAAGGTCCTAATTCACCTAAAAAATTAATCTGTTAACTGCCATGACTCAAGTTGGCTGCCATCAAATAACAACAGAAGCTACACCCTTCTCAACTGTATTGATTTCCCCCAAAACAAATGGCCATAACCTTTAGGCTCTGATTCACCAAAGTCTGCATTTAGCACACACTTAAAACCCGCAACTCAATGGAAATTCAGCAAGAATCCTGCTACAGCTCCTCGTTCAGTACCCACATTTTATTGCCAACAAAAGGTGCCACCCACAGGTTCTAACACTGATTCATCACACCTGAAGTAACTAACAACTATCTTAGGGCCTTAGCCTTTCTTTGTCCATTTCCAGTGGTTGCAAATCATCATGTAGCAAGATCTAATTAAAAAATTACTTTTCTATTTAGCAAATATTTAGAAAGAACTGTGCACTACATGTGATTATTTATATAAAATAAAAATGTTCATAAATCACACAATTAGAAATGTGTTTCCTGCCAAATAGATCTCAACTACTCAATTTAGACTAATGTTGACTATATAAAGATTATTTTTAGCCTTGCTATCAAAATATTAAGTTCAATTCCTTTACAGCTACTAGCTGTACTACACTTTTAGCTGCACATGAAATCATACAGCTCTCAAACCTGAGGATCTTGCTTTTGCCCCAGCCAATAGCTAACACAGAAATGAGAATTCATCAGTGAATTTCTCACCTGGTACTGATGGATAAAGAATGACTGAAATAAAGAATAGCATCTTGTCCCCTCCCAAGTTCTCAGTGGGTTAATGGATTTAGCTGGTGCAAGGATAACTTGAGTTTTGGATGTATTCCATACTACAGAGTATTCAGATTGTGTGTTTTACACTCTACCAACTTAGGAAACCAGAAAAAGAGAAAACAGCCAATATTTTGATCGAGAAATAAAATAAAACAAACACCTGCTACATCTAGAAATATAGCAATAAACATATATATTAGAAAATAACAGCTACATATAAGAGCTACAAAAATGGCATACGTTTTATGTCTGATATTTACCTAGCACCTTTCATTCCAGAGAATCCTAGTGGCTTTATGAGCTGCACACAGGGATCAATTTATCCTGCACCGAATGAAAACACTCCTGCTAACAATGTATTGTATAAAGCTTGGATATTGCCAGGAAAAGGGCAACACAGTCTTACTCAGACTGACAGGAGGCAAACATGGATAGCATAAACCAAACAACTGTACCATGGAGTAGAATTTCTCTCTTTCAAGGACAAATGACAGTAATTATGTTCTGATGCATTCTACAGAGTTCTGAAAGAAAGCCTGAATTCCCAAAGCCACTCAAAACCAATCACTGCAGAGCACTGTTCACACCATTTCTGCAATACAAGCAACTGAATCACGCTCATCAGGTTCCTTTTGTACCTGGTCATTTCCTGGAGATCTTTCACCAGCCAATAAAAAAGCCCAGCCTTGTTCAGCAGACAATAATTCTGCTGCTTCCCAATCTCTTTCCCTCTCCCCCCCCATACCAACCCAAAACTTCTCACAAATAGGGAGTTTCTATGTCAGAATTAGAGGTATTTTAAAACCTCACTGAGAAGTAGATCAAAGAGAGAGACAATATGAGTGAATAGGTACAAAAGTGAAAGCAACTGCATCTTTCATGGCTTTTCCTGACAGCTAGGATAAAATTCTCTCCCAGGAATGCTGTTTCCAATAAGCAGGCACAACTTTTGTTCTAATCAAACTGGAAGTATTTTATCTAGGGGTGGATACTAAACTGAATAGCTGGTTTCTAAGATAAAAAACTTTATCCATATCCAAAAGCGAACTGCAGTATTTGGGTTCATTTCAAATGCCAATAGGCTGTGATGGCAAGGTCCCTGTTCCATTTTTCTACTTGCTAGCTGCTCTCCAGTTTTATACTCCCCTTCAGTTCTCCCAGCATTTACATCACAGTTTGGAATACACAAGCAGCACTGGAGCACTGAGACCCTGCCACCTTTAGGAAGGCAAAGTGCACAGATGAGCTTACAAATGCAAAGGAAATTATTTCACATCTCCTTGCACCAAGAAACAGCAAATTGTGCACTAGGGAGCATCATGAGAATGTTTTTCTTGGTCACAGTCTACACATGCAGCTTTGGGAATTAGTCTGACACCAACACCTCTCATCTTAACACACTGGGTAAGAGAGAAATGTCCCATAGCCCAACAAGTGAGTGAAACAGATATTGCTACCTAAAAATCATTCAACATTTACAGTCACTGTATTTGTGCATACTAAGTACAGACAGATTACTCAATAGCTTCAAAGATGTTTTTGTCATAGAACCATGACATTGTTTTGAAACAAGCAAAACCCCAGACTTTGTTATCCATGACTACACATTCTTTTAACCAGAGGAGCTCCCTTCCCTTTCTGCAGAGGTACATCAAACATTACAAAAAAAGAAAACTAAGAATCATCTGTGCCACCTACTCTTATTTGTACTCCTAATTAGCTACTCTTTTTTTTTTTTTTTAATAAGGACCTCAGTGAGTAAAATAAACTAGTACAATGAGCTGGTTGGTTTTGCAGCAAAAGAGCAGCCTCAGAGCTGCAGGCAACAGAATGTGTAAGTCACGAACAGGGAAGATGAGCAATGCTTGCAGAGCTAGAAACAGAGCAGAGCACAGATAGCAGCTGCTCAGAGCCTTCCCCTGCCCTAAGAACAAACTGGTTCAACATCTCATTTACCAGGAGGAGTCATAAGGAATGCTGAGGTCTGAAAGTATACAGTGGGACAGCCAAGATCTACGGCACACCATGCATCACTGCACCTTCAAGTTCAGGTCATTTTGCTGCTGTACCTCGAACACAACACTTTTTAGAAGAGATTGAAACATAACATTTTTATTGCCTAACAGTCTTTGGAATGCATAATTCTGCTCCAAGACTTGAGAACAAATTCCACTTAGCAATGTTCACACAGCACAGGAATTGAAGCAGCGGGAGAGAACTATTACCTCCTTTAGCTCTTCTCAGGACTATTTAACTCTCTTTACCAGAAACTGGGTGGAGCTCCCAGCAGAATTTCACAACAAACCAAAAAGTTCAATTGAAGATAACAGAGCTGTTCCAGAGAAATCTAAACATCATCCAGCTTTGTCAGGGAGAACAAAGACAGACATTGAATCATCAGACACTGCTAATAACTGTAATGATAGACCCAGTCCTTTATTTTCAGATTTTCTTTAAGACTTCAGTATATCTATAATTTTGAATAATTCATTATCTTTCCCCCTGACTTTCCAATTTTGTTGATTTCTTGGCTATCTATTGGACCTACTTACTGAAGTAGCAGCAATCTGTACCATTTATAAATACAAACACATAAATATATGTCTATTTTAACTTCCTCTGAAGTAATTTTTCATTGTAACTACTTTTACAACGGCAATTCAATCTGTTTAATAGTGCCTGCGAGTTAACCAAAAGCTCTTAAAAGTTCAGTGATTACATAATTAGTAATTAAAACCACCTTGGAATAATCACATTTAAAATACATCTATGACAATAAGAAGTTAGAACAGGTCTGGGAACTTACACTTTGGCTGTAAAAGAGAGAAAAATTCACACCTTTTTTATTTGCTATGGTAAGTTGTATCCATGCTGAAAAAATACTGAGAAGTTGATCAGTTTTGGTACATGGTAATACCACATATTCTGTGCCATAGCTCATATTAGCACTTCTTGCTTCATCTGCCCACCACCGTCCCAGCAGTTAAGCCAGCAAATTTTAGATTGTTTCAAGTGTCTTTTCAAAGGTAACACTGCATGACTAAGACAATTTGAGACATTGACAACTAAGTGCAAGGACAAGTTTCCCTACTGACTGGGGAACTGTGTCTAGAACCTCACCCTTATGCTTCTTTTCTCAGCACTTGGGCTGAGTGAGACATAGGCCACAGAAATAAGCAAAGCTGCTTCCTTCATGCATTTAAAAAAGACTATTGGTTGGAGATTTCCTGCGTGCATTAAGGAATTAAATACATTCTGTCCCAGCAAATGTAATGTTAGTGGAACACCTTCAAAGTGCTTGTTGGGTATCTTGCTCAAAATTTAAAATTCCACATATAAATAAAGAAATTACAGAGATTTATAAGTGTTCTTTCATTTCTTCAATATGAAAAAGGTATCAATACCATTTAGTAATTCTTAAACCAAGAGGAGATTCTCACTAACATCACTGTATTTTTTCTCAACTACCACCAGGAGTTACATTAAAAGGAAAAATAATCTCAAAAAATAAACCCCTATAACTGCAAACAAAGTGTTTCTTTAGTATTTCCTTTTATTCAAACTATTATAACGCCAGAACGAGAGTGTCTTGATTAAAAGTTTCAGCTGGACAGTACATTTTTTCAAGAGCAACTAATTCAATATCCAGGTAATGTGATTAATATTTAAACCTATGTTAGGCCTTTTTTCAGGAGTCCTCGCCACTGTTCTAGTCTGTTGTACTCTAGATGGTTGTGCTTGCCCTAATAAATACCAACAGCTGGCAACAGTATCAATGGCAGTGATTAACTCCTGTCAGAAGGGGTAGGTATTTAGTTGCTATAATCCAGGACTTAGTGAAGCTGAATAAAGTTTGGAAATTGCTCAGGTTTTCCAAACCTAGACTTCAGTTTTTAACTCTACACCGCTTTCTAGATATATTAAAAAATAAACACACACATATTTTTAAAATTGCTCCAAGGCAAGTATCACTTAGCAGCAATCTAAACTTGAGCCCTGAAGTTCATAGTTTTTATTTTGCTTTGTGAAAGGATGAAAATTCTGACAGACTCACTTCTTTATCATTAGAGATTATGAACTTCCAAAAATTAGCAGCCTATCAGCCAAATAAAGCTGGCTCTGAAAGTATTTTGAGCAATTCCAATGGGACGCTCTGGACTTAATCAGACTACACATAAGACCTACACAAAGTTGTGGAGCTGGATGTTTGTTTGTTTTTTGTCTTTAAGGCCTACAATCCAATTTCCTCAGTTGCCTGATGAAAAGATAACTAGAGGGAGAAGTTTCACAAAACAAGGGTTTTGGCAGCTTTGCCAGTGTAAGAAATTGTCTTTTCTTATCTGCAGTTACAGATTCTGCAGCGCTCTGCCACCTCATCTTGTGCCAATAAAACTGTTCGTAAGGCTGAATTGAGAAACACATCAGGGTCTGGGCAAAATAAAAAGAGGCTATTCTTTATCCACATAGGTACCCTGATTCAGTCCCTGCCAGATCTGCACAAAACACGTGTTTCAGTACACCTGTAAAACATCGTACAGCAGAGGCAGCAACAAACAGGCAAGAACAGGAACTCTGTAAGCCAGAACTGCTCCGCGACAAAACGGCTTCCCTTGCCAGGGCCAGCCAGTGAGGAGCTGATCAAGAAGCAATGAAAAGGGGTTTTGCTAAATTCTTTTTCTTTAATTAGAATAGAATGAAGGGAAACAAATGATCAGTGTTTGGAGGTTTCACAAATCCGCAAAGAATTCCTGTTAATGGCTGCTCCCTATCAGGATTAAAATTCATCTTTAAAACATAATACGTTCATGATCAGTTCTCACAGACCTTACCCAACAGAAAACCATAAACTTTACTTCCTAAACAGGGACAGACATTAAGCACAGCCAGACAGCAATTACTGTACCACAACAAAGGTTTTGGGCTGACCCAGGACTGGAAATGGCAAGCACAGCACAAGGCATTATCAGTGAAAAGATGATCAAAGGACACCCAGCTGCTAATTTCAAGCTGCTGGGCAGCCAGGGACAGAATGACACATTTTACGTCACCTGCAGAAAAGAAAAATTAATTTGTTATAGCCAAATATTGTGTCCAGATTTTTCCCTGATGTCTTCACATTTCTCTATCATCAGCGATCAGACATTTTTTTAAAATATGTCTGAAGACAACTGCAGAAGCAGTGAGGCACGAGAGCGCACAGAAAGAGACAGTGGCTGATCCAGTCAAGAAAGCAAGCTGCATTTTTAAACAGAACATTCTGCTGTCGATTTCTTTTCCTCTGCATCAAAACATATTTCTGAGAGAGCTTAAAAGCTTTGTCAGCTAGAGCATGTTGTTATTCAAAAGCAGAATTTTTCATTTTTACAAGTGGAAGGAGTTGAGCACATATAATGAATCCACTGTATTGAACCACTCTGAGGAAGTCTAGTGCCTCTTAACGAGTCCCCGCCTCTGGCTTAATGCATGCAAGGCTGAGGGCAACCGAGCTGCATTAACTGTGGTGTGTGAAGGGATATTTCAGTCCAAAGCAAATCACTGCTATGCTGGGCTGGTTTTTGGTTGTGTACAACCAGAGAAGTGGCAATAGCCACCACCTGTTCATGCAAAGCATGAAGGCAGATAAGCGAAGTGAGCAGCACTGGGGACTTGCTGAGCAGCCTGAGGAGGGAAGTCAGAGAAGGTTAACTGGGCTTAGGAGGAGCGGGAGTACTCAAGCACAGTGGAGAAAAAGCAGCACAACAAATCACGAGACATGGCAAAACCACGGAGAATACAAGATCATTCACCTGGTTTTTCTCACTTGGTCACATCAGTAGGGGGGAATGGAGGAGGGCATGCTCATCTCCTCAGAAGCATCTCAGACAGAGAGACATAATCAGCTACCTCCAAAACCAGACAGGCAGATTAAGGGCAGAATGGGAAAGACCAAAGAATTAGCAAAGAACTGTCCCAAGACATATTACATGGAAAGGGGTCCAACTTTTCTCATGTCCTACTTTGGCTCTCAGACTTGCAAGATTCAGTGAGTTTTATCTCTTTTTCTGAGGGATAAAAAGCTGCAGACCAAGTTAAATATGAATTCATGTTCTCTCGCTCCCTTTTTTTATACGTTTACACATATCCCCTTGATAGCAGTCCACAGCAGCTATTCCATGACACTGAAATTATATCAGTATTGGCAGAATGAATGAAGGTGGAGGGAAATTCACAGAAGTAGATTGAAGATAGAGACTTCAAGTACAAGCTGCTACTAAAAAAAAAATTAAAAAGTCATACTAATGGCTGCATAGAGCAATGGAACTGCACACGTCTGTCTGGAAGCAATCGTACAGAGCTCAGCTAGTAGGAGAAAATGAAATGCTGCTCCCTCATGCATTGATTATAGCATTCATATCTGCAGAGACAAAAATCTGACATGAAAGAGAATCCCCAGCCCTATCGTGGCTCTACAGATAGAATAACAACAACCTTTCAGAAGGCTCAGTTTTCTTTGCAGATTTTGAAATAAACTCCCTCTGCCTTGGAACAAGCCTCTGTTGAATACATGTTCTGATTCTGTAGTTTACTGTCAGAGTTTTTAGACCTCCTGTAAGACAAGACTGAATTTCACAGCTATAGGACCAGTCCTGGCATTAACAAAACACTCAATAACCTCCCCCCAAAAAAACCAATAAAAACCACAAACAAAACCCCCCAACTTTCTCTGCAATGTAAAAAGATTTAGCAGGGCAAAGAAAACTGAGGTTGGCATAAATGCATTACTTACACTAAAAAGCAAACTCTTACAATGCTCTTTATGTGCCATCAGTTATTCCTAATGCATACCTCTATTTTTCTACACTTTTTGCTGGATAACATTGCTACACATACTACATATCATAAAATTAGGATAGTCTCCATAAGAGCACCACAAACACAGCTAGAGCAGCTCACAAATCAACCAGGAAACAAGATGTGAAACCTTCTAAAATCTTGGAAGTCAAACTGTCAGTATTTTTCCTGTAAATAACCAGTCTACATTCAACCCAAAATTAGGAAGTGAAACATTAGAAGCTCCAGAACTGGTCTGCAATTTACTTCAGTTTTTTCCTCCTCTCTTTCTTAAAACCAAAAATAGGTCTCAATGTGCCTCAGTCACCAGACATGGGCAGTTACAGGAACAGCTTTTTGTACTACATAAGCTGGAAGACTGCTGGGAAGGAAAGGAGACACCAGAATCTGGAGAATCAGCCTGGAATCTCAAAATTATTTCAAATAATCTCAAATTATGTTTGCCTGACTGCTAATAATTTTTGTTCTTGGCCATAGCCCAGAGCCAATTTTTCTGACAGGAAATAATTTAGTTGCTGTATATTACTCAAACTAGATGATCTAATGATAACATCTGGACTTAAACATAAAAAGCAAGTCTTTGAAAGAGGTTTGACTATTTTTATTAATATTTTGGTAGAATGTTGAAACAGGAAGCTTTAACTTAAAAATTAATTTTCCAGTTATAAGACTGGTAAAGAAAGGATTATCTTCCTTTTTACAGAGTCCCTGAATTTATGTACAGGCAGAATATTAAAAGAGAAACTTTTAATAAGAAAAGCAAAAAGCAGCTGAAGATTTTATGGAAAAGCAGCTTTTTCAAGTAATATCTTGGGCAAATGAAAATATTTTTCTTTAATTATGAAAGACACACACAAGTACAAATGCAGTAATGTAGAGGACAGACAAACTACCAGCAGTTAAAACACCTAGTTACAATTGCCCAAACAATTCCTCAAGGAGATGATATAAGAACCTTTTTAATTAAAATTAAACAGAGAGAATATATCTGCAAATATTCCCAGAGTTTATTTTATTGCTTAGGTTAAGGCCTATTAACTGTTGAGAAAACGTATTTTGGTTTTAATTGCCAAAAGAGGAGGTGTGTTGTTATTACATAATGCAAAGAGCACTAAACTCAAGATGTGTCACCTTTTGCTGAATTTTTGTACTGTTCCCCTCCTCCAAAATTCAATTTATCAAGCATTTAGCAATTAAAGGTCAGTACTTTGTAGATTTTATCTAAAGGTCATATAAAAGTGGGTTTTTTCCTCTGGACACTAGCTAGAAATTGATTCCTCAAAATGGCTTTTCAGTTTTTCCTTCAAAATTTACAAACATTAGCATTTTTGTGAATGCATTCTGTTAGTTAGAGCAGCATAAATTTACACAGTTCTACTCACATGCTGTGCTAATTGCTAAAATTTATATTAGATCTAAAAATTAAATTCTCTCTGCATTCGTTCCCATGCATTCACAAAAAGCCCAAGCAGCACTTAGCAGGCTGGCCATGGCAGTGATTAAACGCCCGAGATGGCACTGGATCTATAAATAGCCAGCTGTGCTTGTTGTGGAATTGGCCTCCTCCATCACCTTGGGTTAATTACAGTTGAGGGGGCAGTCCTGGGTACCTTGGCAGCACCCATCTCATACCCGAGCATGGACATCAGGAATAGTTATTAACTACAGCACTACATTAATTCTTTCTTGAGTCATAAGCACTGTGCACTCCCTCAGAGAGTCACATTAAAAAGAATAAACAACTAAAAAACTGTATAGCCAAGTAATGAATCCAACAAATGCTCTCACCACTGATGCTGCAAATTGGGTGATCAGGAAAGAAAGAATATTTGTTTCAACGTATTATTAAAAACCAGATCGAATTCAGCATGGTTAAAGGGAGCTTTCATGGGATTTGGTGCTAAACTAAACTTTGTGTGCAGGTGTGTTTGCACAGCCAAGGCTCCCCGTGTGAGACAGCAGGCAGACACTGGCAGGAAGCAGTGCAGTAACACCAGGGGGCCTGGCAGCAGTGGTATCCACATTCCCCTGATGAAAATGTGGGAATCAGTGTGCTGAAGGGAAAGGGCAACTCATCAGCAGAGTCAGAGGAGCTTTGTAACCTTGGAGGGCGTGGGCAGGGAACCAACGAGAGCAAGACACGTTCTGAAGAACCTACATTTGAATAATTTTTGGTTTGGCACAGCATAAGGCACAGCTCCCAAACATACACAGATGAGTACCTGCAGATACTGCTTGGGCAAACCAAAGTTCCAGTAAAATCTGGCTGACAGAAGCCCACATCACAGAAAAATTCAGATAAATGTCTTTGTGCATTTTCTTATAAAATTTCTTATATGTCAGTTTAGCCCACCAACATGTAAGTATTTCTGCCATAGTTCCCCAACTACTTGCTCTCTAAACACAGTACTTAGGAAACATCAAGTCAGGACAGGAGAAACTATGGAAATTGTCATTCAGAGACACACCAGAACAGAAACTGACAATTTCCACTACATAATGGGGTTTTTATCACCTCAAATTCCCATTTGAAACAAGTGATTTACACCAATATCTGTCATTACTATTTTGATGAGATTCCATGTTTTTATTTTGGGTTATGAGTGCTTTGCCAAATTCTTTCAACAACAGCTATGAACCCTGAGAGAGAAGTTAAGTCTTCATTGAGGATGCAGGAAGAGAATCGAAGATATAAACAGTCTAATCATTTTTGTCCATGTATTTTGAAAATTTGTCAGAGATCTGCAGAAGACCAAGAAACTTTAACTTTTCTGGCACACTAGAGGGCTCTGATGAAGACCAAAGCCACCTAAAAATTGTCAGAAGCCCATCACTGCTTTTCATCTTTGTTGTAAAAGCATTTTCCTTGGTGAAAATACATCACTTCATCTTTCGTGTAAAGTCTGTTTTTGGTTTTGCTGGTTTGTTTTGTACGTGTTTGTTCGTTGTGTTTTGGGTTGATTTTGAGTTTGGTGTTTGTTTTGGTTTGGGGTTTTTGTTTGTTTTAACTACACACTACAAGCTTTGATTGCTCTCTAAATATTATTAAGCCAAGCTTGTTTTCTGTAACAGTTGTTGTTCCTCAGTCTCCATAGTAAACACAGTCGGGTACTTCAAAAAATGTAACCAGAAAAACAAGAAAGGAATCTAATTAAAATTTTTCATCAAGCATCATTGATACATTAGATGGTGTTTGCCAGATACTGTCAGTTGTTCATTTCATTTTAACCAAATAACAAATAAATCAAGGATTTATGGTGAAATCCCTCGTTCAGGAAGACAGACTCTCTAAATTTTAGATCAATATATTTATCCTAAATACTGAGCAGTTTTGTATGTAGGAATCTATTTTTTTGCTAAATTTGAACAAACATCTCTTTTACTTATATGAAGATTCTAGTCAAATTTTACAACAAATATTACACAACATTCACAAAGTTACAGGCAACATAGCATCCAATACTAAGGACAAGAAGCCCTATTTTCTACTAGAATTTTTTTCCAATGATGTGGGTATTGCTTTTTTTGACAATAATCTTTAGTCCTCTCCCTTTAAAGTAAGATTTTACAAAATAAGCAGAGCAAAACCTGAAATATAAATAACACACCCTAATTCTATAGCCCTTTTTCCCCAAGAGAAGACAAGTAAATAACATTCAGTGCAACTTAAATAGTCTGAAGTTGTAGAGACTGCCTCTTCTTTTTTAAAATAGAAAATGGATGTGTGATACATTTTATTCCATAAGATAAATAAACACAGTCTCAAGTGCAAAGTAATTTATAGCATAGTTAATTAGCTCAAAGAAAACAAACAATACATAAACAAGAAGCTGAACTCTTTTTTAGGAACCAGTAATATTTACAATATTTATCTGCTTAGCTGAAAACTTATTCAAGCTGCCCTACCTCATGAAACTTCTGTTCTGGCCGTGTCAAAGGCTTAGAGCAGCCACTTGCTTTGCTCTTTTTGCTCATGTTCACACTAAATGAACACAAACCCCCATTATGACCAGGCTGGACTTGTCCTTCATAGCTGTGGGTGAAGGTCAATAGAAACTTAATTTCATGTACTATTGTAGGGAAATCCAACAAGTTCTGGGCACGCTTCCAAAACTGCAGGAGATTTTCCTCTGTGCTACTTTGCATCAGCTGGTGTAAGACTTTGGTTTTATTTGGTATTTTTTCTGATAAATCCTTTTGAAGTAAAACTTTACGAGATAGATTTATTCTTCAATGTTGCCACCTTATTTTTTTTAGCCATCCTATACAGACCACAACAAAGTAAGTCCTACTTGCATAGAACAGAAAGGAAGTCACTTCTTTAGTTACAGAAAGAGAAAGCAATAGAGAAGCTCAGTGAGAACCAGAATGTCTGACAGTTTTGGCAAGAGATTCTCTACTTGCCTTTGTTTCATCCCAGTTCTTGGACATCAGGAACTCTACCTTGCAATGTAAATTACCCACGCAGCAACTTCACATCTGCTCACAGAGCCCTGAAAGTACTCAACATCATGAATGACTCCATTAAATTAATTAAATCATCAATATGGTTAAAATTAAGTCCATGCTTCAAGGGTACTGATGAACTAGATCTTAATCTAAAGCCCATGAAATGCAACAAGAGTTTTCAATTTCACTTCAGCATGCTTGGGCTTCAAAGTGCTTTGGATTTTAAGTGCTCTCATAAACGAATTTTGAATGTTTCCTGACAAAACAGATGGACACTGTACCTTTTTAATGTTTAGCAATTTAGCTTCTGTTTACCAAAAATTTCAGGGTGGATAATCACAATCAACATTTACAGCAGGAATTCCCCCTGGAAATGCAAAGTTAAATCCCTGACAGTGTTTTGTTTTCTTTCTATAAAGAAAATAAACAAAACCCTCACTCCCCCTCCATGGGATACCCTACGGTTATCTGTGAACTGGCAAACTCAAGCGCACTGGTACCCAATCTAATGTTGGGCCTCTTTGTTTATTATAAATCCAACCCTTTCTACCTCAAACCCATCTCTCATATAATGAAGCAAATTGCCAGTTGACAGTTTAGGATTATAGTCTGTTGCATTACCTATTAATAGTAATATTAACCACCTTCTTTTTCACAGCTCTTCCAGAAGACTAATGATGCTTCCCTTAAAACAATATTTGAGATTGCCTTAACATTTCTCTCCTTATGTTGTCCTTAAGGCTGTCAATTTTGTCCCATAAAGATGAAAAGAGACAGAAAACCTGCCTGTGTTCATGACTGCTGTGAATAAGGTACTGAAACCCCAATCTTGAACCAAGCCATTTTTGAGATTCATTTTCCTGCAATTTAACACCATGAATCTGTGATAGTGGCTTGTCTTGCAAATCAAATCTTATATAGGTGAAAGCTCTTTGCCAGTCCAGGAGTACCCCTTATAATCTGATTCATTATTATATTTAAGATGCTGTTGCACTTGTTACTACAATAAAGCTTTCTGACTATAATACCCTATGCTTTTCTCTATACATACAGCCTTTTCTTCTGATTAAAATCCACCACTACTCTACCCATACCGAACATCAAAAGAACCCAGCTTTTATTTTATGTTATTAATACAAACTCTTGTGCCACTAAACAAGTCCATTTCCTAATCACATCACCTCTATTGCGTTATCATTCAGAATAAGTATTCTTATCCAAAGGAGACTGGATTTTCAGAGAATGTAGGATTTAACATTATCCTATTGAAAGATCCTCATAGGGATGACAGTCTCAGATATATTAATGTAAATAGTAGTAGCAACTATTCTGAAATTAAGATGATTTCCTGGCCATTTGTATTCTAACCCCATAGTACCTTTATGAGAAGTTTTGGTCTCAGTGCATGACGATGCGATCCTCTCCAAATTGGGTTACTCTTATTTGTGCCAATGCCGCAAGACTTAATAGTTTTTATTTCATTATTTTTTCTTATTAAACCACAGCTTATGGAGAAAACATTTCACAGTCACATCTTCTATGCTATTCTGCAAATATTAAGCCACTGCATATATCCATTCAATAGTGTTACCAACAAATACATATTTTAAGTGGATTAAATAGAAAAGAGATCACAGGCTGGTTTTGATGAGGTTTGGGACCACAACTTTTAAACAGAAGAGATCCCAATTTTTCTTAAAAGTGAAATCCTACAATGACACACCACAGAGAAACAAAAATGTGGCCACATTGCTGTTGAAAGTCAACAAGTCTGAGGGACAAATCTTATTTTCAAAGTCTCATCTGAGCTCATATAGTCCGAATCAAGTGCTTTGTATCAATATTAGGTCACACTTTGTCAAACAATAGTGCAGCATTCTTATATGCTAAGCAAGACATCATCAATTCATTCTCCAGACAGATATCCCCTTCAATAAAATCTACTTCTTTAGTAAAACCTGTTAAAAAAAAAGAAAATAAATAAATAAACAAAAATCCCCCACAACAAAACAGTTTCTCCATCAAAACTTTGTTTTCCACAGGAGAAATAGAACTGAAATCCTTCCTGTGTAAATTCCCCAACTCTGTGGAATTTTTCCACAAGATCAAAGATTTTTTTTGAAACTTAGAAGAACCTCCCGTGTGTGTTTACAATTTCTTTTTTGACTTACATCTGCTGAATGGAGCAAATCTTTTATTGTAACCTCAAAACATCATTTCTAACTGGGTCACTATTGTTTCTACAGTTCAGTTCACCTGATGCCTTTCCTGAAAGGTCTGTTCCTGTTAAAGATAACAGCAAAATCCTACATGACATCACTGGGACAAGGATCAGATTTGATACACTGTTCAAAATAGCAGAGAAAAGGATGGATTTAATAAGACTCTGCTTGGAAAATTTTAAAAAAGGAAAAATCCATATATTATGGACATATTATAAATGATTTTCATATAATAGAAATATCACGGCTTATTCCTATTTAAATGTTTCAAATTCCTCCTATTAAAAAATTATTCCAAAGTGTCAAACACTTCCAAATACACCAATTGTTTCCAAAACTCTGAGTTACAGCACACAGGGGGTGTAAAGGTTTTTGCTAGTATGAAAAAAAAAAATTAGCTGCATGTGCCCATGCCATTAATATTACAAAGGCTCCAACTCAGATGTGTGTGAAACATTTCAATTCCAAAACATAAGCAGTCTGTTTTCCACACAATTACACTGCCCAGTGGCTTTCTTAATGAACATCTAATAACTCATAGCCTCGGCAAACAGCAGTGATTGGTGTTTTGTTGGGATCTCTGTGGGAGAGTGTTAATTTCTGTCATCTTTAATAACTCTTTTTTGGTTATACAGAAGCATTCAGAGTGCTCACGGTACAATACCAAAACTGAAAGTGCTCCCTCTTGTGCTGGTTGCAGTTTCATTTCCAAGTCTAAACTGAGATTTTCCATAGCAGACACAACCAAAGTACCTTTAGTCTATGTTTTGTCATTATATTCTTCTGGAAACTACAGGTCAATGGCTCAGCCATCGCTTAACTGCTGACATAAACAGTATCACTTTTAAACTCCATCTAACACAAGTATTCTTCGCAAGGCAAACCTAACGGTGTTTGCAAGGAATGAAAAATGAATTGTCTGGGAGCTCTACATGCACATGGATTTCACTGTGCTACATTTACTGAATGACACCTTGATCATTGTCAGTAGGTAGCCTAATGGAGTCACTGATTCAAATCAGTTAGGATTTCATACTTAAATTGTATTTCCTCTGTCCCAAGGAGGGATTGAAATCTCCAGCCACTTACAAGCATTGAGCCATAAAATCTATACTCTTATTTCCTCCAATAAGAAAAGGTCTCAGTTGTCTAGATCAGTAATAAAATTTCCTAAGCCCCCAATTTCCAGATCAGCAATGGGGGACAATTCCAGCAACCTGCATACTCCGCACTTAGAGCAATGTCTAAGTTTATGGTTGACAGACAGCTGCAGGACTGTTAAGTGCAGGAAAAGTTATCACAACTTTGCTCTCCACAGAATCTTATCATCTAATTATCAGCCTCCAGGGAGATTTCTCTCAATGTATGGAAGTTCCTTTCCTTTCTGAAAAAAGCCCCACAACATACAACAAGGGGGGACTGTCAAGGACAAAAAAGCTCCAAAATTAAAAATCAGTAGAATGGTAAAAGCTCATCTTGAATTATTGAAATCCACAGTCTAAGGATGTCATAAGCCAACAATTTAATGTAAAAACCTACAAATACTTTAAAACATAAATTTGAGTCCTAGTTCTGGTAGTCTTATTTAAAGAAATAAAAACTAAAGCTGCCCTTCAAATTACCCCAGCAGTGCTCACACTAGATAAGCAATGTATATATACACCATCATATTGCCTATAAAAGTATTTAACCTAAAGGTCAGCTTGCATTCAGCTTTCATAGCGGTGTAAGCGTGAAGCTAAACCGTTCATTTCAGCAATATTTGTCTACGTTTATAGCTGCACAGTTCACTAGATCCAAGCTCACTCTAGGTCTGGGTCTGCTAAGGCTTTAATTTGTTTGATCATTTGAAGAAATTATGCACTAAGAAATAAATAAAAACCTGTCCCAGTGCTACAAAACACAAGATCTACACTTACAGCCCTTGTTTCACACCTGAAATTATCTTTCCTAGAAGCTTTTGAATCAGCAAGACAGTGGGGCAACCTGGGCCAGCAAACCAACACAACTCCTCCCAAGTACTGTAATCTAAGACAAAACTGCTTATGAATTTAACTTTTTCAAGATTCAAAATTAGAGCAAACTAACACATGAGACCCATTTATCAGCAACAGTCTGCTTCCAGTCACCAAGAGAAGCACAAGAAAGGTTTAGAACCAAAGAGGTGAAAGAGGTTGTCCTAGGTTACAATATAGATGTATTTAAGTATTCTATTACCACCAGCTGTGGGCCATTAGCTGTTATCACCTGCTAATGACCCACCCTGATAACAGATAATGGGCCATCAAGAAACCACCACATGACTCATGGACTTATCCTATTGTGAGATGCTCCACCCAGGAGGGAGGAGCCAAGCATTCCCACCGGGATATAACCTGCCCTTAGAACTGCCTAACTTAGCCCTGTCTACTGGGATACCAGAGGACAAAAGCTACTGCTGGACCTTCAGCTGGAGACTAGACCTTCCATAGGCTCATCGCTTCAACTGAACTACTTCATTTGGACTGCTACCACCACCCTAACAGGGTGTCAGGTTGTATCTGACTTTGTCAGTGCTTTTCCCTTATATTATTTCACTTATTTCTAATTTTTTTTTTCCTATTAAATTTTAATCCTGACTTGTGATCTCCCACTGGTTTGTTTTCAAACCAATACAGAGGTGGTTTTACCTTCCTGGCACTGGTCTTACCACATACTTCAACCAGCATATAAATAATACTCCTGCTTCCAGCAATGGGCAAGACTTTCAGTTCTCACCTCTAAGGGCTACTGTGAGCACTGAAATTTCAACAACCAGATCAGGAATAAGGTTTAGAATCTTTAATGATTTGGCTATACACAGGAGCACATACACATTTAGAATACCTACCCAGTTTCCATCTCAGTACCATCTCTAATTTGTATATTCTACATTCTTGACATGAAGTCTAAAGCTCACTATTTTCCTCTCTGCTTTGCTCTTGACCGATAATCAATTTTTCCATTAAAACGCTGATATTCTTCAGTTGCTGCTTCTCTTTGACAATATTCTGGAACAAAACTGTAGCCACGACTTATCTCAAGAGGTTGATAGGTTGTTTTGCACTGTTATCACTAATGAATTAAGTTCATTTTCTTGGAAAAGCAATAGTAAGAGTGCAAACACCTTAACTAAGCCATTCTGCTTCACTTGCAACATTATGTATTGTTCTATAATAATTCAGTGTCAAACATCCTACCAGTGAAACTGCACGACACCAACATATAATTTCAGTATCATTACTCCTGTATGTACTAACATGAATTTAATGTACAGTCCTGCCTAACTCCCCTATTCATATGGTCTACAGATGTCACAGAGCTATGAGAGTAAAAATAACCATGTCCTAATTAGGTTTAAATTACCCTGCTTTACTTCTCCCACTAAGAAACAACTCCTATTATCAGTCCTGACTCAGTCACCAATCATGTGAAGTTTCAATTGCTCACAAGAGCAGACTCTGAGCTCAGGGCTTCTGCGCAGTAGTAATCCTGCCACAGATGATCCAGAACACATAAAGACGGGCAAGAACTACTCAGTAGAGCTCCTACCTGCACATGCAATAAAATAATATTTACATGATGCATTTATTATGGCATAGCAATGGTATATTCAGAACTCTCACTAAGCTCATACTTACTACCTTTACAGTCATTGTATGTGATAAATACCATACATACACAAAAATTCCAAGATCAGGTAGAGAAAACATCAATCTTCTCCAAGAAGTACAAACAAAATTATTTTCAATACTAAACACATTTGAAAGGCTGCTTATATGGGCATATATACAAAATTACCCTCAAAAAAGAGCTATTATTTAATAGCACAACAACACCTTTTTGTATTATCTGGCTGGTCTGTGGCTACAACACTCAGGCATCAAACTGTCTGCAAGGCACTAATAGAGTACCAAAAAAAAGATCCCTGCTACACATCAGATCTTTTTAGTGCGTAAGTGATGAACATTTGTCCTCATAAGGTTTTGCCTGTATCACTACAAACTTTTATTGTCACAGGTTCCCATAGGTCTCTTTTACAGACACTAAATCCATCTGGTCCACTGTTCTGAGACCGCTATGAAACAGAGGGAGCAGCTCTCCACACAGCCCGTCCCAGAGTCTGAATGTCATGGTGGTTCTTGCAGCAAAAATAAGACAGAGAGGTCTGCCCCCCCAGCCTACACTTGAGAGGAGCTGTCAGAGGCTTATGCCAGTTTTTATAACTGCCCATTGTAACAAGTTAAATTTCCAAACCCGATGATTTCTTGTTTAAATGTCTGACTGGGAAAAACCCAAACAATGGTGCGTGCACAAAATAACCACTAAGTGACAACTGACACTCCAGGACACTGCCCTGGGTACTCCAGCTGTGACTGCAGTCACATGTAGTTATTCACTCCAGGCCGTACAATAGGGGTGAATACACATTCCATCTCTACAGTCAGCATTGAACATAGCCAGGCTCTGCACCATGCCTTGGCACTGGTCTTAGCAAGAACAGACAGAGACCATCCAGAAGCCCTTTCAAGTTTCTTAGAGATGACATTCCCCTGGAGAGAATCCCTTAACCCTCTCTAACCTGAACCACATTCCAGCTGCATGCACCACTCCAAATCTGGGATACATTCACAGCAGCGACTGCTCACCCAAACTGAATACACTACACTGCAGTTCAGAAGGCCGCTGCAATTTCTCAGCTCCTTAAAAATTTAAACTCTGACTCACTCAAGATGATGGTTATAAGGCCTTACACTAATAATGGCAGAAGCATAAACAATCTGTTTCAAGGAGACAGGTAAGTCTCATTTTATTTCTCAACATTTTATAGCTAAGATCATGAATCTTCAACAGCAGGACTGCACTGTGTGTTCATTCTTCAATTGCACAAGAGTGAGAGTCACCTTTGACTTTTCTAGCATTGCCACATGCTTTCAAAATTATGTTTCTATAGTAAGGAAAATAAAATTCAAAATTACTTTAAAAGATGATAAACTCGAATTGTAAGATAATCAGAATCATTAAAAATTCTTAAATAAAACCATAGAAATACAGATAACTAGGATAGAAATAGTGTCTTCCTACTCCGCTTATTCCAATTCTGCAGGAAGAATCAATGTTTTCTTGTATAAACTAAGCTTAACAACAGTTTTAGCTAAGAGCGCACTAGATCTGTTCAGATGTCAGATTGAACTGATAAACCTTGAAGGGCAGCATGTGAGCTTTCAGGCAAAGCTTTAACTCCTTCTTTACTACAACATCGATTTAAAACCTTTAAATTAACAATGAAAACAGATATGGGGTTTTTTTCCTGTGACAATATAACATTAAATTCATGGGCCCGATTCTTGTAAACCAAAGGGAGAATGACAGGAAACTATCAAGTGCTAACATGTAATATCATATGTTATGACAGAAACCTTTAATCTTAAGTGTACTTTACCTTAATGTTCTAACCCCCATGAGCAAGCAGACTCCACTTCATTTTCCAAGTATCCAACAAAGATAGTTTTAACTTCCTAAATTATACAAAAATGCCTCCATAATGAAAAAAGATACCAAAATAGGTTCTCAACATTCATTAGTGTTTATATAAACTGGTGCATCTTGCTTGTTTCTTGCTTTTTTCTGGATGGTAGAATATGGAAAGGACCCTGATACCAGCTGTGTACATCTGTGTTCAAAGCCAGTTTATGTGCATTTATCAAGTTTAAATCCTGCAACATGAACATCTGAAAGTTCCCTATGTACATACTGATGGCTGTACAACCACAGTAGCCAGATGAGTGTGTTCATGGAGGTTTGTTTTGTTTTGGGGTTTTTTTTGGAAGGGGTTTTTGGTTGGTTTTGTGTTTCCAAGGAGTTGTTTTCATACATCCTTCACTATGCACATCTTTGGCCTGACATTTTTTCCATAAATGCAGAGCAGCCATTTTTTTAGTAGCACATAGAGTTATTATTGCTTTATTTCAATTAAAGTGTGCATATGTTCGCTTTGGCAAATTGAAGTTGATAAAAATGCATCCCATCTTTTGAAATTAAGCAGCAGAACATCCATGAAAAATCCATCAACTCTTAACTAGTAAGTACTCCCAGTTCTGCCAGAAACAGAAATTAAGCACAATAAAAATGCTGCAACTCACTATAGATGTACTAGGTTTTCTTTATAAACATTATTTCCAACATGCAGAGCTATGACCCAATTAATTGCACTTAACTAAAGAGAATCACAAATATGCTGTGGCTGCTGACTACAAATACTAAGAGCCCTCAGGGGATGAAAAAGTTTAAAAAGAACCTTAATTTGTTCAGACAGCAAGAACTTTGTGCCGATGAAAATATCATTAGAAATAGGTGTTCTAATCTATGGATTGAATGGTGATAATGCACACTGAAGGATTTCCTCTAGAACTCCTCATTTGTAGGATGGGATTGCACACAGGGGTGTTTCCATTATTGCAGCACTTACACACAGTCAAGGCCTTTCCTGCTTCTCACACCACCCCACCAGTGAGGAGCTGGGGGTGCACAACAAACTGGGAGGGGACACGGCCGGAGAGCTGACCCCGACTGACCCAAGGGACATGCCATACCGTATGGCATCTACCCAGCATGGAAAGCCAGGAAAGAAGGGACAGGGATATTGAGAGTGATGCCATTTGTCTTCCCAAGTCACTGTTAAGAGTGGTGGAGCCCTGCTTCCCTGGAGAAACACCCACTTGCCCATGGGAAAGAGGGAGTGAATTCCTCATTTTGCTTTGCATGCATGCACAGCTTTTATTTTACCTATCAAACTTTTATTTTTTACCCACAACTTGTCTCACTTTTCCAATCCTCTCCCCCATCCCAAGAGGGGTTTAGGGTGTTGCCAGGGGTGGTGCAGGAGTGAGGGGCTCTGTGGGGCTGTTGCCAGCTGAGGTGGAACCACAGCAGCCCTTAAACCTTTCACCATAACCCATTAGTCAGACAGACTGCGACAGGCAGAGAGCAGTTTAACTTCTCTCTGGCAGACAGGAGCCTGAATTCCTACGAGCTTTTCTTACAAACAGCACTCACAGATGTCTCAGCTGGCAACACAACAGACAAGATACTTTGGGAAGGTTCATCTACAGAATGATCCTGGAATTCTGACTAGGCCTGCACGCAGAAGCTGGTTTTACAATCATTTAAATAAGCATCAGTGAAAAAAACATAAGGCTTTAAAAAAGGCAATAAAGACAAATATCATGTTCTGTCTGCCAGTATGAATTCAACACAAATATTCAGACTTCAGCTGACCTGACTATAAAAAAATTCTTGTGTATTTAAGAGTTTTTAACTCTCCTGCAGATCAGGAAAGAAAGCCCACATAAATATAGTGTATTTCTCAATAGTGCACTTGTGCCATAAAAGGGGAATCACGCATGGTAGTAACTTTAATCAGGCATTCAATTTCCTGAAATCTTCAGAAAATAAACAACCATTTTTGCTTAGAAATTAAGCACTAAGAAATAGAACAAAACTAATGAAAGCCTGACACTGCAGTGACTATTTATGCAGACATAAGCAGCAACAGTCAAGATCATGAATACTCCAATATAGACACAACACTGAAAATCATAATTTATTCTCACCTGCCCAACAGGAAAAAAAAATGAAATGACAAGCACCAGCAAACCTGAATTATGATTTAGACTAATGTTGCAGGTAGGCATAAAAGTAACAGTTTCATTAATATAATTTTGTATACTAATGACTGGAATAAAAGAATAATAATGCAAGTGAGATTAAAGCCCATATTTTTCCTGAGAGAGGAAAGCAAAATAACTTCTGCCTCTGATAGGTTTTGCTTTTTGGAAAAAAAAATAATATGAAGTTCTTGTATTTATCAGTGTTATTTAAGTTAAGAAAGTTTAAGGAACTGATCTGTTCTTTAAGAAAATACTGTGCTGCCCCCAAATTAACACACCGGAGCAGATGGACAAAACAATTATTCAAAGTGAAAAACCAAGCAACAAATGAGGCCCAAAGGAAAATTTGAGGTGAAAGAGAGATACATGTAGGCAGTCACCCTATTTCCTCATCTGTCTTGTGACTCTCTGAATGAAATGACATTAAAAGCTTTTTGCCTACCAACTCCAAGCACAAATATTTATCATAGTTTTTCAGCTACAGAAACACAAAGCTTAACAGAAGGCAGGCACAGATAGTGAAAACACTGCTTTGGTTTGACAAACTAATCAGGGGAATTCGGCAGAAGTCATTACTAATCTCTCAAGTGAGTATTAATCATTGATATAATTTATAGATTTGGCTATCATTTAGCCCTGGTACAATGAGTCTTAAATACCTTAATTTTCACATGTGTATGTATCTTTTGTGTACTGGAAAAGCACAGATAATTCCTGGTAAATAAGTATAACTCACAGTCTCCCAGTTTAACGTATTTTAAATAATATACACCAAAAAAAAAAAACAAAGCACAAAAATAATTCAAGAAATTTACTTTCTGCTTTGCTTGCATTAAGTGGGCAAGTGGAACCTTCACAGGAGTCAAATTCACTTCATAGTATCAATGATTCTTTTGCAATTGGCTCTTCAAAATCATTGTATTTATAAAACAGGAAGGGAAGATCAAATGCTTCTGATCAGAGGCATCCGTTAAACTTCATTGTGAAACATTAAAAAAATGCTTTCTCATGACCTTGAATTTCCTCACTTTCTGCAAGTTAAAGAAACGTTTTAATGAACCAGGAAATTCTTTTTCCCTCTGTCGTATTTAAAATGCAGCGATGCTTATTTGTTTATATCTCAATATTGCATGTACCTGGGGTGTGGTGGGGTGGAGGATTGACCCCAAAAGGAAAATAATGACCTCTGGAAACATGTTGGAGTCATTAGTATACCAAATATGACAAATATCAATAATAGCAAATGTCGAAGCTCAAGTCTGGGAGACTCAGCTGAGCTGATGACCCTTCCTCTGTCTCAATGCATTTTACGTATAAATGCAAATACGCATCTTCTGAAAACTTGAGGCACGTTTGAAATTTTGGCATTTAGCAAGGTGCAGAACACAAAGACACATGAACACACCACTTACATCAACAGAAGTTCAATATTCAGTTTTAAAAAATTATAGAGCTGAAATAAAAAATAGGAAATGCTGTTTTTTCTAAAATGTCAAGTAGCAACAAGGTTGATTTACACAGTGGCACTATTTCTCTCAGCTTAGCATCCAGGTGAAAGCAGCAAAGGCTGTCTCGGAGTCAATGGCTTTACCACTTTAATTCTGACTGGAAATTCCAGCCTTATGGTCCCAACATCTCCATGAGTCATTTTGTGGGGGGAAAGAAGCGTTTTGGTGATACAAAGCTATTTTACTTTGTCTTTCAAAACAAGTAGCAACACAAATCCAATTCTCAACGTCAACTGGATAAAGAAAAGGCTTAAAAAAAAAATAAAAAGAAAAAACAAGACACATTTGACTTAAAGAGACTAAGTTACAACAACTCTTTTACTGACAAAATCTGCTTTGCAGAACAGAAAGGAGCAAATATACCATAACATTCACAGTGTGAAAGAAACAAGTTTGAAAGGAGTCACCAGATAACACAAAGAAAATTCACACAGGCGCATACTGACAAAAAAAGCATCTATTTTCCCAAGAATAAACACAAGCAAGTTCCAAGAAGGACGACCCTCGCCCCCCGGCCTCTTCATGGGGAGTTCGCACACCCTCAGTTTCCCACTCCAAGAAAACACTCATGAGGCACCATCCATCAGCGGATTTCCATTTGCCTATCCTTATTTGGAAAGGGAGAAAATTAAACTCACGCTATTTCAAGAATTACGTGCAAAATTTGGGAATTCGGCTTTCTTTTTGTAACTGCCTCACAGGTGAGGGCAGCGCCAGACTCCCTCAGCCGTGAGGGCCGCCGGGATCCCCTCACCTGCTGCGCGCCCGTGAGGGCTTGGAGCCCTCCAGCTGCGCCGCACTCGCAAAATCTGCAAAACTTACAAAACTTACCAAAAAACTCCAACATACCCAGAAACTCGAGGGGAATTTACATCTCACTTACCCCCAGGAGCAGCGCCGGCGCTGGCGGCCACCTGCGACTCCGCGGAGTGCGCAGGTGATCCCGCCCGGCCGGGCGGATACAGCAGGAGGAGGAGGAGGAGGAGGAGGAGGAGGAACAGGCGGAACCCGCGGGGCTCCCGGGTCCCGCCGGGCCCGGCCACGGGCAGGGCAGCGGGAGGGCGAGAGCAGAGCGCTGGAAGGGCACCTGTGTGCACCTTCAAACCTGCCAGAGTTACAGCTCTACAGCCGTGCTGCCACAGGGGATGCTCCGCTGGCTCAGAGCTAATCCCTCCCACAGGGAATGGAAGCCCCCGGCGCCTCACAGGTGTGTGCGCGGTGAGCGGGCACTGCCGAGCCTGAGCAGCCTCGGCTGTGCCCACACGCGCTCGGTGACACTGCAGCAGTGCGCGGCCTTCCCCAAACCCGCCCGACCTCGGGCTCTCCCGGAAACAAAACAATGGACCAAGACACAACAGATGTCTGCATCCTTTAAATAACGTCTTAGATAAAGATCTCACTATGGCAGTTGGAAAAGTTTCTGTTAAACAGCATGTTAGTAACTTCATGAAAATGAGGATGCACGCATGGAAAACTTTATCCAACTTCAACAGCTCTGGAATTGGACTATAAAATAAAATTCTGTTTGGTTCTCAGAGGTAGAAGAAAGCTGCGAAGAGCATTTGAGATAGTGCCTTACCAGGAAGCCTCATAATGACTTTAATCATCCTAGACAGATACCAAGAATTTTAATTATTATTTAGGAAGATCATAAAATAGTTATTACTATGCTATGGCAACAGTTTGGAAAAGTATAGCTGATATTCTCTAAGTACTTGGGAGTTTTGCTTTTCTTTCCAAAGTCTTCATTACATTTAAGTGAATCTCATCAGCATGATTTTTTGGCACAAAGACAGGATGGATAATTATGAATTGCTGTCATAACATACCTGAAAGCTACAAAAAGCATCTGTTGTGAAAGTGCCCCTAATTTAATAGGACACATATTTACTCAGGAAAGATTGGTTGTAGTTAGTTTCAAATATTCCTAATTATGCAGCGAAATCTTTTTTGAATCCACTGGAGTTTTGTGTTTGTCTTCAATGGAAAATGGATTTCACTGATAGTATTGGAAATAATTGTGAACTCTGAGCAGTGATACTGTGGTTGGGCACCTAAAACAGCACCTACGACCTGTATCTCTTCTTCAGAGCTGTTGTTTCATTTGGGCACGAGAAAGGCAATAAAAAAAATCTATTTGGTAACAAGAAGTAACAAAATACGATGTACCTTTTAAATAAACTGATGTACAGGGTTTTGTTTTAATTCTACTACTAATTTTGTGCAACCAGGGAATGTATCCAAAATGTCACATGAACTTTCAGCACTGGGGCTTGGGCTGTTTCTGTGTAGATTTACTGTCACCCTAGTCCCTAAAATGCTTGTCAGCTTTTCATTGCCATCAAAGGAACTTTTTTGCAGAAGTTTACTGAGCCAGCAGTACTTGAGCTGCAGGCACTCGAATTATCCAATTTCCCATTAAAAGCAGGGAGCTTCACAGATAAGCCTAACTGTTGAAACACCCAATATTTGCCCAGCACTAAGTACTGTTAAACACAGGCATCATGTGCTTCGTCAATTTGACCTGCACTTCAAAACCTTTTAAGATTTGCCAGTGTTCCCATCCTCACCTCGTGTCTTCCATTTCTATGTGAATAACGTAAATGTTTCCCTTTCCAGTGTTTTAATAGCTTGCTAAAAACTTTCTATAAAAAGAAATAATTGATGTTCCATTCTTAAAATAAAATGTGATGGATGAAAATTAGATGAGCAATTATATCTGACATTAACAAATAAATCTGCATGATATCCACTGGGGCCTTATATGATTTTTACAATGTTATATCAAATTATTCAGCAAAATTTCAGACTTATATGAGTTTTAATGGAAGTATAGCTATAAAACTCTTAAATCTAGCACATAGGAAATGGATTACACTCCAGCTTAAATTCTTATTCCTATCTAAAACTGTGATACATCAAAGAAATAGAAGTATCAGTGCTTTGGGTTTTTTTCCTTTTACCCTCCCTTAAATCATATAATGTAGTATTTGTGAAAATCCTGGTTTGACAGTGCCCACAGCATGATGCTCGCGAGAAGTGGCAAAACTATTACAAGAAGAAAGCAGCAAAGTCACACCCCCAAAACAGTGTGCTTTAATAGAGGCTTTAGATGAATCTGCTATTCCCTGAGTGAAGCAGATAAAAGGAAGAGTTAACAAAGCTGAGAGAAACTTGGAATTTTTATTCTGTGGGCAATTCCAAGTTCGGACAAAGAAAGAAAATTATTCCAAAGACAGAAAAATAATAAATGGTAACTAATAGAAGCTTTTTTTTTTTTTACCCACAAAAGGTAAAACCTTATAATACTGATAAACCCAACTTTTTCTCTTACAGGGATTGATATCTTTGGAATGATTTGTAAGAAAACAAAAGCACATAAGCACATTCTAAACATTCTGTGTATCAAAAGAAGGAACTTCCAGATTAATCATTAAATTCAGTGCTGGAACCCAAAAACACACACTTTAAGACAACACTAAAACACCATATCTTGTTTATCCTACCAACTGAAGAAGTCTGTTTTGTTTCACAGAATGCAGATGAGAATTTTGACTTCGATTTTAAAGTCTTTATTTAAGAATAAAACTGTTTATAAGGTCTGATTTATCAATAGGTCTTATAAACAAAAGGACAAACAATAGCAGATGGTATACAATACTTCAGAGGAAAACAAAGAGGCTGCTAAGCCTCTAAAAATGGGGCAGAAATTTATTTCAGATACTTCTAAGGAAGCATTTTAATGCTTTTATAACTTGTGTGGGCTTTGTTCCATATATTGCTTGTGCAGCTCTCCTCTTCAAAATGTACTTCAAAGTCAGCTGGTGTCAGTACACTGAGAGTTTTTTTTATAAGTCTTTTTTTCCCCTTGTGCTTTAGCTCATTTCCTGCCTTCCTTGTCATCTTCTGTCACACTACCTGCCCTCCTGAACACTTCAGCTGACAGTTTATCATTATCTTTGTTTAGCTGTCCTAACTAACTGGCATTCCAACAGCTGTGAATAGAGGGATCTCTTGTTATCAATTTCTGCACAGCTGATTGCTGCGTTCTTTGTGCACATCAATTTGCACACACAAACATAACCTCCAAAATTCCAATTTTTAGCATGGACAACTTTCTTTATCGAGATGAGGACAGAGGTGAGTATTACATATGGTTCAGATATGCTGTTAAACACTGTGGGAGGCCCTCAGTCCATTGCTGCCTTAATCACTTGTCACTCTGAAATTATAATAGTAGCAAGCAAGTAAAAAGCTCTTTCATCTTTCTAGAGAGCTAAAATAGCTTTTCAGTGCTACTTTTGGATCACTCAGATGGAACTTTCCAGGTCTCTCCAGCCTTGCTGAAAGACAGATTTCCTGTACAACATAAGAACATGTTACTTTCCATTGCTCAAAATGTATGCTCAGAAGTGAACATTCTCCTAGAATTCTGTCAGGAACTCTGAGACCTGATAGTTAAGGGATGATGAGATAGATGGAAAGAAAGATATCTAAGACACTTTTTTTTACCATGTAAAGATAAGATATATATAAAATTGTGACTCTGCAAAAGGTCTTTTTGTTATGGTTTCAAAGTCAAGAATTTTTCATGGTCTTTTTACAACATTTGAATAAAATTCATACAAGTCAGAAGAATAAAAGAGGAATGACATATTACAGTAGCAAAACCAAAGTATCTTTGATAATCTGTATTTACATTAGACAAACTGAACTTGAGAGTAGGTCCAGAGGTAAACTAAAAATAGTACACTGAGCAAGTAGCAAAAGACCTTAGAGAGAAAATTAACAAGAAATTGCAAAGTTACATTTCCCAAATACTGTTTTGTAAGTGGTTCAGGTACTCAAAAATTCCAGGTTCTGTTTTATATTCTGCATTTGAATGACAGGATTTTGCTCAAGTGGAGAAGTGAGTATCTCCAAAGTGAATGGAGAGAGCTGTTTGACATGGCACATTTTCTGGTGCTTGCTCATTAGGAAGGTTTCTTCAGTTAAAAGTACTGAGACCTGATTGAACTTTTTCTGCAAAACCTCTCCTAATCCACTGCTCACCACTGAAAGAAGGTGGGTAGCAAGTCACCTCCACAGAAAAGGGAAAAATGTAATTGATCAGAATTACATTGACTTAAATTGCCAGATCTGGATCAAACAGACAAGAAATGAAGGCTCCACAAAATAGAGAGGGAATAAAGATGTCAGAAGAAAAAAAAAAGAAAAAAGAGAAAAAAGGATTAGGAAAACATGAAGTTCTCAGTCATGCACACCTCACTTTACAAATCTGTGGAACGGCATTCAGAGGGTAGAAACATAAAAACTAAGAGAAGGCTTATGATGCTCAGAAAAATTCAGAGATTATAATACAGGCAACGAGGGGCAGGCACAGACAGTCTCCACCTGACAAGTGTTCAGATGATGCAGAACCCAGAATAGCTCTGTTAAGCTGCAGTCAAAACAGATGTTATCTCTAGATAACCGAGTGAAATCTAGCAGGGAACAAAGGCAGGCATATTCAAGTTTCAAGCATTTCTTTTCCACTTCCCTCAGAAACATCACAGGGCTGTATTTTAGACTGAACCTCTTGTGCTTTACCATTGTACATATTTTTGCCTCACTGAAATGTCCTTCTTCCTAGATTAATATTTTTTCTGCTTATCATTCTCCACAATAACAACCTAAGTCACAGTCATCCTGTAAATAATATTTAATACTTGATGTCACTTAAAAATTCAAGTATAAATCACCTGCATAAATTAACTTCTGAAGTTATCTTTTGGAGCAGTCTGGATTTGGCTGCAGATTTGTAGTCCTCTCTTCTGTGTTCTTTATCCCAGTGTACCATGATTATTAATCAGTGTGACATTGTCTTTGTGACTGAATTCTTGCCTTTTTCCTATAGCACAAATTCTCCCATCCCAGTCATTTTTATTTCCTTTCAAGATCTCTCACTGACAACACCTCATTGTGCTCATTTATTTACTTAATTGGCATTCACATAACTTTCAGTAACGTGATCTATTCATGTTATTGATTTTTGCTAGGCTGCATTGCTGTGTCTGTTGTAAGCATTGATTTGAATACCTGGACACAACCTTGAAAGTCTTCAGTTTACAGACTCAACTGTGCCAACTCCTTCCTGCATTTTCTTCCCACTAACTGAAAAATTTGCGTTTCACTTTTAGAAAGACAAATGTCACAAATCACAGGCCTCTGCTGTTTCAATCCCACTTTTAGCATTCCAATACCCCTAAATACAGGTCTTCTAATGCACATTCTGTTAAACTTCACTTTGTTACTTTCTTGCATGACTTTATTTTTCAACTCCAATTCACATAAAATAACACTACACTCCTTGAAATAAGCCAGTGAATTTGCCATCTGTCTTTTATGAGTCCACAATTATCAAAACAAGAAAACTATAGAGTATGAGGAGTTCAGTGACTTTTTTTTCCTCTCCAGACCTGACTGAATGGAAATTGATATTTTTCCATCGATTCTGTCTCCATACAAAAATGATATACAGCTACTACAGGTTCATGACAGATCACGACACCCATAGAAGGTTATCAGCTAATATCTAGGGGTAATTCTAACTCTGAAAACTGATATAAGCAATAAGTTTATGCTCTTATGAAACAGAACTATTTGTCTGCATCTGTCAAATTATGTAAGTATGGTATTTTCCTTTTTTTTATTCATTAATTATCTTCGATCAGGTTAGAATCATGAACTAAGATAGAGTCACTGTTAAATGTGCAAACAACCTGAAGGGACCAGGGAATTAGTGCTGCCAACACTGATGTAATTTGACCAAGTTCACCAGATCAGAAGAACCATCTTTATCCTGAGAGCCCACTTTAAGGAAAAGTTGCATTTTACACTAAAACTTGTAGCACATTAAAACTCAACAGAATTTTCTCTGCAAAACAGTGAATGCAAAATCTCCCAGTGGCATTTTAGATGTGCCTCAGAAAAGAGAATGGCACTTGAAATGAAATGGCAAGGCTCAAGAAAAAAGAATCCCTGTCTCTTACAAGCACTGAAAACCACTATTGCTTACCGCAACGTGTCTGCTAAAACAACCCAGGTTGTGGTAAAGAGCACAGCACAACCTAATGTGAAACCAGGTCATTCTTTTCCCCATTCTGATATAACACAAGCAGAGCAAGTAACACTGAGAAAGACAAGCTCACATAAATCTTTATTAGGGTATCCTTTGTATTCTGCCTCTTGTGACCCCTCAACATAACTGTTCACACAGTCTTCCATTCATTCCATCAGGAAATCCTTTAGGAACTGTTTTCGTTTTCTGCTTTTTCTTTTTTTTCAGGAGAGACAAAAACCCAGCACGAATGTGGGTGCACTTTGTAGGGATAAGAAAAAGACAGACATCCCTATGCCACACTAAAACCTGCTAAACTGAAATAACAAAACTAGACAAAAAGAACAGGTGAGAATCTTGGGCTGTGTAAAGCAAACAGGAGGAAGTTCAACTTTGTCTCTGAATAAAAGTGTGTGTTTTCAGCAGGGTAACAAATGCACAGAAAAGGCTTGGATGGGCTGTGATATCACTGTCTCATCAATCCTTGCAAACCTGAAAGGGCAATAGCACAGAGATGGATGAAAGAGCCTGTGCTGTTTGCAGTTCCTGTGTCTGCTCCACACAGCACAGAGTAATAAGTACGTTTTTGAAACAAAACATTTTAAGAAAGCTGTTTCATTTCTTTCTGCAGCCCACTCTCTGTATTGCCTCAGGGACATGTTATCTGAAGATTATTTTCCAGTTGTCTTTGTTGTTGTTGCCAAAAGGCCTCAAAGAATGAAAAGGTGCTTTTCAGTGATAGGAAAGATATTCTGCGAGGGCATCACAGGCTCACTGGCCATTTATTGCTATTCCTTCTCTCTTTGCTTTAGATTTTACAGCCCTTCTCAGGAAGTTGCATTTGAAAGCATTTTTAGAGATACTAAATGTGCTTATGAGAGTTTTACTTTATACAAGTGAAGCCAAGAAGAAAACAGAGTTTTGGGGGTTGCTTATCACAACAGTATGATTGTGACCTCATCTAAACCTGGAAATCCTTACATCAATTGCATTGGATTTTGAATTAAGCCCTAAGAAAACACTGATTTCATTAGTGAGCTAAAAATAGACACACACTTCAAAAGATTCACTGGTTCCTTTTACACTGTTCAGATACTCAGATTCTTCTACCTGTTTCTGTTGTTCTGTAATAGCTTGACTTTGGCATGGATTCCAAGGAGAGTCTCATAAGGTTAATTCTGTCTCTCTCTAACTCAAATAATAATAACTCAAAGAAATAAATAAACAAATAAATAACATCAACTCATTCTCTCTCTCTCTCTAACTCAAATAATGTAGAAGGCAATTAATTATTAAAACAATCCATTAGCTGGCAATATATGAAGTGAAATAGTGGCAATTTTGCAATGATTGAGGGAGGGTTAGAAAGGTTGTCTACTAGTATTTCTCTATGATAATCTTCAAGCGCTAGTAAATATCACTAAAGTCTCTGGTAAAAATCACTGTAATCACACACACACAAAAGCATTCTATTTTAAAGGCCCTGCTGTAAAATACACTAAGGAGAACTCATGTTGTGACTG
The DNA here is from genome assembly GCA_013397775.1 of Eulacestoma nigropectus. Classification (NCBI taxonomy): domain Eukaryota; kingdom Metazoa; phylum Chordata; class Aves; order Passeriformes; genus Eulacestoma; species Eulacestoma nigropectus. The sequence goes on from VZTE01004295.1 coordinate 61,936, forward strand.
AGAGACCTACAACACAAAATTGAAGAGAAAGACTCACCAACACCGGCTCACAAGTGGCTATGCTCAGTTCTCTCTGACCAAACCTGGTTAAACCCGGATCTATTTGCTGTGTCACTGCTCACTGCTCACCCTCCTGCCCTGGGACAGTTTCTAGCATAGCAATTCCTATCACATTGCTGGAGGAGTGGAGAGCACAGTAAAAATGAAAGTGTGTATCACCAGCTCCAAGTCTGTTACAACCATGCTGGCCTCAATTAACTCCCACTTTATTAAGTAAGAATAGGATCAGATCCCTGATCTAATACAGAACAAAGAAAATTTTCTATACATTTGTTCCACTGGGATTAATTTAGATCTTTAAAACAGGGTATTTTTCAGTAGAGTGATTCATGGAAGACTTGGAAATAAAGTTAGAGGGAGAGTGAATGAAGCCTTGAGATGCCAATTAAGTTCTCTGAACTCCACTGAGGTCATTGGGAATGCAGTGGAGGCTTAATCTTAACTTGGCCTGGCCAACCATTATTTTTTATCTTTACCAATTCTCATCTTTTACATCTCTAGAAGAGGTTTGCCAGCTGCTGCATATACAGCTATTGTACTACATAAGCTGGTATAGGACAGAGGACAATTATTCATTTAAATAGGTCTATTAATCCTTATAGTTTGTCATTTGGCACATAAAATGGGCTTGTATTCATTTTTTTCTGTGTGAAGTAGGCATTTTAAAATCTTTCACTGTCAAACAAGCCTGTTACACAGCCAGTGCAATCTTTAATGCTGTTTATTTATCAAACTTAATGTAATAGGATTCCTTGACATGGTACACTGATGAAGGAGTGAGGTTCATTTTCAGAATGCTGAAATAAAGCAAACATTTGGTAGCTGATATTCTTCACACTTTCTGTAATGCACAAATATATGTACTGCCTCCACGTGCAATAATTTCTCCAGCAGCCCGCAGATTTTGTGAAATGCATTGGAAAAGCTTGCTGTAAGACCTGTTAATCACTGAAAAGTGATCTTGCAAGCTACAGCTGTGGTCCAGTGATTCACAGATGTGGCTATAAACCACATGACAGATGAGCTCAGTTCTTGCCATGTAAGAAGTATTAGCAACTCCTGGATTTAGGTAAAATGGTGTATTATATATCATAACTAAGAGACTGGTATGTGAAAACAATTCCCTCGTGCAATGATATGCAACTGCTCTCAGTTTCCAGAGGAAATGAGATCTTTTTCAGCTCATACTGCAATAATAAACAAACCAACTATAATTCGCAAGTTGGTGGTTTGGGTTTTTTTTAGGGAGAGAATAAAAAGTATTACAAATCACTGTTACCAGTACACCAAAACTTTAAATGTTCTGTGTGATAAATATTTACTGTAGGTTGTACATCTGTGAGACCTGAAGCTGCACTTTTTCTATTTGCCAGATGCAATTACTTGCTATGTACTAAAGCACACAAACAAAGGCACAAAACCCATTTACTCAGTGTTAACTACTTTAACTTTTGACAATCAAAAATAAGATGCCTGTCCAACCTCTTTCTTTCCCAAGCCCAGCATCCTCTCTTATAACCTGAGAGTGTTGTTGTTAGAGAGATGCAAAGCCTTCAGGCGAAATTCCAGAGCACTGTTCAATCAACAGACCTATTAAAATAAAAAAAGAACATAATATTACTGCAGTGTACACACTCGCACAAGGAATCGGGATATTTCTCATGTGCTGCTGTTTAAAAAGCAGAATTGCAGTGTTTTTCATGGGTATAGTGACTTTTGCAAGAATGGACACAATATTTTATAGTGTTCCCATCAATAGGCCTTTCCAGTTGTAACACAACTCAGTAGGGAATGTGCAGGTTCATAAACCAGAATTTTACAAAAGGCAAGTGAAAAGCCACAAAGTACAGAAGTGGTTCTTATATTTGTGCAGTATTTACACTGAATCCCAGGAATGCAAAGCAAAAAAGGTCACGACAGGAGCAATTTCTTTAAACATTGGACAAAGCATGAGTGGATCCATCCACCCTTCTCCCTTTTTGCAAGGTATAAGCATGGGCAGGAAAATAACTCTGCAGGTAGCCAGTCCCTTTCCCATAGCGATTTGGCCAAAAGATGAACGGTGATCTAACCACCAGCTAACAAAAAAAAGCTCCAGTTTTTTTTTTTCTAGAAACATTCTCATGGGAGAAAATATAACTTTATCTTTGCTAGCTGAAAATGAGAGAGAGAAAAGCAGGCTTTTCCCAGATCAGCCTGGTGATACAGCATTAGGCCGGGTCTTAAACAGGCACAGGTGGAATCTGAATGTGCCCATCTCACCTGCCAGGAGAAAAAGCAAACACTAACAACCAGTACAGACAGGCAAGCACTGCCTCTCTGAAATAACTCAGCAAATCTAACTCACCCCACATCATTCTTCTAGGCCTGGCCATTGAAACAGAGAAGGAATTATTGGAGGAATTATTTTTTCTTCAAACCCCAGGCTTTTTCCAGAAATGGAAGCATTTTTTTTCCCAGTCGGCCCTATTTGAGAACATCAACATATGGAGCATGTTAGACATAAGGGAGAGTGCAATATGTTTTGAGAAAATTCACAGTTTTCTAACCTAGATAATGTCAGCAGAAATTTCTTTATTTGCACTGTGTATTATCAAAGCCAAGAGAAAAAAGTTATTAAAAAAAACCAACAAAAAATGTATTTTTGTAGAACATACAAGAATAAAAATTAGGTAAGACAAGTAAATATTTGGAGAAGAACCAAATGACATTTTTAAATATTTAAATTTTAATTGAGTTTAAGACGTTGAAGTGAGCCTTTTCTTAAGATATATGTCCCTAATGAATATCATTTAAGAAGAAGTCAGGGGAGAGGTTTGGTTTTTTGTCAATCCTAACTCTAAAACATACACACAGAAAAGCACATGCATGCAGGATCCTTAATAGAAAGTAAGGACAAACAAGTAAATAAAGGCTGTTCAGAATGCCTACAGTATATTTAATCCATCAAATTTATCTTGTGTTTCTGTGAGCCTGAAGGAGAAAAATATAAATAGAATCCCCTGTAGGTGTGAGCTATAATATCTGGTTCTTCTCTTAGCTCCATCTTCTCTTCATTTCTCTCTCTATAGCTGGCAACTGCACCATAGCATTGTCCTGCTCATCCTGAAATCAACAGAAAGTTTGACATTAGACCTGCCAAAACATCATGACTGGAATATAACATATGTCAGTGACTGGGGGTTTTTGGGGGTGCATCATGAAAGAATCCAGAAGAAACAAGAATTTCAAATGTGTGGCATCCCTCCCTTGAAAATGCCTTTTGGTGGCAGTGCTGACCACAGAGCAACAAAGCGTCATCCATCATCCTTCCTGCAAAAAAATACAGCCAACGAGTCTAACAAAGAAGTGGGGCTTCAAAGTCTTGAGAAAAAAATAAACAAAGAGTTAATGAGAATTTCATGTCCTTCAGGACTCTGGGATAGAGGCTTTTAAACCCTCTAGTTTAAGGTCTTTGCATTGTCCCTTTATTTATCTCTATATATTTTCATACCAAATGAAACAACTTAATGCTGGGAGAGAAGTGCATGGAGTCCTGTTTTCCCAGTCATGGTGTTCTGCTAAAAAAAAGGCCCATCAAAACAAAGAGACAAAACAAACAAACAAAACAAAGAGACAAAAGGTTTTCCTCTAAACTGATATTTCATTTTGTTAGTTACTACAACAAAATAATAAAAAAGACTCTTTAAGTTCTGGATTCTTTAAAAAAACCCCATATCTCAATACTAATTACTAGTACTAATAGAGAGGAAACATTTGCACTGAACTATGGACTAAAATGGAACTGTTAATTCATTGTCCTCTCTTTCATAGCAAAAATTATTTAGAATTATTTCTATCATAAGAGATTCCTTGTCTGCCACAATTCTAACTGAGGACAGAATTAAATGATGTTTTCAAGGTATTTTTCAACTTCTCTCCCAATTTTGGATAAAACTATGAAGAAAAGAAGGACTTTCTTTTTTTAATAACCAGGAATTTTCAAATGAAATAAAACAAGTATGATGTGAATCCTGTGAAAGTTCATATTAGTCCCAATTAAAAATATTAGTTAGCCTATACAAAAAGAAAAATAAATCAGAACTTCAGAGCAGATAGAGAAACAAGGTGCTATCTTCTAGTTTCAATATCCATAAAACTAAACCATCAACACCTCAGGTCCCAGTAGTAGCTCATAATTATATTTTCTCAATTTGTTGTTTTGTCCTGCAGTAGTGCCATAGCAACCCAGCTGAACAAAAAGCAGGATTTATCAGGCAAGGCTTGTGAAGGAGGGCTGCTGGTGCAAGGGCTGACATCAGTCATTTATTTGGCACACAGACTCTGTGAAGACAATCAGATTTCACTCGTTCAAATTGCCCAGAAGACATTTGGTGCCTTGGCTTAGAAATATGTCCTTCACCTGAAGCTGGTTTTAGCTCAGCAGGTTTTGACCCTGGAATCAGCAGAGCAGAGCTGAACTCCTGTGTTTGCTTTGAGCACTGATTGCTGCTGCTCCGAAGCCCTTTCAGAACAAGGGTATCTGGTTTAACAAAAACGGAGCTGGTTTGATTTGGGACACTCCTGGGTTTCCTTATTTCATCAGTTTTTAAAGTGTTTATTCACTTAAATCTGAAGCATGTAGCAGGTTTCCCCTCTAAGCTAGTTATTTCCCTTTTGGTTGATTTGCTTATCTAAATTACTAACAGCCTCTATATTATTTCCGTTAAAATTGGTCTACAACTATTGGTCTGCAACAGCTATTAACAATATAGAGAATCTCCTCTGAAACTGTACTCAGTTATTGTTTTATAGGCCTGGATTTGGATTCATGGCACATTCCAAACAATAAATGAACTGCAAGATACCATCTGCAGCAGTCAGATATCAGATTCTATTTAAACACAGTATAAAGTGAAATATAATATTATGAGCTGAAGAAAATAAATAAAATAAATATATAAAATTAATTAAAAGCAGCAGTCACTATATATGAACACTTTCTAACAAACCATTATATAATTATATTATGTTATTGGATTGCAGTCAAGTTATGAAATAAGATGTATTTAATCCTAAAACCCAATCAAGTTATCACATATAAGCCCAAGAATGTTAAGAGTATCTCAATATTCTCTCCTTGACACTTTTTCTTAATTAGACTCCTTTTTCACTACAATTCCAGAAAAGCATTCAAAGAAAATCATTATGATATTATGAGATGCCACACAAGGGACAGGGAGATTCTGCGAATTATTCCTTGAGAAGGAAGACAAAATGTGCTTCTGTCAAAATTACCTGTTTTCTCATGCAGTGCAGGCTTCCAAAGATGAGCTATACCCAGGAAGCATTAATGTGGAATCTGAAATGCAGAAACTCCAGTAACTATGGACAACTCCCAGGTGGCCTCTTGCCAAAATTTCTTGATGAGTATACAGAGTGCATCCAATTTGGATTTGTACTTTAGCCCTTGGGAAAGTCATTATGTATATAAGGGAAAAACAATTCTCAAGTTTAACAAGTGGGAACACACTAGCAAAAAACCCTGCTAAATCTGACTGTGTTTGTGTTCTAAGTGACTAATAGAGGGAAATGAGCTAATTCAGGGAGAAAGATTGTGTCTGCCAGCCTTATCTCTAACATCGGGTGGGAGCAGTGACGGCAGGTCCTCTTTTCTCCTTTTCCAGGGTAACTCTTGAGAGAACTCTGATTCAGACCTTGATAAAGTCCACTAAAACCAGTCCTCATGGATTGCTTGTTTTCCTTAACATCACTGACTACACGTGTTTGCCTGCTCCTGAACACCTCTCTCTGTCATCGCTGCAATCCTAAATCCACTCCTGACACATGCTGTTCTCTGACCGGTTATTCTGCACCAGCACCTTTCTGCCCCCAGTTTTGGCAAAACTCCTCCTCACAACTCATGATGTCTGTCATCACCCAGCTGAAAAAAGACACCTCAGCTTTAACATAAATGCACTTACAAGTATGAGTTTTGCAGAAAAGGGTTTATGGATAATTTTAGTCACCAATCCATTAGGAACTGTGTCTAATGTCACTGCATGTGTGCCTTTCCTGCCTGGCTGTTCTCTTTCTTTACTATTTTACTGCGAAATCTTTGACTCAGAAAATGTATCATGAAAAATTAAAAACCATTGTTCTCTATAAAACATTGCTGTGGTTTCAACCTGAGCTGCCCTCCTAGTTCGGTGGTTAATTTCCCCTCTTCAAGCAAAGTACTTTTAATAGTGCATCTCTGGTGATTTTGTATTCCACTCTCTTACATGATCTATCCACATTTTGAGTCTTTCTCCAAAATTTTTTGTGGCTGCTAACGGAATTATGCATTAGCAGGAACAACATTTTCCAAATAACTATCTAATAATGTGTGCCCAAATTCATATTTAAACACACGCATAGTTGACCTGATTTTTTACCCAATACCTACACAATGAGGGAAACTGTTTTTTCTTAAAAAAGAGCATCCAGCTCATTTTAAAACTTAGCAATTATTTTCATTTTTCAGAGGTCATGGAAGAGCAAATATTTGAAAAAGCAGAGTAGCCTCAATAAAAAGTACCATTTTGATAGGTGATGCATACTTTTCTATAATTTAGTCAGTAAAAACGTAGCAGCACTTGAAAGAAGTTAGCTTTTCTGAAATACAGGGGCAGACAAGAAGATACACAATATCTATGAACAAAATCTCAGTTGTTTCTAATCTGTTCTTTTTCACTGAGTAATTTATGTGGAAACCTATGTTGAACAAATAGAATTGCCTATAACCTCCTGTTTTGGTGAGGATAAATAAATTAAAGTTATATTTCAGAAGTGTTTAGCTTCTTATTTGCAGCAGAGGCTTGATCCTATTGCAATGAGATACTAAAGCCAAGGAGAGATGAGTGGAATGGATGGGATTGCTCCAGGTACACACCTGCTGGAAACTGTTGGTAAAGACTGACAAAAATGCATACATTTAAAAAAACCCTAAATGAACAAGTAACTGGAAAAACAATTTGATACTCTATTTTCCCCTCTTCTTACCACTCACGAAGATATTTGCTTCATTTTAGATTACAGATACTTGACTTGCTGTGGACTTTCAGGGAGTACAGTGGAAGTAGCAGTATTAAAACATCCAGAAACAGCAAGTAAAGAATTTAGTGAAAATATTCTAACATTCTAAACCCCTTGCTTTTCTGTTCTTTAGACTACCTCTTTTATTCCAGATTTGAAGAAAGCATGTTGCTGAAGCACAAAGACAAATGAAGTCCCACGTTATGCAGGAGTTTTACAAAACAAACAGGGAAATCTGAGTGGATGATAAATACGTAAAAAAACCCTACATAATTTGTTTGCTTTTGAGACATGCCCTGTATCAGAAGCACATCTGATAGAATTGAGGACTTTGGGTGTAGGGTTCAGTGGAAGTGCGTGCTGGTGAAGGAAACCTTTGCCATTCCAGAATGACAGACTGGAAGTCAAGATGCCAATCATTAGAGGATACCAGATGTCTTCAGTTGTCTGCTGGCTCTTTATTTGGAATTTAGTGTATTCCAGAGATGGCCAGGAATACCAAAAGACAACACCTCTTTATTGTGATGGACGGCGCAGGTTTGCCCTGGTGAGCAGTTAGAGAACAGGAGTGCTCCAAGAAATAAGATCAGCAGAACTGAAAAGGACACGTCACCTTCTGCGCAGCACAAATCCAACAGCAGCAACCACTTTGCTTACAAGCCTGTTATCTGCACTGCCAGGGGCAGCAACAGTCTGGGTAAACGCAATTCTTTGGGAAAGTTAAAAGCAAAAGTTAAAAGACTATAACAACTGAAAAAAAACCCAAAAAAACAACAAAACAAAACAAAAACAAAAACAAAAACAAAACAAACAAACAAACAAAACAAAACCAAAACCAAACCAAACCAGAACACCAAACCAGGAACTTAACTGTACCTGTCTTAGACCATCTAATGAATATGGACTAAAATCAGAATACTGAAAACTAGGCTTAGATGGAGAGAGCAATGACAGAATGTAATATTTTCCTTATCACACCACTTCTCCTTAAAACTAGCAATTTGTACAAGGAATTATGACACAAAATGCATGAGAATATACTGAAACAAGAATATTGAAGCAGTGCTTCCACTCTCTCTTTAGCTTCCAGATCACTGAAGATGTCTTGGATATGTCAATAGCCTACTCCTGGCCAGCGTCTGTCAGGATTTTATATGAAAATGTTTTGTGTGTTAATTCTGTATCATAAAAGCTAATTTTTTATGATATATAGAATTATCCAGCGGAGTAGGAATATTACCTATAAAATTCTTCCAACTATATGGGAATGTGGTCAAGAAGAAAATCCTTATTAGGCAGTTAGCACAAAATGCTGTCCAACACCCAGGATGTTAAAGGAAAATTAATGCTTCAAAAACCATTTATCACTATCCATGTTTGTAATTCATGAAATGAACAAAAACCTATTCTATGCCTGGCTCCCAGCTGCCAGCTTGCAAATACCAGTCAATACTAGAGACAGAAATACATCGTATCCATGTTTTTAAACTTGTGTTGTCTTAATAGCAAGGTTGTAAATTAGTAATATTAATAGCAGTAGTAGGCTTGCTCAACTAATGTCTGAAGCATAACAATACGTTTTACATTTACACCAAACTTTAAAACCATTCCAAATACGCTGTACAGGCCAACAAAAAGCCTGTAAGGAACAAAGTAAAATTAAATTTTCAAGAAATGTTCTACACTTCAGATATTATTATAAGAAAAATTATCCAAGTGAAAACAGATTTTTAAATTAAAAAAAAAACTTTAAAAAACAATCAAAACTACATCCTGATACTAATTTCATACAACAGATAGGCAGCCAAGATTTAGCGTGTGAGTCAAAATCTTTTGAATCTGAAAAAGATCTTCTGAGTATGAACCTTTTGAACTGAAGACTTACCAAGTGAGACATCAGTATTGGCGATCTTGATCCAATGGGCCCATTGATTCCACCAAATTTGTTAAAATAGCCAAGAAATCCAGTTTTGCAACTCATCAGGCTTGCACCTTACCTGTGAGTAGAGCTCAGTCCAGCTCCCCAACACGAACACTGCAAAGGCACTGAAATGGTTCTGGAAGTTTCAAATGTCCAAACACTCACAAACCACAGTGGCTTTGGCCACCCGAGGCTCTAGTGCAGTGAAGGATCTGAAACTCACAACACACATTGCAAATATTAAATCCCCAGCTATCACACTGTTCTTTAACTCAAAACGTCTTCCTTCTAGCTGGATTAAAACTGATGATGCCTTTTGTTTGATCTAGGAAAAAACCCAATTGGATCCAAAATCTGCTTATCTGATGAACATGGGAATAAAGATTCTGTGTAATTAGCAAACCAAACATGTCTGAGTTGATGTTTTATGTCAATAAGACTTTACAACACAAATTATAGCACAAATTTCAGAACTTTTGAGGCTGGAGTTCTCACTGATATAAACTCTAAGTCATTACAATCCTTGTGGGGAAGGGACAGGAAGCAGCATTCTCTGCCGTGCTGAGCTTACTCCATCAGCTGCAGCATATTTGAGTATTTTTTATGTGTGATAAATCACACTGAATAACCTCCAGTGAGCTATTCGGTTTTCTGTGGAGAGCAGGTATCCTGGTCCTTGTGCATTTGTCATTTCTCGTGGCAGATTTTGCATCTTTGATAGTGACAGCTGTTTGAAAATTTTATTGATGAGTTTTGGTTTATTGTTGTGATTATCCCTCAAGGAAAACAGTCACATTTTCAGCAGACTAAGCATTGTTGACAATAAAAGATACACATTTGTGTAAATGTTTGCATTATCTGCTCTATTACTAGAGTAGCTGATGGTGAAAATTTTTTTAGTTTTCAGGTAATTAGAAAAAATTTATTTCTCTATCTGTATTCTCAGGAAACACTATCATTCACTGTTGCCAAAGACTGCTTTCTACAGGTTTTGGGAAAAAATTACATCCAAGTAAAAGCTACAGGACATGACAATTAAAAACAATTTTTCAATCACAGACCCCAAAAGCTACTCCAGTCAAATCACAGGAGTAGGAATTCTGTTTCTCTGACTTTTTATTTCCATCCCTACCATCATTTGCAACAATAGCTACATGATCAAAATCAAAAGTCCTGTCATGCTGAAATCTTTGAGTCTTTAGTATATGTAATTATATTTGAATATATGAAATATTTATTTGCTGTCAACCCAAAATCATAATATTAAAGAACTTTTGCAGAGCGCTGGAAAAAGCAGTACTTAATTCACTGAAGCTTAATTATTTTTTTGTCAGAATGGTTTAACTGAATCAGGGCTGACTAAAATCCCACAAGAATGACTAAATACTCTCTGTATCTTCATTAAAGGCAGAGGCTGCAATATTCAAGCACACAACTATTTTCAACTAGATTTTCTTGCTGCTGTTCCATTTTATACCCCCTTAATGGAACTCCTGGGTTTAATGACATCACTAAGAAATGCTGTTATCATAAATTTGTTTCTGCTCAGGGATTGACTCAGGATCAGCAGAATAATTTTGAAGTTAGATCTGAGTATAGATTAGACTAGGCCCAGCTGTGAGCCAGGGACAGTTTTGTCTGGTTTGTACTATTGCTATAAAGAAGAAGATTTAACTGGAAATAACTAGAAAAATGGTCAGGAAAGTTGACAAAATAAAAAAAAAAGGGTGACTGAATGGTGAACAGGACCACAGTTTATAAAATATTCATAGTAGATAAATTCAGGAAGCAGATGAATTTAAGAAAGAAATATTCTGCTGGGAGGCCTAGGGCAACAAGCTTCCAATAACCAGAATCAACAACAGGGCAAGTTGTGCTACCAAGTGTGTTAGACTGTAGAAATACATTTTTTCTTCCCCACAAACCTACAATCTCCTGCAAGGAAAAGGACATCTATGCGAAAAACGGAGCTATAATGCAAAATGTAAATGTGTTCCACAAAAGATCCCAAATCCTAAATTTCCTGACTCACAATATCTCTGATAACATATTTCACCAGAATATAATCCTGTGGTTCATGCTAACACAGTTGATTTAAGCAAGCAGAAAAACTCACCATGGCATTAATTACAGAAAATCTCTCTACTGAAGAGTATGCAAACCAATATATCTACTTAATTAAACAGATGGGTGTTTAAAGCACAAATGTGATATTTTCGATAAATTTACAGGAAAATATATCAGAATATTTTACATCCCATCACAACTAGAAGTGATAAAAGGGTGTGATTAATTTTTCTTTTCCTGAAGCCGAATTTGGCTGCTAGTTCCACCTGCTCCTTGTATTCCCTGGAGTTTCAGAGAATACAAACTCTTATATTCTCCACAGAAAAACCCAAACCAAATAGCCATAGCAACTGTTCCTACATATGCCATCTAAGAGGAAATTCTGCCCCAATGTTCTTATAGTTAATTATTAAAACCTTAATTCCTTTTTATCTATTATTAGGATATTATTCTAATTATATTTTTAAATACTCAATTTTACAGCAGCAAAGGATGTTTGCCCTTGAATTCAAAGCATGTTTTTTTCAAAGAAAAGAGGATAAATGGAAAATTTTTATTTCACAAGAAAAGTTGGGCTTTTAAAAAAAATTTGTTTGTTTAAAGTTGCTGTGATTAAAAGGGGAGAGGGATTTTAATTATATACCAGGTATATAATTCTCTCAGCAAATGAGAATACATTATGCACTAAAGTTTTCTTAGTTATTTCTTTCCTTGCACAACTAATTGCTTTTGCTGCTTGCAGATCTGCTGTATCAAGAGTTGTCAGTGAAATGCAGCCTGTGGATCCCTGTGCTGCAGCTGACAGACAACCACTCTCAGCCAGAGCTGTGCAGGATTTTCTCAGCTACATTATTAATATGCAAATTTACAGAGGCCAGTTCACCACCATAATCTTTTTGCTTTGATTGGCTTTTATGTTCAAAATTTGCAAGATCTGTCCAGCAACAAAGACATATCTCAGCTTCTCATTTCTTGTTAAATGAGCAATAAACTTCAAGGTCAGAGCCAGAGTGGTGTAATTACCTCATTAACTGAACGTACTCTCAAGTTATCATTTTAATAGTATTAAGGAGAAGAAAGGCTGTGACCCAGAACAGTGAGTGGCTCTGGTTCACATTTTGGCTTTAGCTAAATAAACAACAGAGACCGAAAGCTCTAAATGCTTCATCTCAATCACAAGCCAGAAGTTTATTTCTAACAATAAATCTATTCTGTGGCTTGATCAGCCTGCATTCAAGCCATCTATAAAAGCTGATTGACTTGAATGATTTGGGATAAATTTCCTCGAATAATATTCACTGTAGAGACTTGGCACTCTCTTGTATGGCATTTAATCCTCATGATGCAGCAGCACAGCCCACCATTGGTATGTACTAATGACTGTTTCATTCAGTGCATTTCATCTGAAGTTTTACTTTTAAAAAAAATTGATAACACCTTGATTTTTCATCCCTCTGTTATGATTCTGGTCCTGCAGCCAGCACAGCCATTCATGAGCTGATCCCTTCAGAACACCTTGGATCTTTGAGGGCCCAAAGCCAGCATCCCATGGAAAGTCTGGGGCTCTCCCAGCTTTCTGGTGCCCTGGTACTCAGGAGGAAGTTGCAGACATTTCAGTTATTGTAATCATGATCAAAATAATACAAATCACTACTTCAGCATTCATGGAACAAACCATGGCCCCCAGAGACCCTTCCCCACGCTGCTTTAAGGGCCCTGCATTGCAGCATCCTCTTTTTGAGCTGTGCTGGGCATTCCTTGGATACAGCTTGGCCAAGGGGCTGCTCAGAGGCCTCCCTGGTCCTTTCCACTGAGTGCTGCAGTGTTTGGGCATGAGATGGAGCAAGGAATGAAGGGCTTGCTACTCCAGCACCAGAAACAGGTCCTGTGATGCATATTCTTAGATTGCTCAGGTGCTGCTACATGCTAATTTAACCAAATATACTTTGATTCAACAGTGTTTAGTGCAGCAAAGAACTCCTGTTAGCATGTGACTGTAGTGAGGTGACAGAGCATGTACTTTCCCCATTTAGTGCATTTATTCCCTCCTTGTTCCACCAATCGCTGTGCATTAGTTTGTTTCTGTATTCATGGTAATGTCCGTTATCAACCCATCTACCATTCAAAAAATAGAAAAGTCAAAAAATCTCTGCTTTCTAACTATTTGCATCGTGCAAAACACAAGGTATTTATTACCGTGCTCGTCTCTCTTGATGACATATGGGAAGAGCCAATAACAACACTGTAACATCTGAAATAATTTGAGCCCGGCACTTAAATTTGATTTTAACATCTACAAATCTTGAACAGTTAACATTAAAGACATATAAATCCCATAAAACTTCGTTTAGATGAGAAGCTACTGAGTTCACAAAACCCATTATGAACCTTAATAGTGATGTACTGTTCAGTTACACCAGATTGACTAATCCAGGCTGGGCTGTGTTTTCATCACTATGGCTTGCTGGATTTAAATAAACCATGTTAGAAATGTTACCATGTGCACAGCTCTGCTCATAAAACCCCAGGCTGCAATACAAAATAGTTGATATAAAGGTTGTAAAGAGCAATTTATCAGCTCAGAGTACTGAACTATTAGTCTCTATTGCTGTCTGGGATTTATTTCATAATTAAGAAGAGCTTATATATCCTCTTTATTATGATCAGAGAGTAAAATGCCGGAAGGTCTTCCAAACAGAAATGGAATCAACAATTACATCTAAGATCCAGAGAAAATCTCTGAAATGAAAAGGAAATACGTAACTAAGCAATTACCTATGGAAAATCATGGAAACAAATGTTTCCTACTTTTGTTTTATTACAACACATTTACAAAAGGAAGAAATGCCTCTACTCCTCTTTAGGCCCCACTTCAGATTGGGGTCAGGTTTTCCCCTACAATATTTGTAGGGACAGTTCAGTGCCAAGAGGCAGAAACACAAGCTGACCATGATCCTCCTCAGCCTTCTAACAGTTCATTTTATTCCACTGCATTAAATTAGTTAATGCTTTCTCCAAATACAAGCAGGAAAATAGAAAGCAATCAAAGAGAAGTCTCACAGGCAATGTTTTGCATACTTCAGATGCTCCTCACATAAGTCCTTGTGAAAAAGTCACTGTGACACTGTCTGACCCTTCCCCTGTCCCAGGAAACCACATTCCACTCCCTGTACAGAGGAGAGGAATCACAGCTGCTGCACAAGAGAGCCAGTCTAAGCCTTGTGACTGCAAATAAGCACGATTTGCTCCTTATTGACTGCTTCATAAAATTCAGTGATTGCGCTGGATATGTCAATTACTGTAAATTAATGGCATTCTACAGCGTGTTGCTGCTCTTCGCTTCCCGCGCCTTTCATCTGGGCATTCTAAACAATCCCAAATAATAATTAAACATTTATCTGTGGAGGAGTAGTTTCTATGGGAGTCAGTCACAGTCCAGCCTCTGAAGAGGGAGAGGCAATCACGAGACATTACTCACTAGGCAATAGGCATGATTTGGCAAACTTTACAGCGAACTGATATTTAGGCTAGGACTGTTTCCCCTACTTGAGGCAGAACTGTGATGTCCCTAACAGACATACACAAACTCCTCAATGGAACCATGGAATGTGAATACATGAAGCCAATTCAGATTTTTCAGACATATGGAATAAAGTAACCTACAATTAATTTCACATTCCTTCAGTTTTGCATCACTCTTTCAACGATCAACTAAAATGCTCTCTCTTCTCTTTAACAGTCTGCCTTGTCAATACTTTTCAATACTTCAATGCCTTCTCACTCTTAACTTTCTATTTCAACATATTATCTTCCCATCTTTCTAAAATTCCATCCTGCACTATTTTGTCAACCAAACAACATTACAGATATTTCTTTTAATGCAAGCCTGGACAGTCAAATGTAGAAATAAGTTTTAATAATCAAAGATAAAGCATGAGATGGTAAATTCACAAAATAGGATTTCCTACATTCATTCTGAGCTAGAATTTTTTACTTACATGAGCATTCTGGACATAAGATGTACAGAGATATTTGCATATGATGAGAGTTGACAGCCCACCTCAAGTGGTCAGGAATCTGTATGTTGGCTGGTATTAAAATATCTAATTATCCAAGTATGGAAGTTCGTAACGTTATAGATGCTAGAAGATATGGTCATCGTTACCGTCCATTAATAACTCAATTTGATTTTAGTTCATCAGCAACTGGACAAAGGCAATATTACAGTGCTGTGCATTCATTCATTCATCCCGAAGCTCAGTGCAGTCCTCAACCCCTACCCTCACATTACAAATAGGTAGTTACTAATAAAGGCTCAGGTGCTCCCTAATGGAAGCTTAGCCAGGAGCCAAGAGTGACCTCAACACAAGCCATGCCCATTCCAATGGTTTGGGCAGCACAAGCAGAAGCCGATGGATCCATCACCAGATCTCCTTCCCACTCCTCAGCAGGCACTGGGGATAGGCAACAACCTAGAGTAGTCCTGGACTAATGGCAGTGTCAGAGATCAAGTGTTCCGAAGATGATCAAAGAGCAAAGAAAGGAAGAACTCAGCACCAGCAAGATGATTTGGGCTGAGTAAGCAGGATGATATTTTTACTTTCCTGTGAAATTTCTGTGTTTCAAAATAACACTCAGCAAAGTACTAACTTTCCACACAATTTATATAAACTTGTGTTCTTACTCTAGCACAGCTCCCACTGATTCACTGCCAGATGAATGATACGCACTGACACCATAGCACAGAATATATGTTATATTCAACACCAGAAGCAGCATATTGATTTACAAACATCAATTGATTTACAAACATCAATTGATTTACAAACATTAATTGATTTGGAAAAAAAAAGAAAATCACAACTGCAGTACCAGCTGGAAGTGAATTTCCTTGTTACAGCAGATGCAAAAGTTAATTTTTATTTTCTCATGGTAGCCAATGATCCAACAAACATTGAAAATAAAATTTATAACTACCATAGAACATCTGAGACGACCTTCAGAACAACCTCCCATCCCAAACTGTGTTAATGTGTAACACAGTAAAATACCTCCTCTATTCAGCAAATAGAAATATTTGTCATTGAAAATTAGGAATAATTACTTTAAAAGAAAAATGTCTCCACTGCTCTTGTTGTAAGGAACTTCTGAAGTATAACAAAAATCAAATGAAAATATAGGAGTATAAACTTCAAAAAATGTATATATGTACTTTTAATATATGGAGTATTTTCATTACTGACTGTTCAGCGCCCACAGGGATAATTGCCTAAAATAACTGAAGGGACTGCAGTTTTCTTTCCTTGCATGAAGCCCTGGTGGAGAAACCTTGTCACTACTCATAATACCACAAATCCACATTTTAACTGGGTTTTATTTTCCTCCTCGGCACAACTATGATCCTCAGCTGCTGTAGCCAGCAGCTGGTTAGGGATCATCTATCAAAGGCTGACAGCCGAGTGCACCTGATAACAGAAATCAGAACTGCAGGAGGGTTTAACACCTGAAGCTTTACTCAGAGTGCCATAAACACAGTTTCATTAGGAGAAAACACAGGCTTGGTAAGAAGTAATTTTAACGATATTTAGGCAATAAGGAACATCATCAAATGCAAGAAACTATGTTGTCCAATGACCTTGAACAGAAGGAAACATGGTGTACCTGAGTAGAGCTATTTCAGTTTATCCTTTTACCCAAAGTGATCTCAAGCACAGGCTAATGAGAGACTGTCAGGTGCCTCTTCAAGGCCTTTTTTCACTCAGACCGAAGCAGGCCAAGAGCAAACCCCTTCCTCGCTCCAGAGAGCCAGCAGTCCGGAGCAGTGTGGGAACTGTCCCTCTTGGGAGGCAGCTCTGCTGCTGCCAAGCCTCATTCCTGCATCTCCTGGCCAGTGCTTCACTCTCGTTCAGTGGCTCCCAAACCAGCAGTTGTGACCTCAAGTGAGGTCATAGCAGTTAAAATAAAATATAAGCCAAATAATCCTGTAGTTGACAGTCAGGAGCACAGAACTGCTGCTCCACCTCTCCTTTTTATTGATCTACTGATGTTCAGGGACCAGGGCATCACAGCGCATCTTCAGGCTCTTTAGCGACGGACTCTTTCAGATCCAGCATCAGTAAATGTACAAGAAATTCTTTCCCCAGTATGCCATTTGCTAAAACAAACCCTCAAAGAACCTCAGAGGGTTTGCTATGAAGATTATTTAATTTGCAAGAGGAAGAACTAAAAAATTTTTGGCAAAGTAAATATTGTTGGATATATGTACCTTATGTTTTCAAAATGAAGCTGTCCAAATAACCATTTTTATTTATATTTATGTCTCTAATGCCTAGCAAAAATTTAATTAGGAGCAGGTCTTACACACTTAGGATTATGAAGCTTAAGTTTTCTTTGACTTAGAAATGAAAGTGTAGGGAGGAAAAATGATAATTTGAAATTGTGATGTCATTCAAGTTGGGTTTTGTAATCAATTGCACTAGTGCAGAAAGGCATCAGCTATTGGTATACCTCTTTTACTTACCTACATTAAGTCTTCTCCTCTCCTTTGTATTTCATTTAATCTAATCCAGTCAATGTAAAACCTTGGTGAAGTCTTTCAGCAAAAATCCTGCTCACTGTCTGTTAGAAAGTACATGTCTACAGCGGAAATAACCTGGGTCTGCACTTTGCTGCACATCTGCCTCTTCCCTTCTATCTCTGTCCTCTCTTGTTGGTCTGATTCTGCACTACCAAGCCACCTGCTCCACTTAAACTCTGAAGTGTTTTTATTAATTTCACTGCATTAAATGTATATATGAAATTCATGCATCCAAATGTGTACACTTGGAAATAAAATGAAGTGACTTCCTGAGGACTGAGGATGTGTACAGATCTGGGCCTATTTTTCCAGCAATTATTACTCATTCCCCTTCAGGCAGAGATCCTTAACCCTTTCGTAGCATAAAACAACTCCCATTGTTCAAAAAATGACTCTCAGCTGCAGAGGGCGTAGCATTGATTTTGTGACTGCAATTCTGTTCAGATTTTAATCCTGTTCACAGTGATGCCTCAGGAGTACCAGACATGCAGATAAGGAATTCCCAAATTGTGCCCGTGAGGCCTCATGCCTTTCCCCCTGAGGTCGTGACAAAACCACCACCGGCTTCAGAGATTCAGAATGAAGCTTTTCATTTAGAGCTCAATTAAGTTAAGCTCTCAAAAGGAAAGACATCAGAAAAATGTCAGCATCTCAGTCACCGAAGGAAACCATTGCAGCAATTACTCATTACTGCCTTAATGGATACATATCAAGCAATCAGATATGTTTAATCCTGGACTGCTGAGAACTGATGAGGAAAAGAGAGTCCCTGCAGCAACGTGTGTAGCCCAGGCTCGCAGACAGTGATGAAAAGCCGGCTGCAAAGCAACAGGGAGTGAACAGCTGAAGACACTTGCAACTCCTGTTTATAGCTATTTTGAAAACATTTTTCTTGCTGGTGCTGAAGAGGAAGAGTCTCAAGAGTCTTTTTTCCCTTGATTATGAAAAGAATTTGTTCACAGCCATGAATATTTGCTCACAGAGAAATAAATGGATGCCATGCTCAAAAAATAAGAGTTAAAGATAGACTTTTTAAACGTCAATTTATGCTTCTCAGTCTAACGCAGATATGACACAAGCCCAGTCATGTGAAAGAAACAATTATTTCTGAGACCACCCACCTGGTGACCTGTTTTTGGAAGCATGAACCCCAAGCTGAAGCCTGGTGTGTCTTTGAAAGACTTCATTCCTGTTTCTCCCAGACACTGCTGCAGTTCTCCGTGGTTAGTAAGCATTGTTTCTGAATCTTGGTACTCTCCAACTTTCAGAATGACCATAAATAATTCCTGATCAATCCCAGGATCAATCTCAAACCTTCTCTTTTCTTTTTCGTTTTTTTTTTTCCTCACCAGAATGGTGCTAGAAGTTACTAGCTCATTCCAGTTTTCAAAGATGCAAATACAAAGTGCACGGAGTGAGACAGAGCTCTTGAAATCTGAAACAAGAAGGAAATTTCAGCAGAGATTTCTCAGTTCTGAAGAACTGGCATTTTAACCTTAATAATCCAGCACAAGTCACCACTGTGCCCGTGGACCTCATTATTGAATAAGCTGAACCTTGAATAGGGATACATTTCTGTATCTGAAAGAGCAAACAATCTGATGTGATTAAGAGTGATTTGGATGTGAGATATAATGGTGCAGCATTTTTTAAAAGTTATTCCAGTTCTATTAAGTAATGAGTTCCTTAATTCTAGCAAGAATGAGAGGTGCAAAAATACCAACTGAATGTGAAAAGGGTAGATTGTCAGAGCCTTCTTCAGGAAGCATATTCACCCACTGCTACAAAGGAAAATCTATCTTTGTTGTGGAAGTTAGCAGCAATAAGCTATGACAAGATTAATGAAAATATTCAAGTCCCTATTCCCAAACATGCCTGGCAGAAACATGTTCTGTCTTTCCCAGTGATGCTGCATCTATCAACTCTCACAACAATTTGTCTTCACAGATTTCGTTTGCTATGCTCTTCAAGGACAGAGCCAGTCTGTTCCAAAAAAGTCCAAAATTTATTCCAGAACACTTTTATTTGTTTTTATTCTGTTTCCTCTGAGCTGGTATGACTGATGTTCTTTCTTCCACAGATTTTCCATGAGACCAAGTTACATAAATTACTATTCAAATCGCAACAAATGTCAGAAATGGGCCTGAATATTAATCATCGTTGGGTCTTACAGGCATCATTTAAAAACTGGAAAGATTAAAGAAATTAACAGAAAATTTCTATGTATTTTCTGAGGACTGCTTTGTTACCGATGCTTATTTTGCCCTTTTCTGATTTATCAGCGCAGTTCTCCTAAGAGAGAAATGCCACATGGCCTGTTGCAGCTTGGCTTTAATGACCAAACTTTCTAGGGCTCTATTCCAGTAACAAGAATCTCCAGAAGAAATCACCAAGGGTAAAGTAAACTCCAAGAACTGCACATATGAAAAAATCAAAACAGCAGAAAGATACAGCACCTGAGGAAAGAAATATGCTTATTTTTGCCTACTTTCTCGGTTTTGTAGGGTCCTGGAGATTTTTAAATCAATTTTCCCATCTTTCTTCTCCTTTAGTCAATTTGTATTTGTCCTTCACACCACAGTTCCACTATCCCAAAGTTTTCCAGTTGACACTGAAACACAGTAAGTCTTCTTTTGCCAGCACGACTCTCTGAATTCAAATACACACATTCTGCAGATGGGGCCCAAAAGGATTGATGGTACCACAGAATCTATTGAACATCGCAGGTTCCTCCTTATTTAGGGATTACACACGTAATGGGATTGACTGACGAAGATGGAAGGCAGAGGCTTCATTTACATACAATTTGTGATTCTTTCCAGGCTGGTACAAATTTAATCACATCAATTCTGGGAAAGTATTTTTCATGCTCAAATATTATATGCTGAGAAATTATGGGATAGGAAAATCATACAGCACAAACTTTACAAGGCAAGTGGTTATCCTCCCAAATTAAACCTGGGGCGTTTGCTTAAGGGACAGAAGAAGGACCATTTCAGCTAAAGCCTTTATTTGAAATATAAATTAAACAAATAAATTCACAGAACCTTTCCAGGTTAATATGGAAGAAAAAACTTAATCCTCAGCCACTTACAAAGGCACTGTTTGTTCTTAACTTACATGCTGCCAGGGTTACAGAAAAAGTAGAGAATTTATAAACTAACACGAGAGACTGTTTCTGCTTTTAAAAACAACAAACAACATTTTAGCTTCTAGTTTTAAATAAAATCCACATTTATAGAAATATGCTGAACAATTTATGCTATTCTTGCTAGCTGTCCATCTCAAGCCATGCCTTTTTTCTGTTCCAAAGGAAGTCATGGCCATACCAAGTAGATGATCTGCCCAATGTGTAGGTAAGATTTTATCCAGCTAAACACTTACTTGTCACCCACACTATCACCCTGAAACACATAAAATTTATTGAGGTTTCATCTCTACTGCATAATATTCTTAAAAAAGCAAGAGCATCTTCTTCTCAGCGACGTGTTCTTCTCATGTGGCATTAGTCTACTACCTGGCTGATCATAAAAATCAAAATGGAGGGAAAAAAAAGTAAAAGGGTTTTATTTTTAAGTGTTTCTGATCCCTTGTTCAATTATTTCATATTGCAACACAGATTGTAATTTGAGAAATATATCTCTTCCTGCAAAAATTACCAAACTTGCATTTTTACATATCTAACATTAAAGCTATTTTGAAAACCTTCCGTGATTTTAGTTCTATTATGTTTGCATTACACCATTTACAGGATAAGACAATTTTATGAATTAGTTTGTAAGCAATGGAAAAACTGCTGTTCAAGCACTTGATAAAAGTGATTCTGATCGAAACTCTCCTATCTGAAGTAAATAGAATTCAATGCACCTGCTTTTTAATTCTCTAGTCCAGTGAAGTATTTCTTTTTAGACAGAGAAAAAATGGTTATTGAGATAACTAAGTGTAAAAATACATCAGCAGTGAGATTGTATTACTGACAAGAAATTCTTCCATGGTGGCCAAGTGAAAAGTGCCTCAGAATTGTGTCCTTGAGACAATGAAGGTCACCTGCACACTGGGTTGCATTAATAAGGCTGCTGAACAAAGCAGTAGACTGAGAAAAAAAGTTCCTTTGGCTCTGCTGCACTCACAAAGCCTCATGTGTAGACATAAGTCCACCCTATGGCTCCCTGGAACAAGACAGACATTGAAATGCTGCAGGAGATCCACGGAAAGGCCACAAAGTAGGGGGCTGAGAGGAGTGGGGGCAGTCAGAACCTGGATTTCAGTCAGGCTGTGAAATGGCTATGTTTGGAGATGCTTAAAGACTCACAGATGAGGGGCTGAGAAAGCTGCTGAGTTTGAAGTGTGCCCTGTGTTGAGCAGGGTTAGAAGAGATAATGAATAAATCATTCTGCAGTGATTCATCCTCTTTTAAAATAGTTACTCAGGAAGTTATCTAGATCACTCTGACTTAGAAGCCAGATAGAACTAGAGTTTCTACTATTTAAAAGCCAGTTCCCTACCAGATAGAAAAAACTGCATCACTTGACTGAAGGAGTAGCCTGGATTTTGCACCTTTGTAGGCAGATATTTCATTACCAACAAACTGTTTGCCTGCCTTCACCCAGCACAGAATCCTACACCAGGCAATGGCCACGTGAATGTCGGGGTATTCACTGTGGGATGGAAGGATTTCAGCTAATCCTAATTCAGCACTTCTCATTTTGGATTAGAACATCCCTCTTAAATAATATTTTAGGCCAAAATCCTAAATGCCAGTTGTCTGTCAGTAACACAGTGTCCTCCTGAAACTGTAATTTGTAGGGATCTTTCTATAGCTTCTTATCTACTAACACTAAGCTTGTCAAAATAGTATCTGCCACTCCAGGAGCCTAACAGGAATTAGTTTATTTATTGTGAATGCAATCCAGTTCAAAACCCAGTCGCATCTGTTTATCAAGACCTAATCCAACTCACTTGAATAAATTCTCCTGGGGTTGCAGTATCATAACCAAACTGATCACCTTGCTTTAATGAGAAAAGTTCAGCAGACTCATGCTCTCCCCAGCGAGGGACTGCCATAACAAGATCTCATCCTTCAGTACAAATGACTGAAAAGAAATTCTTCACTTCTTCCTTTGTTCACCCTGGGGAAAATTACTGTGAAAGACAGCCAGCTTTCAGAGATGCTGTTGGAAAGAAGTGTCTAAAAACTTTTACAGAGCTTGGGCTAAAGAACCACTGTGACAACTGACATCTTTATCATGCCCTGCTGCTTCCAAATTTAACCTCCAAGCCTCAGGGACACGTGGTGTCACACCAAACAATCCATGTCATTTACGTAAGCTAAAGGAACTTGCTTCTAAGTGAAGGTAGGAATCTATTATTAGTCTAATTAAAGTCTTATTAGTTGAACTGATGATCGTTATTAGTCACACAACCTGTTTCTAATAAAGAGAGTTAAACCTGGCATTTACAAACTTTCTAATATATATCTTTTCCTCTGATATTTCTCTGCTCACTCTAGGTTTCTACAGTCCTCTTCCTTCTTTGCTTTTCTTTATTTACTCTCCTAAATTCACATCTAACGGGGGTGGGTTACTTCAAGGAGAAAGAGGGACAACAATTTGTCAGCATCCCACATCCTCTGGAAGGAGTATGATGTTCATCATCTATTCCACCTTGCTCCTGGGTGTGCATGGGGTCAGTTTCAGCATTATGTTTAACACAGCACCTACTGCCTCCCTTGTCGCGGGTTCACAACCCCACATTATGAGTGAATTTACTGTACATAGCTCTGTATTTTAATGTTATCTCTACTATCCCTAGAACTGATTTTAACATCTCTCAAGGTCACACTAATTTAATGACCACTGATGAGTTATTTATACCTCTGATACCTGCAGTATCATGCTGTGTTTGTAGTTTCAAGACCTGTGCTATCATTCTGTATTTGTGCATTTCAGTAACCTCTGCTGCATCCTTCAAGCTGTGGGTTTGTGATAAGTAAGGTTTTATTAGCACAGGCTAATCATACATATATCTTTGCTCAAGGGCAGTAATAGTTCAGTCTTCAAAGTATGATATATTTGAATACAGACACATGGAAACACAGTACTCTGGTAACAACTCGCTGCACCAGTAGCTGCCAGCTGCTGCAATATCTCCAGTATGATATTGAATTTGTCTGACAATAACATACCCACCGCTGACAAAGAGCGCTAATGGAATTCTCTGCAAGGTGAGGATTTTCTAATTGTAATCCACATTTTTGTGCTCCATTAATATGAATTCATTGGATCTGGGGACTGCCTTCATCAATGAATGCCAAAAACACCAACAAGCACTGCTCCAGAGGGATTATTTCTAAAACTCGATATATTGAGGGATTCAGATGTGAATAGTGTGCAGAAGAATGTTGATATACAAACCATTTTAAACAATAAAACATTCAAAGAAATATTTGAGTTTAGATTAAGTCTGTACTTCTTTCCAGATACATCCCCTGTGACACAGCCAAAGCACATATATATATAAAATAGTGATAGTTAGAGGTGGTAGAGGGATGGCTATAAAATACCCCTTTGAGATGACTGGTCTGGTTATGGCTGAGTGTCCGGACACATTTGGCATTGTTGGCTGGAGGAGATGCTGCCAAAAAGGCCATGGGACTGTTGGGTTCAGGATCCTGAGGAGGAAGGAAGGCAAACAGCAAGATCACCACCCCAGGCTTGGAGATCTGCTGGTTACCTTCAAAGCTGATAAGAGGCTAAGCTGCTGATGATGAAAATGCTCCGATTCATTACCACAGCCTTTTCCTGATGCTTTCAGAAAATTCAATCTATTTTGTCTTGGCACTGAGCAGGTAGGATGCATATGGGGTAGGTTAACATGCCTCAGCTGACAACCTGTAACTTGTCTGAGAACATATGAGCATACCAGAAGTTTCATCTCTGCACCAGAAAAGTGCCATCAATCTCTGGCAGGAGCGAAGCTGCAAATTGAACAAATATTTGCCAGAGTTCAATCACAATGGACAGAAGTGACATTTCGCAAATTGAAGCTTATTTGCTATATAACTTCCAAAAAAAGGCTAGCAACAAATAATGTCAAGAAAATATTAAACATAAGGACAGGTTTACTTTAAATTTTGCCTCAGATTCCAAACAAAACTCAGACGGCCTTTTCGGATCTCAAGCGCTAAGCTGAGATCAGCAGCAACAACAACTCTGTGATTGAGTTCAGCAAGTGCATTACATGTGGAGGCACGAAGAAGGAGCTGCAGGACCATGCTGAGGGATAACAGTGGACGAAATTCCGGCATGAAGGAAAAAACCACACAGAGTAACCTACAGAGAGGCAGAAGAGACATGGTAGGATGACAAACCAGGAAGATGAATTTATATTTGTCGTTTGCAGAATATAAAACCTGATTATCGGAGATGGGGTTACAGGTTAAAAAGAAAGGAAACCACGACTTACACAGAAATATTTAGCAGCACGGATAAAAACAAATATTTCATTTTGAAAGGCTGTGTACAAAAAGGCAGGATGTGAATGTAGAAGGCATCTTTGCAACATAGATATGTGAATACAGGCAGATTACAGGGAACAAAGAAGTGAAAAGTGAAGGGGTAGCAAAGTAACATTGTGGAGGATGGGAGACGGCAGGAGAATGCAACAAGTAGTTCAAGTTTTATTGTATTCAAATTCTTCTGCCTTAGAAAATGTATGAGTAAACCACAAAGGGTTTACTGCTAGAGTCAAAAATGAGAAAACAAGACTAGAAAAGGTATTAGGGTTTTTTAAAAACAGATCCTATAAAAGCAATCCATAAAGGATGAGAGGACAAGAATAGAAAGAGTAACATGAAAGGAAGAGCACGACCCAAGTTGACATCATTCTATTTAGTATTGCTATAAACTTTCTTGAAGCATGGTGAGGCTGGGAGAGAACTGAGGATTGCTGAGAAACGATACGAGATTCAGTCACAGCAGATAAGCAGCCAACCATAAGGGATCGGGGCAGAAAATATGTAGGAAGCGATAATGCAAATGGAAATGAACCACTTTGTCCATGAGTAGTTAGCAGTGAATTAAGAGGTGGCCTGACACAGAAATTACTTAAGAAATGCTCAACAACTCAATCACAAAAAGCAAGTTTATTGGAAGAAACGTGCAAATGTGAACAATGAGATTCACTGTGAATTGCAAGGCACTGGTGTAGAGCAGCAGTAAGGCTGTAAACACTGAGACACAGACATTATCCTTGTTTGGGGAAATGTAGCACCCAATATAAATTCTCCATGAGAGGATCCTCTAGGAGTTCAGCAGAACTAAGTAGGCTCTGCCATTCTTAACTGTTATGTTAATTTGTACATATTTTGTAAAGTAACAATTCCAGACTATACATGAAGTTTGCTACAAGACTTTTTTTGGTGACAATTCCCCATTCTGCAAAGGCAAGAAGTCAGAGAAAGCAAATTGGAGGAAAACAAAAAAATATTCCACGTTATCCAACAGCTCTATTTGGTGCAGTTTTCTACATGGAATTTGTAAGAGGAATTTGTCACAGCTAAAACCCTAAAAGATTAACAAAGGGTTGTCAGTACCTTATGTTTTTCATATCACCCACCCAGTTTCTTCAAGGCTTTTTTAAAATGAGCTATTCCCTTCAAATATGAATTCAGATACATAAACTGAGCTTGTGCAGAATGCTGTATTAGGAAGGTTGTATTCCCAGAACAACAACCTTCTTGCACCAAATTGTTTTGCTTTGGGGTTTTTCTAAGCAAATCTGTGTATTCCAAGTAGTGCCAAACTCTTCCATTTGAGCTGTAGTTCAATCACTCATCAAAGATCACTGATATTTGGGAGAAGCACCTATACAGGAGGCCAGCAGGGTCCATGTTCAACACCTCCATCCCTACTGACCTTCACAGAGAGGGAGTAGAACTGTTCAGCTGGAAGGGACATTCAACAATCATCCAGTTCCAACTGCCTGACGCTTCATCGCTTCAGATTTAATGAGCAGATAATGTTTTGTATTCTTTTTATTGGTGTGAACCTACCCAAGTGAATTAACTAAGGAATCCCAAGCAAGAAGTGAGGATTGACTCCAGGTAAAATCTAACTCCTTCCCAACTGAGCCAAATTGAAGGAATGGAGAAAATGTGCGAATTCATCTTAAACCAGCCCAAATTTCTAACTTCCAGTTCCATTCTATTCTGTTTTGGAGCCCATTAATGTATTGCTGAATTTAATCATTCTTGTGACCATAAGGAGGGAATACCAATATCAAAACTGATGCATTCACCTGTCTTCTCAAGGATTCCCTCTTGTGTTAATTAAACAGTGGTGAGAACACTCTCTGTTATGGCAATAACATTTTGCAGTTCTATGTGTGCACATTTGCTGTTCCCTCTCTGACACAGTTGTTCTTCAGCATCTCCCCTATGTAAGCACTACCTTTGCCATCCCGTTCCTGAAAATTCTGTGCACAGAAAGCCAATACGCAAGGAAGATAAACTAGTTAGTCTTCAAATAGTTATTCTGTAGGCTCTAGGGACTTCTGCTAATTCTATACGCTCATTTCTGCTCTTGCAGAACACGATTAAAATTCACCAGCAGGGGGAAAAAATAAAATAAATCTCTTTAGAGTTCCTCTGCAGTGAGTGCATGGTCAGTAAGCTGTCTGTGTGCACTGTGCTTCTGTTCTGCTGCTGCTCTGCAAAGCCCACCTGTTAACAATGCAAGGATGTCAATTAGCAGGTTCTTAGGTAAACCACAGGAAGTTTTATTTGAGCTGCCTTGGAAGGATGGAAGGCTGAAACAACCCAGTCTGGATGTGACCCTCATGTACTTTCTGGACTTTAACCTAAACAGCTGAATAGTAAATAAAAGCTTAGGTTTTTAAAGTTGATTTAAATGCATGATCCACTAATATTCGCAGAACTCAGTCAAATAATCCACAAATGGCAGCTGAAAAATATTAGTATTAAACAAAGCTGAATATCAAATATACAGAAGACTATAAAACCAACTACATTTCTTTTTTCCCTCACTTTTCATAAAGCTGCACAGTCCTTCAGCTTCAGAGCTGCCATTCACATCTCCAGACCAATAACCAGCAGGGCCTGTGCTTTCAAAGGCTTTGTTCTATGTTCTCCAACAATTACAGTATGCAAATATCTTTCTTAACTACACTTGCTTTGTACAGCCATGAGGGAGGTTTGCCATGTTTGACTTCATTAAGTGTCACAGGATGTCTGCAGGCATTTAGCAAGGTCAGTTAATGAAATACCTGGCAAATGCTAATAACAGCAAAGCAGCCTCAACCTACCACAGCAGGACTGAATTAAATAGCTCAAGGCAACATCTATCATTTTATCTGTCTGCCTGAGATTCTTCTTCTCACCCAAAATTAAACATGTACACACCCTCAGTAGGCTTTAGATCTCTGTGCTACTTGTTTACTACTTTATTTTACTAAATATCTCCTTCCAACTTATGCAGAACCTGTGATTTTAAGAAAGGTCCATCACATTGAATAGGTGTTGTGTTTCATTTCCTTTCTTGCTTATAAACTTTATCAGGAAACTGATTATTTCCATGGCATTCAGCGTTGTACAAAAGGTGCCAGCTTTTCATCTCTAATATCTCTTGCTCTGTCAATGACACCTGCATTTATTTTGCATCTCCTTTCACAGCATTTTGAAGGATAATACAGTCAGCTCAATTTATGCCTTGGTTCTCAAGACACGGGGTAAGAATACAATAAACATAATTTTAACAGTCTCAAGTGAAAACAAAGCAGGACAGAACAGATGTATCTCCTACACAGCATCATTCCTTATTCAATGCAGGTTTGTAAGTAGAAATCATCTGACTGAAAAAAAGGACATATCTTTTTAAATCATGAGTATTGTGCACAACAGGATGTCTCTAACGCTTTTAAAGTGCCTGATACCATCCTTGCCACGTTTGGATAATCAGTGTTACAAAGGCATCAGACCTCTGCAAAAGATTACTGCAAATTTTTTCCATAAAATCATCCTATAGCTAATCCACAGGAGCTGGGAAAGAATCTCTGTATTTTCTCATCGCCTGTGCCTTCGAACACTTCCATTCTGCTTCAGACCATCCAACAATGGATTCCTTTGTTTACTTTCATGTTCATGTTTTGAGCTGCCCCGTCAGCCCCCTGTGCTGACACATTCCCTTATGGACAGCCTTGTACAACCCAACAAATACTTCTAAAACATCTTCAGCACAAGTTTTAAGTCCTTGTAGCACAGCACCAGCACATTTGTTAGAAAAGGATGGAGATCAAGCCATGGAATACATCTTACTTTGAACTGAATTAAAATGAGCTGTGGGTTGGAATCAGCAAATCCTGATTTTCTGTGTTGAGCTAACACCAAACGAGAAAGTCATAATTTTACCAGGCATTTTTTTTCCTTAGACCAAACAATAATTTGACTCTAATCCTCTGTTACACTCAAAGGATTATTCCAAGCTGTGGAAAGGAAAAGCCTGAAGGCGTTAAAGAACTCCTAAACAAACATCTAAAAAAAAAAGGCAAAAAACAAAGCCAAAGTTGATACATTATATTAAAAGATAAAGTTTTACAATTTTTAATTTTCAGCAAGTCTATCAGGATTTTTTGATTGGTCAGACTGGTTAAATACAAATAATGTATTTAACAAATCCAAGCCCTTTTCTCTACTAAACATAAATGTGACATAACTGACCTTAGTAGAAACTTAAACCAAATCCACATAAACTTGATGTTTACTCAGGATACAAGCAACCTTTGTTCTTTCTTACGCAGTTTGTGCTGATGGATTGCTGTTTCTACTGAGGAAGAATTCACTGACAAAAATGGCAAACGTATTAGAAGTAAAGCAACAGTGGCATAATAGGAAAGGCCCCAATAACCTCACCTGTGAAGGAAGATGATGCGGGTTCGGAGTTTCTGCTCACGGATTTTGAACAAAGAGCTGAGAAACAGATGGTGAAGCAACTCCAGAGCTGCCTCGCTGCTCTCTTCCCTGCTGTAGCAACAAGCTTGTGCACAGTGAGACAACAAACTTGTGAAGGAAAAAAAAAACTGCAGAAAAACAGATAAAGGGAAAAAACCTAACTTATTTTACCACTGCACTGAATTCACCCTCCTGCAATGCCTGGCCACTTCTGAATCACACTTCGCACAGCAGATCCTGTATTATTTTCTCTTCTGACCATAAGCAAAGGTATTAAAAACATGGTCATTTAGGACTTCCACACCAATTTGAAAAATACCTCTATTACAGACAGACAGACAAGGGCCCATGTTTTTTGGATGTGCATTTTTTCACTCTTAAACTGCCAATAAGTGCTGAGTCCAGAATTTTCCATGCTCCAAAAGTTTGGCTTTTTTTCTAGTTTTAATCACTGTCTGTTAATATTTTGCTTTATAAACAAAATATTTTCAAGATTTATGTGATAGTTTCTCTCACAGCTGACCAACATATGGTTTTCCAGGGAAATAATTTTCTAATAAAACTGCATTCAATACAGTCATAAGCACAAACGTGGATGCAGTTGTATTTTCACCAACTCCACCTGCTAAAGCAGCAGGTCGTAACTTTTTTAAAAAGTAAGGAATGATAGAATGAACCATACTGATTCCAGATAACCAATACAATATTTAAAAAGTGCTTTCCTCCTTTGCTTGCCTTTGGAGCTGCACTAGCTGATACTATACATCAGTTCTGCACAGAACACTGAACACAGAGCTCAGTTTTCCATACATGAAATATTTTTTCTCATATCTCAATATTGTCCCAGCAAAAGTCAGTTTTGTGGCAATTTGACAGTATCAAATTTTCTGGGAAGAGTTTATCTCCAACAAGCTACAGGCACCCAAATTCAGTTAAATTTGCACCTAACACCTGAAGCCTGAATAATGACCATAAGATTTACCTGCAGATCAGTACTTGTAAACTTTATTTATTGCATCACCAAGCAAATTCTCCTTCTTGAGGTTGAACACATTGCTGTAACACAGACCAGGAGTGTCCCTTCCCACTAAATGTAATCCAGTATAATTGCAGGCTGTCCTTAATGGGCAGCTGTAACCCCTCCAGGTGCCAGCCAGGGCAGGGGTGATTTAATGACTGTGCCCACACGAGTTCCCGAGCAGACAGGCAGGGCAGGGAAGGGAAGGGAAGGGGGATCCGTGGTTGGAGATCAGACTGTCACTGGCACAGCCACTGTAGGCAGGGACCACAACAAAGCATGACACATTTTTGGTTTTTCAGTCAGTTCAAGGCAGCAGTTTTTTCTGTTGTGCATGCACTTAATGTTCAAATTACCTAAAGCTGAAAGACATCTCACATCTCAGTATTTTGACATGCAGAGACAAATTTCTGGTGTTGTCCTTGGAAATAACCAGGTTACTGCATGAATTTGATTGAGAAATGCTCTGGTGATATTGAGAATTTTTTTTTCTGAAGCAGTTTTCAGATCCACAAAATATACTTCTGTCCACTGCTGAATGCCATTTGCACATGAGCAAAAGGTTTTTACTTTATACTGAAGAGTACTTCTTGCTTTTTCTCTGGTAAAGTCATCTTTCTAGATCACTTGACTTTCTCTTTTATTAAAAAAAAAAAAAAGGGTAACATAGGAAAACTAACTCTGTTTTCCTAAATACAAAAGTAATGTCAAGTCTTTGATGTCATCTTGAGAGAATGCTAAACAAGTGGCTGCTTGCTGCCTTCTGCAGGAACATTTCATTTCCAGGTTAGCCCCTTGCAGCTCCCAGGCTGTACCACATCTTTTCCTGGGCAGGAGACCTCCTGAAAGCTGAAGCTGTGTGTGAACTGCTGGCACTGCATTATTTCCCTGGAAAACCCTATGTTGGTCAGCTGTGAGAGAAGCTGTTATATAAATCTTGAAAATACTTTGTTTATGAAGCTGATAGTGTGGAATCACTTCTATCCACACTGTACAAACTGGTGCTTCCCTCTGACACTGGAGTGTCTGCCAGCCTGCTCCGCAGGTCCCCCAGGCAGAGAGCCACGCCAGGTGCTCCGAGAGAGTCAGGAAACAAGGGAAGCTGAGAGGGAAAGCTGAACGTGTATTTTCTCATATTCCTGTTCATAACCTGTCGCGTTATGAAGGGCAGGGAATCAGGCGCTGTGAGAGCCTGGCAAGGCAGCTGAGGGGCGCCTCGGGTAAGCACTCGCATTAATGAATAGTGGCTGAGAGAAGAGACTTTCTCAAACCCTCTTTGGGCAGTAGGGGTGGGTGTAGTGCTGCTGCTAAAGAGCAGGAACCACTCCAGACCAGGCAGGGTGGCTGCAATGCCAGCAGTTCACACACAGCTTCAGCTTTCAGGAGCTCTCCTGCCCAGGAAAAGATGTGGTACAGCCTGGGAGCTGCAAGGAGCTAATCTGTAAATGAAATGTTCCTGCAGAAGGCAGCAAGCAGCCACTTGTTTAGCATTCTCTCAAGATGCAAAGACTTGACATTACTTTTGTATTTAGGAAAGCACAGTTAGTTTTTCTATGTTATCCTTTTCCTATGTTATCCTTTATTGGTTTTTTTTTTCTTTCCTTTAAACAAAACATTTATCAGTAATTGTCCTTCACTGAGCACTTACACATTATAAATTGTTTTATCAAGCTATCAAGTATGTATCAAGTAGGATACATAGACCAGTGTTCATTAATGACCTCTAGAATCTGAACCCACTCTTGGCTGAAGGGTTCCCAAATAAACCTGTACTTGATATGGAAAGAAAGTCCAGGAAAAGCTTTTTGAAGCAATGTAATTATTCTAACAAAACCGGTTTGCATGAATAACACTATTTCACCTCAATTTAATTAAATATTTGGTATGACAAATCCCCGTGAAAAAGGTTTGCCATACAAATGCTAATTATGCTGCACTTTAAAAATTTACATTCTCCCTATGAAAAAGGGATTTTTTTTTTTCAGGATACCAAAATTGAAAGTATATTATAACACATGATTAGAAGTCAGAC
Organism: Eulacestoma nigropectus; assembly: GCA_013397775.1. Classification (NCBI taxonomy): domain Eukaryota; kingdom Metazoa; phylum Chordata; class Aves; order Passeriformes; genus Eulacestoma; species Eulacestoma nigropectus. Next base: position 94,632 of record VZTE01004295.1, read on the forward strand.
ATTTACTGTAATTTAATGAAAGTCACACATGATAGAATCATATTTTCAGCAGGAGTTCTCTGGATCAAAGCATCAAGTCTTTGCTCACTCACTGGGAGTTCACGCAGCCAATACAGATATCTTGATTTAGGTACTCCTGCTCATGAGAGAAATGTTCAACATGGGTGATAAACTGGCCTAAAAAGCCAACTGTAACAGAGCAGTCCAACAGGCTTTAGACTGCACAGCAGTCAGTACCCAGAAAATAATGCAGACAAACCAAAGTTTCTTGTAGTTCAGGCACGAAACCAGCTCACGGTAAACCCCCATATTTTGTATTATTTTCCTGCAATGAACCAGATGAGTGGTTTGAGTTTAGAAGAGATGGGGATTCCAGAATGATCTACAAGTGACCTCTTGGTTCTGACTGATTGACACTGAATGGAGTAGACTCTGCTACAGCCTGGGACCCTCAGAGTGACCCCAGTTTGACATAAGTGTTAGAATACAAAGGGAAAAAAAAAAAAAAAAGAAACTAAACAACAGACCCAAACTCCCTGAAGCAAAAAAGCCTATTTGCTCAGCGAAGTCAGAAAATAATCAACACAATTTTTTCTTGGCTTATTATTTTTCCAAAATAAAGCAGAAGCTTCAACTTTCAAAGAAAAGGGTGCACTAGAAGTGTTTGTGTGCTGCTATGTACTGATAAATCAGCAGAGAGACAGAGATTAGCATCCTGATAACCCTCCAATAACAGAGATTAGCATCCTGATAACCCTCCAATAACAGAGATTAGCATTCTGATACCACACCCTCCAATGCAGTTCCACTAAACCACCACCATGACTTCGCCAAGATCCTTGTGCTTGATCCTTCAGGCCAGCACTATTCCTGAAGCAGGAATACAATTAAAGGCCCTGTTTTGTGGATAAACAAGAGAGCATTATGCAGAAGTGCGCCCTAGATGTTTTCCATCTTCTTTAAAATCTCTCTTGCCTGTTGGACATGGCACAGGCAGCTTTTCAGTGTGTGTATCTCATTACCAGAAAACAGTAATTTATCCTTGAAAGATCACGAATTAGAAGGGTAGCTCAGAATAAATCGTTTATTGACAAAGTGTTAATCCATTTCTCAAAAACAATTCCAATACTTGAGCATTTACTCTCAGAGCACCCAAACTGGAGCAAGGTTTACACGAATTAGCCACTGCTGAAGCCTCAAAGCAGAGGTTTCAGGAACACCTGCAAGCTTATCCAATTAACAAATGTTGATGGGGCTGCTCCTTGAGGGACATCACAGCAGAGCACGAGTTCCTACTGACTCTAGATCTGTGAATGATTTATCCTGAATTATTATGCTTTCTGTATTATTCAATTCTGAATTTATTTTCCAAAGAGGCAAATGCTTAATTCAGAGCCCATTAAAAAACCATACAAACCAGTAACAGTTTTGTAATAAACAACTTTTACCTTGTCTTACAGACAGAGTTCTGTTACTAATTCTATTTCCTAGGCGCTTCTAAAGTTTTATATAAAATTTTCTCTCTAAGCTATATGCTTCCTTTCAATACAAACATTCTTTGTACAGTCTTATAAAACTTGAATTACCACAAGTTTCAATAACCACTTTGCTCAGCAGAGATACAGGGAACAGACTCTTGTGCCACTGACTGGTGTAAGAGGTTAAATTTTAGCTGAATGTCGTTATTGGTTTAGAAACTGTTTGATGATGGAGATAGGGCTTTGTCACATCACAAATTCAATTAACTAGCAGTGATTAATTCTCAGGGTAAGGAATCCAAAAGCTTAGTTTGTAATACTCTGATACACATTAGAAATAATTATTGCAACATTTTATTATACTTCTCAGGCTGAGAAATGCTAGGTTGTCCTTAATATTGCAGTTCTGCTCATTTTAATTAAAGAGTATGCACCTGCTGATAAACAGAAAATGCCTCGTCATTACTCAGAACAAGTAACCTAAATGATGCTTTATGTGAGCCTTGGCTGTAACACTGGGTTTTAAACCATGACGGGGCACTGATTGATATTTTCACTGTAATGGCAATTTTAATCTGAAATATGCATTTGAAGGAGATAATGGAAGTTATCAGTTATGAAATTTTTTGAAACACCTCTTATCTAAAAAGTATGAGCTAAATTTCCATACCAACACATACAGTTCCATAATTATATGCATCTGAGGGCAAGAGATTTGTATCCATAAAGACACTCTTATTCCTCAAACACAAATGATTAATTTTAATCCCAGGACCTAATTATATTCAAATCACCTGAGTGGAAGATTGTGTATATGCACACATTGTTGTCATATCTGTAAACAGATATGATGCACCGAGGATTTAAGGATTCGCTTTGACAAAGTAATTTCTCTCATTTTCCTCCAGAAAAGGTTTGCAATATGAACATTTTTAGGGTGCTAGACAGCCATGCTAGAGACTGTGAGATCCTACCACTTAAGATTTACTTCCTAATCAAAATAAGGGAGACTTGTCAACCTACAAAATCAGTGCTCCTCTGCAGGGCTGCTCTCTTGCTCGTGTCTGGGATTGCCCCAGGCCAGGAGCAGCACCTTGCACTTGTGCCTGTGGAACCTCATTAGGTTCACCTGGGCCCATTCCTCAAGCTTCTGACTCAAAGTACCTCATTTCAGCTAATTATCTCACCACAAAGCCTGCAACAGCAGCAGCATCATGTACTGTAATCAATCTTATCGATCGAGATCTTGTGTGTGTCAGTGTAAAGCCTAAGAGGAGGAAAGCACAGTCCAAACCCTTTTTAGGCTTCATGCTCAACTCACTGTTGTTATGTGGTGCCACATGTGTAGGAATAAAAGTAAATTAAGATTTTTTCCTCTCATTTGCTTGAGGTATGGGCACTGTCTTTTTTCATAGGTAAAATATCGAGAGAAATACATGGTTGCCGTAACAACCATATTAAATAATATTGAGGTAAAAAAGTCCTTCACAAATGTTTTCAAGTGATAAGCTAATTTAAAAATGTTCACAGAGAACATTTGAAAAATAAGATATACTGGGATATGAGCATAAAACTACAGAAGTGTTTCTATAGTAACCCACGTTGTAAAGTACTATTCACGCAGCGTGCTCCTTAGCAGATAAATCACCCTCATTAACAGCGAGGTGCATCTCTGCAATAAGCTGGGACAGTAAATAATGTAACAGACTCTCTAGACATACTTATGTCATTACTGTCTGGAACAACATTTTAAAATAAACAAAAAGTTGCAAGATCCTGAATACACCAAAAAAAAACCCAACACAAAGATTTGGATCAACTCTGTGATTAAGAAATAAAACCTCAGAAACTCAGGAAAGCAGCTCTCAGTATTTCTAACAGGTTAAACTGAATCTAGGTAGGACATCACGCTTTTTTTGAAATTTGTTTTCTTCCCAAAAATTATTTAATGCAATCATTAATTTCAACGATTTATCAGTCCAAGATTTGTATTTTGTCTTTGATTTGTTGACCAAACTGTGATTCAAGAGTTTCTTGTGTGGAATGGCAACAGCAGAAACCAGGTGTATTCATAGAATCAGAGAATCCTGGGTTGGAAGGGACCTTAAAGCTGATCCAGTTCCAACCCCCCTGCCATGGCAGAGATGCCACTCACTGGATCAGGCCCCATCCTTCTTTGGTTGTCTTCATTTTCCTTAGACATGAATAACTTCATTTCTAATTGAAATATTTCTCCTTAAGAAAAATCACAGAAAATGTCTAAATATATAGGATGTTATGGATTTCTGCATTATCCTCATAAATTAAATATGAAACTGGAGAATGCTCTGGATATTCTTGGAATATAGCAGCTGCTGGAGATCAGGCTCACATTCATTTCAGACAGGCACATAAGCAGCTTTCAAGAATGCTCCTCAGCAGTTCATCCTTGAATGTTAGCAATGGCTCCTGGGTGCACAGCACTTTTGTAATGTCACATAAAATAAAAACCTGCATGAATCACAACCTTCTTCTGTCTAATTAATGCTATAAATTTTAGATAAGTTAGGCAAACAGAAAAACACGCTTGCTTTAAACCTGATTTAACATGGTGAGATATTAAAATAAAAAATACATATATGATTAGAAGACCACATATAAAACTGCCCTAAATTCTATCTGCTCCAAACAGGCTTTTAGCTAATCTTTAGAAACCACAGACATAAGCAATATAAATAAGAGTTTGGACAATAAATTGAATCTACCTTGAGAAAGTGAGCTGTAGCAGTTTAAGGCACATGATCTGACTCCTGCAGCAGTCCCCGCCCGTCTCTCTGGGACCATATATCATGGCTTAACCTGGTTATCCCACACTTCCCAAAGCACAGGCGGAGTGCAAGCCCTCAGGCTACAGCAAATTCAAGTCAGTACCACTCAGATGATCTCCTTACTTTCCACGGTTAGATGTATTAACATTTAAGCATGAGATCAAGCTGTTTTCCATTAAAATAAAATAATGTACGGGATTATCAAATTCACAAAAAGCATGGATGGGGTGAGGGGGGTTGTGTCAAGTTTCTCTGTTCCCCAGAAGTAAGACTAGGGTGGATCTCAGACACCTTAATACAAAATATGAAAGAGTAGTTGATTTACCTCATGCAGTACTTATCAATGCTATATTTTATAAGCTAAATTTTTGTCCAAGGCCCATTTAAAAGAGCAATTAAATACATTTGAAAACTGAGCATTTATAAGATACATACTACTAATGGAAAAACAACCATTCCACATAACTCTGTGACTTTTGGATTAGCCCACAGTAGTAGCACAATTCCAGAATGACACTGAAACTGTAATTCAGGTGGACAGTAGGAACTGTCCAACCCAGCAGCAGCAGAAATAAATTCCTATCTTCAAATAATACCTAGAAATTTATTACATGGCTAACTGACAGCTTTAAGTCTCAACAGCTATTACGGGTGATTTTCTCTGATACCTCAAAGAATATGTTTGGCTTGCCTTTAAAATCTTCATTATTGCCTAAAGTATCCGTTATAATAAGAAAACACAGCGAGGCATCATCAGTTTGGAACAACATTCTCATCGAGCCCAGTGCTGCCCTCACTCCAGTCAGAGTCTGTGCATTTATCACAGTTAGCTGGATTTCTATTTACTGAGTGCACGTGGGACACTGTATATGGGCATCTTGAGCTGGAGTGGGAACACCTGGATGGATTTCAGTGACTGCTACATTGCTTTCCTTCAACAATGTCCAAGTATATCCTTGGACCCAAAGGACTGAGCGAAAAATTAGAACTTGATGTTTGTTAAAGATTAAAAAAACCCCAAAATTTTGCTTCTTCCAAACCCTGTTATTGTTCTGAGCACTCAATAAATTATGTCTTTAGTAAAAATCTCTGTGTTTGCATGGAACAGATAAGAAAATCAGAAAAACAGTTACAAACAAGGTTCTTGCTCTCTCCTTGTGCTCCTCCTGCAATGCCAGCTTCACAGGCATTTAGAGAGCTGCACAACGCATGGGCCCGAGATACAAACTGGCAAAACCCAGACAATGCCCCACCAATCAGCACCCAGCAACATTAAATGTAACATAAAAAAGCAGTTTTGGTAAGGTAAAAACCAAACACTTCAAATACAGAGAAGAAAGAAATAAGGGCAAAAGAAGAGGGAGAAAAAAAATCTTTCTTGCTGACCAAACTTAAGTTCATCAAATTCCCCTTGTATTCAAATGATGGTGTACAACCCCATCCCCCAAACATCAACCAGAAACTCAAAAAGAGTTATGTCTTACTGATAACCCAACTGCTTTTAATACATGAAGAACACACGACCAAACTACACATTATGAGAGGAAATATTAAAAGCAAAAAGGTGATATGGATAAAAATGGCAATATATTAGCTGTGTACTAAAGTAATGAGTTAACCTTTAACAGTATTTTCTTTTCTCTTTAAATCACTCATACCACTTTCGAAGATGGATAGAGCTTTCAGTTCAATTTTTAAATTCCTCTATAAGAAGAAAAAAACCTAATTTATTTCCACAGAAAACAAAAAGAAACATAAGGCACTACAAGAGAGGGCCTATGAAATGTACGTAATCCACACACTTTTCTGATTTATCCTAACTCTTTTTAACACATTAAGCTTTTGAGAAGATACCTCTGTATTTTTAAGAGTCAGGAAGCAGTTTGATTAAACTTCAGAACGGGAAAGCTATCACTTATTACAGCTTTCAATTTGTGTTTTATCCACCCCAGGTCTATGTTCAGTAATTTCATTTTGTAAATACACTGCTGAGATTTAACATGCAACTATTCATAGCCAAGAGCAGCTAGGTAAGAAACCAATGAAGAAAACTGCAAAACCCAGTTTGGATGCCCCCTTAAAGCTCACTTTGCCTTCACAAACTGCAGTTTGCTGCTTTTACAACTCAGTGCCTGGAATTACTACAAGAGAGGAAGCAGGGGTAGAACTTCTCCTGTGTAAGTGACATTCATACAGCAACAGGTTAAAGAAAATCTTGCTATCATTACAAATAACTACTTAGGTGACTCAAAGAGAGTAATGGAACCTGAAGTAATTTAAGTTTATTCTTTTCAACCGACCAGATTAAAAAAGTTGATAATCCTTGAGGAGAGGTGAGTACAGACTGCATATCCAGGCTATTTCCATTGAAGGTAAAGAGATTCATACCACATGCAGACCTGCATTCGGCTTAGGTCGGGGGTTTTATTACAGTTTGAATTACATTTCAGTCCCCCAAAGCCACGGGATATCACATTGCACCGACTGCCATGCACACGTAAAGGGGAAAAAATTCCCCGCCTGAGGTTGTTTTCAGAATAGATCAGGCTGTACAAATCTGAAAATATAAATGATGGCTGAACAAGTGAATTTGCCCAAGGCACAAAAGGCCTTTAAAAATTTGTCCCACAGAAAACCAGTATAATGTTAGCCTTTTGCATGGGAAAGTACTTTTTTCTTAGTGTTTTTTACATTAAAAAAAATTAACTGGGAAACGGTGCTTCTAGTTCTGTACCGCCCTTAGGTGAACCACGGGATGCTGTGATAATAAAGACAGTAACTCTCCAAAGAGTGAAGAAAATGACGTGCAGCCCAGGACCCTGCTTTCTTTCCCCAAACTTGGATTAGCAGGTGCTGCCTGGTTCTATTTAATGGCATCCTTCATGTTCCTAAGTGTTATTGCTTGGTGCTGAAATATTATCTTGGCTTAAGTTTCCACTGTAAGCAGGAATGTTCCATGCCTACAGTTTTGTGCTACTTGCATCTGATAAAAGTTTGTAAACAATCTCTCTACTGATGCCTTGAGGGCTACTGAGAAACAGAGACTAGACAGGAGTAAGGGAATAAAGGTGGATGTTTATTTGAAAGGCCTTCAAAGGTACACCCTGGGGAGCCAAAGGCTACATCCAAAGATGGACCCCAAGATGGACGACGAGTCACGAGTTCTTCACACTTTTATAGGTTTGGTTCATTTGCATATCAGCATAAATTCACCAATTAAAACTTTAGCTAATGATGTAATTTCTTCAATTTCTCCACGTCTCTAGAGGCCCTGGTTTACACCTTTTGGGCCTAGGACACCCTAAGTGTCCTTGAACAACAAGCTCAGAGAGGCTTTGTCGTGTCTATCTGGCGTAAGAGAGCAGCAACAAACAGGCTACAAGAAACTTCCGAGTTACACACCAGGCAGTACAGGATTAAAAAATATAAAAGCTGGAACCTAAGGCATCACTACAGGAAAAGAGAACGAGAAGTCTCATCAGTGAAATCAGCTAGAGATGTAACAAAGATTTGACTGAGGGTGTTTTTGTTTCAAAAATAGCTATATTTGGTAAAAGAAAGTGTTAATGTAGCTACTGGTTGGGTGCAAATTCAGTCTTTCACTAAAGTTTTCCCAATGATTTCTTCATGGCTGTTTCATACCTGTGGTGTGGACCCAAATTATATAAAGTTAATTTGTAGAAATCGGAAGGAATTCCACATAGCTTTGCCATACTTTTAGTTACTAAGAATTCAAAAGTTTAGCTGTAAAAAGGTGCTTTGAGTAGAACTGTCAAATAAGCAATGGTGTTTTTTCTTATAATAATAAGAAAAATGTGCTCTTTGAAAGTCTATTATTTCCACTAGCTGAAAGGTCATTCCACTCATCCAGGAGATTACAAATCAAATTTACCACTGATAATTCCTTTATAACATTCCCATATGCTGTATCATATATTCGAAGGAAAACATGTGATAAATCACTCTTTAACAATCATCCTTGGAAACACTCTTTTCAAGAGAGAGCATGCAGTGAGTGAGCAGTGGTAAGTGTCTATTTGTCACTGTAAAAACCTTGTGATGTTTACAACTTGCTATTAAAATACAGTAACTCCATGTGGCCCACAGGTATTCGGTTGGTATCTGTGTGATTTTATCCTCAATAACCATAAGTCAGTATAGTCTATTTTTATGGTAATAAATGTTAGAGGATAAGCGTCAATTCCTGTGAAATCTCACCCTTTGTTTTGGAACCATAGAAACAGCTCTATTCTTCCTTGCAGTTTGCAGGTGACTTGGAGAATATCAATTATGTAATTGTCTTGTAACTTACTGTCAACAACAGGAGGTGCTACCGCTGAATTCAGCTGCTGGGATACAACATCACACCCCTGGTAACTCTAATGACTCTTAATGGCTGCTTGAAAACATTTTCACTCAGAAGTAATTGTAAGTATCTTAAAAGAAAATTATACTTCCAACAGCATAATTATTTTTTTCTGAGAGATTATTTGCTTTTTGAGAGGAATGTCACTATTTCATAAAAAACAATAATTTCCTAAATTATAATTAGAAGCCCACTGCCATAATACTACATGTGAATTCTCTCTTTTCTAGCCAGACGTTCCAGTGAGGTGAGATTTACATCCCAGGGTTTGTCTCAATGGCTGGAGATTCCTGCCTTGCCCTGTACTAAAAAGAAAGGATATGTGTGCTTCCAACAGAGTAGCCATGGAAGCCACAAAGCCGTGGGGACATGACTGTGTCTAAGTTATCACCCTGTTTTTAGGTACAGAGGCATTTCCTTATATTAGCTCTGAATTTTGAGCAAAAACACTTTACAGCTTCACAGAAAATCAGTGTAAATGGAGGGGTGGAGAGGAGCAGGATACTCTGACCAAGTAAAGACTTTTGGCAGGTTAATTAAAGGTGATGTACAGATATTAGAGAGCTGGAGATGTGCATAATTAAAACTATTTTTACAAGAAAATACACAAATTGTAGGAAAGACTTTTAGCGACTATCCAGGACAAAGACTCTCCTTTGTAGCTTACACAGCACCAGTCACTCTATCAGTGAAATGATAATTGATTATACACAACATAGTTTAAGCTGATGTTGCATGTTCACTAAATTTCCACTTAAAGAGAAATAATTGTGATTCTTCAGTTACAAGTTTCTCAGAGGTTGCTCTCTCTCACTACCTAAGAGACAATTGTTGCATGCTGAAATTTTCAAAAGATGAATACCTTAAATTGATCAGATCTCAAAACCACTGATATTTGCACAGCAAATCTCAGTTTACAGAGCCTTTCATGAAAGACGTGGCAAATGAGCTTTCTTCCAAAACCTCATTTTGGAATCCACGGGTATTTTATGTCAGAAGCTTTGATGAGTTTGTCTGACTTTGCAGCAGTTTGCTCCTTTTATTTGCAGTCACTGTAGAACATTAATCTGCAAGACTCTGCATTTCATAGATCTATACATAAAAAAATTTCTCCTAAATAGAGTATTAGCATACAAAAAGTGACCCTACCAAAAAAACCTAAAACCAATCCATGTAAACAAGCCTTGCATAGAAGGAAATGTGGTTCTACCAAACCCCACAATATTCATAGCTGCTTCTTCTTGCTTATTATCTTCCCACATGAGATCTTTCAGTATTATTTAATGGTTCAAAATGATAGAGGAATAAAACAGAGTTTTAACAGCATCCTCAAAAAATGTATTTTTAAATTTCTGTGCATGTGATCAGTGATAAGTGAAAGTGATTTAAACCTTCCACCAGGACAACCACGACAGAATTACTTTTATTCTATACCCTGATGCTAAGAGAATACAATTCCTCATTTAATGTATTAAAACACAAAAATTTTTAGCAAAATATACTGTTTCTTTTCTGTAGCTGCACATACAAATGAGCGGGATCAGTATTGTAACATTTGGTCCCCAAAATCCCTTTCTCCATACTTGGGAAATTTGCTTCCCTCTACAAAGGGCTTCCCTCTGTCCCTGTTCCCTCCAGACTTAACTGCTTGTTCTCCACCCATTGTGACCAACTGGAGCAAATGTTTTCACTTCTCAAGCCTTTTTGTTGGAAAAAGAAAATAATCTTCTTTGCAGTTAAGGAGCTGAAGCGCATGAATCACTTCCCCTGTTTTCCCCAGCAAACACAAATTGTAAAGCACAGAACCAAAATCTACTTATATTTCGCTTAAGAGTTTTGCCTGCAACCCACAAAAACTGGCGGCAAAGTCAAAGAGGATTTTGCAGGCTTGGAACTGGAGACACAAATTATTTTTTGTCGAACATTTTGTGCATGTGTGTATCCTTATTTACTCTTCTTTTGCATTAGTCTTGCAAATGATTTCTAGTGGGTTATAAAATGATTTTTTTTTTTTTAATGTAGAGGTTAACTTACTTACAGTGGGAGATGTCTAAAACTTATAAGTGAAGGATAAAATACACACATCAGTAACATTATTTAAGGAAGGGACGTCAGGACTAAGTGAATGTGAGAAGAGAGGGAAAGAAGGGGCTGTACCTGCACCACCACTACCAGCCAGGACTGTGCGTGTTTCAGGTCACTGTGCCCACCCAGCTCAGGCTCTCCCCGAGTTACCACCACCGTGCATTCTGTAGATGCTAAAACACCAATTAACATCTCCCCTACCACTCTTTACCCTTGACATTCTTCTGTACACCAGGCTGGTACAACTTTCTAGGTAGGTTTCCTTTAGCAGACAATTTACAGGGTGGTAGAACAGATGCTTCTCTTTCCTTTTCTATGACATGATAAGCAAATACTTTCCAATTAAAGACAGGATGCTGACCTGAATAGTTTGCTGCATTTAAAGAACAGAAGTAGCAAAGACATAATAAATAAAATCCTCATTATATCATAAACCTTCTTTGAGTGATTTCTCCTCGTTTGAAGAACAGCTAATTGACTTTATCACTGTAACAGCTGCTTTGAACTGATGATTTGCAGAATGCAGACGGGTTATTTAGCAACTGGGAAAAAATTAAAATCGGAAAGGCAGCATTACCAACTCTGGTAGAGCAACTGGAGGTGTATTTTTTGACACGTAGCTAACACTAAGAGTAGGTGCACTCAGTGAAACCCTTATTAGCATGAGCAAAGACAATGCAAAGCAATGGCTCAGTTTAGGAATGAATAAAAAATGGGGGTAAATGTACAGCTTACAGGAAAAACACCTTCACTGCAAGTAACTAAGGTCTTGCATGACACTGATTATTGCTTCTAACAAGCATCTTCTACGCCATTTCCTTTGAGTACATATGCAAGAATAAACAGTGTTAAGCAAAATATTTAACTACTTTGTATTACTGAAATCCCATTCCTGGCCAGCTATTTATTTTGTTTTAAATATATTGCTGACAAAAAATGAAGGAAAATACTGATCTATCCTGGGTAAAAGCGTGTCTCAGCCATACTCATTGAAGCCTGCTGGGGTAAATAGGTGTAATTTTATTGGGATAAATGGAGCTGAACCAATTTTAAGCTTCACTGAAGCTTCTGGAGCTGAGGAAAGAATATATCCCTTGTTTTGTAAAAGGATAGGAAAATTTAGTAAAGAGGAATAATGATAAATTTAACTGCATCAGGATCTCAAAGATGCAGTAGAATCATTTATTTCCCAAATATTCTGTGAAGAGCTGGCAGTGCCAAACTAAGTACAGAGTTATTTTTGCTTACAAATGCTGCTTGACTGTTCCCTTCAGTTGATTTTGTTTTATAAGAGCGAGGCTACAGATTTAAATTCTTTGCAGGAATTCTTTGGTATTTCTGCAAAAACTATCCCAGCTGAAAGATCATCCTTGTGAAGCATCAAGAGGTTCCCAAAGTATCTGACTGACTTTCAAGGAAAATTAATTGCCTTGTTGCCTTGCATTCTTATAAGGGGAATCATCAGCTCAGCTCTTGTTTTTGCGACTGCTGTAAAACACCCTTCTCTCGTCATGGGCAGAGCATATGGTTAGTGATAAAGGCAGAGGGAAAGTTGCACACGCAGTTATAATGCAAGTTATTCACCAAACAAATAATGAAACTTGCAGGTAACATCAGAGTTCTCATTTTTCTGCTAGAGTAGTAGATCAGTAAAAATCTTGTTTACATTGGAATGGTTATGAAAATAAAACTGATGTGAAATTGGCTTCTTTTACTCTGAATAATGAAAATTGCTTTGTATCTATTCAGAAGCCTTTGATCAAGATATACTCTCCAGCAGTGTATTCTGGGTTTGTTTCTTCCCTCTCATTGTCTTTTATTGTCCTACTTACTGCAATCAGAATTTTAAATTCACAGGGGAGAAAAAAAAATCCATTTGAAAACAAGAACCCAGTCATCAACAGCCGATGACACCGGGTGTGTCACAGACACAGCGATGCTGCACAAGTCAGCCCTCTACCGTTGTTATGATCTGGAGGGGGATGGCAGAATAAAAAACTGCTCCATTCCAGAGGCACTAAATCTGTGCAGTAGGGGCTGCAGCAGAAACACAGAGGAAATGAGAAAAAGGGAAATGGAATATACCTGTCGTCCCACACAGACAGGCGACATGGAAAGGCAGCGAAGGAAAAAGCTCAGCTGTGGCTGGAAACTGTAGTGGGTTTCTGTGACCAGGCCATGCAAGAAACGTGTTACTGGTTTGGCCTAAACTGGACTCTTGGCCAGACCCGTGTCCAGGAGAACCCTGGAAGCACGGAATGACACTTTTCATTCTTCACTAATTTGCAACTCAGGAATTTTCACTGCTAAACACTGCATCCTCATCCAGATACCAGGACCTATTTATGGCAGAATTGAACCTGGACCTGTGTCTCTAGAGTAGACTCAACTGAAATTTTGGAAGTGACGGGGTTGTCTATTTAAAATTCAAAATCTGGATGTAAGGGCAAGAGCTGCAACTCATTTTGACCACTGTCAGCATATCTGAACTGTGCGCCTACCATTAATCATATTTACAAAAGCAAAGTAGTATTTATTGATACATGAGCTGGTCTGGATTTCCTTGCCATGCTGTTACGTCCTCCACAAGCACACAAATTTCAAAAAGTCTCAGCCCTTTTTCTCTACTTTGCAAATACGGACATATCTCAGCAGTCACCCTGAAATCAGTGTGATTGTGCATTCCCCTAAAGATGCACGTATGGAAGTTGAACACTTTTATTGCCAAGTGTTCAATTTCCGGGTGCCGTCTTCAGATGGGAAGAGGAACTTTCAGGCACTCGTCCTTTCCCAGTTCCTTTTAGGACTAGAAGCGTTAAAGGAGAGTTTATGAACGTTTCCAGCAGCTCCCTAGAGAGCACATGCTAAAGATTAGCGGTATCTTCTTTTCCACTCAATTATAGAATTTAGCTAGGAGAGATTTTGAAGGAACTGTTTAAGCACTTAATACCAAAGTTTTAGGGGGCAATTCTGGGAAGTATAGATATAGCTGTAAGTCTATGCTACTCCTACTTCACTTTAATTTAGAAAAAGATAGTTAATAAAATAGTAAATTCCTTAACAAAGGAAATAAAATGGCTTTTTAAAATAGAATTTTCTCCACTTAAAATTCTTACACACATTACAAGAGCCCTATCAGAAAAACGCTGGTTTAGGATAATATACTTACTTAACTCACTTCTAAAGAGGACAGGTAATTCCCCTCTCCTTATAAACACAAAATTTAAAGGGCAATGTTGTAGTTATTCAAGCTGTTTCAACTGAGGCATGTATGCTGATTACAAAGAGTGTAATAATTTCTTTTAACAAATTTGTAATTCTAATCAGCATTGGCTTTCTGTCAAGTTGTCAATGTCCATCCTATTATTCTCCTTGATAATGAAATTATTTAAACATCAATCAAGCATGAATGTTCTATTTTTGCTTGGAGAACAGCACATTAACATGGAGAGAGTAGTTAAACTCCTCGTAGTGCCTAATGAATGGATCTCATCAACTGAAATTATCTACCTAAATACCTGCATGCAGATGGTTGTGATTAAGAGTTCAGAGAGATATGTATGACCACCTTTAGGAAATCTCAAGGTTTCTAATTTTCTTCCTTAAGGTACAGAAGACCTAGAAATGGCAGAGAAATCCTTGAAGCAAATCCTCCAAGAACTCTGACACTACAGATGGCTTCAAGTGAGACCAAAATGCCCGGTAAAGGACCATGAATGCAGGACAAACCACACGGAGCTCTTCGGGGTTGTGCCGTACATCTTGTTCCTTGTTACGGGCTAACTGAGAGCAGAAGAAAGACATCACCATATTCCATCATTTGCCACACATAAAGTATCTTGAAAAAGCATAGCTGAGATGGCTTCTGCTCCCACTCTCAGGGGGCACACACAGCTCTTTCCCACTCCACTGGAACAGCAAGGACCTCTCCCGGGGCAGGAGGGGGAACGTCCAAAACCTGCTGCTTTTTTGTCCTGCTCCTGCATCTGATGATGGGCTGAAATTGTCACTGAAATATTACATAAAGCAGATTAAGGAGGTTTATCAAACTGTGTTGCGAAGGCAGACTGTACATATGTGCAAACACACATTTGCACTTGGGTAAATAGGACTCCTAATGGAAAACAGAGGAAACAAGAGGAGAGGCAGGAAAATTCTGGCTTCCTCTGCTTAGGAACTGAGCTAACCTGAACTGTGGTGTGGAAATGCAGTCTGAAAAAATGTCATGCGCATTCGGGGCTTGGATCCTGTGCTAATATCATTTTCAAGTACATTTGGCTGTGGATGAATGGGATACACAGAGCTCTAATTTAGTCTTTATGTGTGTATTGAATACACTACTTGAGTTACCACCCACGTTATTTTCAGCTAATTCAATACCTTACAAACAATCTTTCCTCTTTTAATATATTCTAAAGTACATTTAAGTATCTTAAAAATACAAATCAAATCTCTTCAGAGTGCAATAAAAGCACAATAAAGCAGGTCTAACACATAATCAAACATAATAACCACATATTTAAAGGTGGAAAATGAACTCCTATAACACTTGCAAAACTCAGCCAGTGCCCAACATTTCACAACAAGAAAAAAATCTGCAGTCTGAATTCATCCAAGATATCTAGATTATACTTCCAACTTTCCAGTTCTCTTTTTATAAAATATACAAAGATTAAAAGGAATGAGACAGAAACCTTAGCATAGTAAGAAACTACTGATTCTTCTCAGCCTACTATAACCATGTATACTCATGAATTTATTCATCATCATTCAGAAATACAGACATTTATTCAGTCGGTGGGCTGTGCTTGTCTAAGAAACATCTAATTCTTGAAATAGCTAAAAGGGAAAGACAGGTCTGTAAACCACTCAAAAATTCATGAATAGATTTAACTTAGCTTTTTTATCACATGCTTCTCATAAAAAATTACTTCAACAGAAAATGAAAACACTTTTTTTCCCAGAAATATAGCCTAAGATTTATGTCAGCTTGGTTTGGATGTTAAAATACCATACTGTACCTGTGGAAATTCCTATTGATAAACAGAGGAAGGTACTTTCACTTAGGTACCATCTTCTAATGCCAGATGTAAGGTGAGGAATTCTGCTGTTTTTTCTGGTGACTTTTCTGCATGACATAAAAGCGCATTCTACACAAGGCATTCTCCTCTGGAGTTCTACAAATATTCACAGACAATTAGGATACACACGTAAAATTGGGGCATTTCAAAGAAAACCACTACCTTCAGTGTGCAAATGACAGGAAGGATGGAAAATGACAGAATTTAAAGAATAAAAAGATAACTTTGACTTCTAAATTTAGCTGTAAGAGCTAAAAGTCAGTCACTACGCATCACTTAAATTCCTCATGCATTTGCATAAATTGCAGCAGAATTCCAAGGGGGCAATCTCCTGCAAGTACAGGTACTTAGAGGAGCCAGCTAGGGATCCGAGGGGGGATGAACACCGAAAGGGCTTTTGGGCCTTAATCCAGACATACCTGAGCCCAAACTTCCCTTTTTTCAAATGTTCTGTTTGGCTAACCTGACCAGCAAAACAAGACAGTGCCACCAACACTTCCAATCACTTGAACAGAAAGTGCAATAACCGTTCTAAAATAGAAAAATGCTTGCAGAGGTTTTAGAAAGCTTTGCCAGGAATAGGTTCCCTGTGACAGGTTTTTTTTTTTCTCCTTGTGTTTCCATAAGGAGTTCTGATTTTCACTGCATCCATAAGAATTAAGAAAAATGGGGTTTAACTAGGTGTTACAAGTTTTATAGCAAAACTTACTGGGAAATAAGTATTTTGTTTTTGAAGGAGTTGTGGAAATATTCCACCTGTAGAACAAGATGGACTTAACTTACCTGCTGGATCACTTCTTAGGAAGCACATCTCATTCTCTTTATCCGTCCCCTCTTAGGGTAACTTCAGGAGTGGCTCTTGCAGGAATGGGAGAATCATTCAGAGCCCACAACTTGACTCCAGAACTGGTGGTTGCTTGGAAAAGCACTGCTCTGGAAAGCAGTAAGTCCCTGGAAAACTCTTTAAGAAAATATAAAATGCAATAAAAAAAAAAAAATTTAGGCATAGGAAAAGATGCTTTTCATTTTTGCCTGAGTATGACTGTTTGACTGCTGCACACAGACATTCCTACCTTTACCATGACTAAAGGCTGTGAACAGAAGAAGACCCTTTGGTAAGATCAAAATATTTGTGCTCACAACTGGTACAGTTATTCCTCCAAATCTCATTCTTCCTCCATGTGACCATAAATTACAAACTTCCCTCTTGTCAATACACTATTGGAAATCTCTAAACAAACTGACAAATGCCATTTATTCTATTTGTCTGGTTCTCTCAGGCTGATATTCAGGGTTAAGTATGCTCCTGACAGAAAGACTCCAACTTTTAGTCCATTTGCTAAGTAGGTGAATGACTTGGCACGTCTCTAAACTGGAGGAAATGCTGCAACTGGAAACTTCCCACCATTTTTCTGAGCAACACGTGGTTCCACAATCCCCAGCCTCATGCTGGGTAACAGGTCAGAACTTTTCCCTGGTGCTAAAGGATTTCGTTAATATTTCACTAAGCAACACCAGGAAATGATCCCATGAATCAAAGAGACCCTGCCACACTGAGGTGATTAAGGCAGAGATCCAAAGTTCACTGCCACCAACCAAATACCTCAATAAACTAATTATGGATTCCAGTTCAGAAATACAGCAATGACTCCTCCATTTTTTATGTATATGGTATTCTGAGAAACATCACAGTGTAGCAATTACCATTTCACCTGGACTTATTTCTGATAATGATGGAACCTCAGAAATGGCATTTCTGGTGTCAGGAAAGGCCACCCTGAGTACTGTAGCAGAGATGAAGTAAAATGAGGGGAAAAGCTGCCCTTCTGGAGTGAGGCCACAACTCTGCCCGGATTCTCCATGGGACAAAGGAAGGAAACATGAAACACTCTCGTGTGGTCTTTGGACTGAGGACACCAAAAACATTGTCAGGAGCTGCTCAGGGGGAAAAGCTGCCATTGCAGGGAATAGGCTTTATATCACATTTCACCTAAACAGGCACCACCAAAACATGCACTTCTGCTAGCTCCAGAGTGCTGGGTGGAGATACACAGCTCACAGATTTGTTTTAAAGTTGTGTTTTAAGTTCATAGCATTCTACTACTTCAAAACACAGACAAAACAGAATGAAAACAAAGTTCAGTTTTCTAAATTAAATGAGTCAATAAACAAAAATCACTGTCCATCCACACACAGCATATGGATTTTAGTTGCCTGGACTAAAATGGCAAGGCAATAAAGAATGCTGTTCTGTTGTATGCTACTGAAGCCAATTGAATTAATATCGGAAAATCTTCCTTTGAAATCATGTTAATAAAGGATTATTGTAGCATCAGTTTTGCATAATATTTTATGTATGAACTTATAGAGTACAACAATAAAATTCTTAATCTGATAAGACATTTCTGTTTGAAGGAAAATACTGCCATAAAAACATATCCCAATTGTTAAATCAGCAACCCACCCCTGAAACCGAAGCCATCCTCACCGTGTCAACCCATCAATAGTTATAAGGCTGTTGGGAATAAAACGTTTCCAGTACTGCTAATATCACCACTTCAATAGCTCATTTAGAGGCAAAAAGCCTTATTGTTTTATCACTGCTTGAATAAGCTCTTCACATCTGAGAATTTACTACTTTAATTAGAAAAAGTGTTCCCTGTTATTTCAGGACTATCGAAAAACTATTTCTCTACAAAGGTGCTGAGATGTTTTCATATTTATGGGTATATCACCAAAAAAATTAAGAATTTCTGATGGTGTAAGTTCGAAAAAAAACAGACTATCACACTCATTTTTCAGTTTCTGGCAATTCAACTGCTCTCACTGGCCTGATTTCAGAAAGTCCCCCAAACAAGGAGTCCAATTTAAAAGGTTGCCATCTGGAAAGTAAAAGAAGGTAATTATTCTAAAGAACGAGAGTGCTTACAGGGCCTCCTTTTTAGACAGCAATGAGGCATGCTGTTTCCATACTTGCAGGTAAAAACACATCGGTGAAAGCAGTACTTTTGCAAAGATGTATCTGACATAATGAAAAAGGTGTAGGAATAAACCCTGCACTTACTGAAACAAAACCCAAACTGCCACCCACAGTAAATCTACTATTAAAAACAAAAGCGGGGTGGGGGAAAGCAAGAGAACTACAGGTGTCAGGCAAAAAAAAGGCAGCAAGAAAACACAATCACCACTCTGTTTCAAAGGTCTAGGCATTGTCACATCACTGATTATCCATATTCCCATTAATCCATAAATGAATGAAAATATAAGACAGGCAGAGAGAATTTCAAGACTAATGACAGATAGGATTCACTGAAATATTTATTAAAAGCCACTAAAAAGAAGAGAAATGTAAGGAAAATACCAATACACTTTTTAAAGGGGAGAAAATAGAAATAAATCTGGAACCTTGGAAACTGCCAGAGAAATGCAAGAAGCTTGTCCCTTATTGCTCTCTGGAAAGAGAAGCACTTGAGCTGTAGATGCTACAGACATGCATCACAGCAGTGTGGGGTTTTTTCCTTTAACCCTCAAGAAGGATGTGAAGAACTTTTAACTGTGTGCCTCCAAGTTCCATCTGAATTCTAAGCCATATCATGGACTATTAACAACATCTAATGGACTGAGTTTAAAAGAGAAAAATAAATAGCAGTCTGGAAATACTGAGTGACACATCCTAAGGAAGTAATTAAACCTCAACATTATTTATCAAATCTTGAATCATTTCCTCCATTGTTGGGTTCCTTATGGAATAACTCAGTCTAACAGTTCCTCCCAGTATTTCACAGACTGGCATCTTCCCACACAGAGAACACTGTTCCAAATTGTTTTACTAGCAAAAGTTAGCAAGAGATTTTGCATTCATTTGCATGTGTCTGGTACTTCTCGCATGACTGATGACACACTGAAGAGTTTTATTTTTGCAAAGTTACTCTCTGTAATATTGTGCAAATATCAGTGCCAGTAGTTTTTGCTCATTCTTGAGTATTACAGTGAGCACTGATCCCCTGGGGTAACCAAAGATGAGCCTGGGGTCAATGGAGAGCAGATGAAAACAGTTCAGTAACTGGATATTTCATTAAGTTCCTTGCCACTCGAAGATAAAGTATTCTGTCTCAACAGATTCAAACAGCTGAACTAGTCACTTGTAAAATAATATGCAACCAGATTTCTTTTTCAAACAAAAGCTGAATTTCAGAGTAGGTCTTGAAGCATAGCATTCTGCAAAATCAGCTCAACCAAGTGTTCCTGGACTGCTCATTCAAACGGTTATAATCCAGTTCAGCAGTTTGCATGGTCTCTCTGCAGTAAACTCAAGAATCTGACACAAATAGATAAAAGCTGATATGCAGCTGATGAACTTTTTTTCCCTGAGGGCCTTAAGGTTCCAAAATCCATTAGGACTTTTAAAACCCCAAGATCTGTCCCAGCGTAATTATCTAAGGGAGTGAGTCATTTGACAAAACATCTCTCTGATTCATAAGCTACTTGCATAATTTAAAAGCTGCTACTGCTTATCCAGCCCACACCACTACTGGTGAAACTAATATGTGTAATGGTTGTGTTGGCATACTCCAGAGTAATACATGGGAGGATTATTTTCTCCTGTCTTCATATCAGAATTTATAAAGGTACGTGTACATATACTGAGAGAGATCAAAACTATCTCACCATATGGTGCTTTTAGCATAAGGTACTTTATTAGTACCTTATCAATTTAAAAATGAAGGAAAAATCCAAACCACTTGATAATATTAGAATACTGCCATGCATATAATCAGTCTTTTCCTTCCTGGACATCCTCAAAGGACTAATAACCAAGAGATGCTTATTTTGGCAAAGTGTAAGATCTCAAAAATTCATTTCTATTTTCAAATTTAAAAATGCTTGTACTAAACAGAGTGTTACCTTCTCCTACTTATTCCGTGTGAAAATTACCAGGAATAAGGCTCCCAATGGTTACTGATTGTCCAGACTCATATTAAAAGACAATCTTAGTATTAGTTGGCTTACAATAAAAAATTGTCAAAAAATAATAAATTAATTAAGAAAAGAGGAAGTTCTAAAATAAGGAGAAAAAAAAAAGAAAACCAGTGACGAAACCCCCAGAATTTTAACACAGGGATATAATACTCTAATACTAGATAAATTTCTTGGCTGTATAACTAGATTACCAACTAAATTGTAAATGTTTACTCTGCTACAAAGTATTTTTCCCTGCAGTTTGAGCTTAGTGGGATAATCAGCGCCCTGAGCAGTACTTGGGCTTTCCAAGCTGTGGCAGTCTCAGCCTCCTGTGGCTCTCTCTATTGCCACAGAGGAACAGAACTCCTCGAAGGCAAGTTCTCTTAACCTCACGTCCTCCAGAGGGTAATTCAGAGTAGCCTCTGTCCCTTCACTGCCTGTCTGAGGTGGCCTGGGAGACCATAAGCTCTTAGATACCAGCTAGATGTTTAAATATAGATACAGGAACTGTTTTCTTGCATCCCCAAAAGTGCTTCAATTACCTCCTACGAGAGAACATGGGCAAGAAGTGAGGAGGACTTCATGTCTAGTAACTTCTTTAAATTATTGCTCCTAAGAACAAAATAAAATGGATCTGCAAGTGTGTAGTGAAAAGAAACAGTGGGAAATCATTTGGGGTTAGCACAGTCCAGAAAGCAGCTTGTGCTTAGAATCTTTATTTTCTTTCCATAAGTAAATCCTGTCCTGTTTGCTTTGTACTTATGCATCAAAGCCCATCAAGGCTTCATCATTTTTTACAGATAATAAACATTTAACCATTTAAGAGCCCTAATATTCCCCGTGACTGGAAAACAATCTCTTAGTAATACAGATATGAGTATATTCTATCTGTCTATAATCTTCTCCTTCATTACACAACTTCTGTTTGCTTTACTCCTTCCTTTTATACACTGCCAGTATTAATAAAAAAGTTGAAGTGAATCACGGACTTGGAAAAGCCATCAATGATTTTTAAAATTTCTCAGGAACTGCCTTACTTTACAGGAGTCAGCACATTTTAATTTCAAGAGAATGAAACAGGCAAAAATACATCTTTCTAAGCAAAGTATAGCATCCTTTACTCCAAATCAAACCTCAAATAATGCAACTTACACAGCAGTGATCTCATTTATCTATCACGTGATTTTACCCTTGTAACCCAAACACTTCCAATAGGTGCCTGTCCTTCAGACACCTTTCTGTTCTGACTGCCTTTCTCAGCTCTTTTCTACCTACCAGCCCCAGAGAAGAGTGAGCCCAGAGCTGCCTAAGTGCAGTGTGCTGGCAAAACTGGGAAATTCCGTGCTGCACATTGTGATCATCCCTCGGGCCTGTGGGAGACCTTGTTACACCAAACACAACTCCAGCTGTAGCTGTCCATAGAGCAGACAACGTTATTCCAAGGCAGGGGAGAGATTTGCGGAGAAAAAGACCTTTCCTCATCTTTTGTCACCCCTCAGCAGTTTACTCGGGGAGATGATGATCTGTTTGGTTTCTGAACTGCCACCAGTTTATATCATAAAGGAAAATCTGTGGATGCTGAGCTGTTGGGTAAACAGCCCTAGCTCAGCCAGAACACACAGCCCTGCTGAACAGAGGTGTAGATACAGGAAGGTGTTTTAATTTGGTCTTCAAGTATATTTGGCCTTCTCAAGGGATTGCACAGAAATGGAATAGTCTTTTCAAACAGAGCAGAGCTGTTTATATCTCAAAGTGCATCTGCAGGTATTCTCCTTTTAAAAAGTTAGCAAGTTTTAGCTGAAAATTACTTTAGTCCTCCAGCAGGGATTAAACTAATGGTACATGGAGAAATATGTCTAACAGCTACCACACATCAGAGACCATCACCACGGCCCCAAGGACTTCTGCCTAAGGCTCTGTCCAAATTCAGAGTCCATACCTTCAACACAAAATTAATTTTGGAATGATGCTCCTTGAAGGAATGGATAAATGAAAGGAAGATAAGTATGGCTCACCATTCCATACTTTCGTTTTGCAGTGAAGAAGCTTTAATGACAAATCTCAAAGAATGAATAACGTGGAAAGAATTATCTTCTGTTCGTGAAATCCAGTTTAGGTAGGCTAAACTTGTAGGTGTCAATTGCATGCGGTATCATACTTAAGAGAAAATTTTAAATGGAAGTATTTATCCAAATTCTGATGCTCTGAAAAGCGGAAAAAAATATTAAAAGAATTGTTCTTATTTGTTAAAATGCAAAATCATGTGAGATATTAAGTCCTGCATATAAGTAGAAAATCAGATGAAACGTCAGGTTTATATATTTGACAGATATAAACTTCAAAATTTTAAATACTGTTACTCCTTGCTTTATTCGAGACAACTGAGCTCCAATTTTTTCCCTCGTGCAAAACCATTTCACATGGTCCATGTGAAACATTTCAAATCACTTTATTCTTACTAATGTACAAAACAATTCCATAATAGAATCACCATGGGCAATGTATTTATTAAATTGTATAAATTAGCCTGGTAATATTAATGAAACTTCAGGAAAGTCTCAGAAGACATCTCCCAAATACATTTCCCCATTAAAAAATAACAACTTCTAAAAAAGTTTTCCAGACAAAAATATTTTTTATGTACATGTGCATGTATATGTTATCAAGGTGAAGGTGTGGGGTTCTGTGTTTTCAGAGAATCAGATGATGGTTTGGGTTGGAAGGGACCTTAAAGCTCATCTAGCTCCAAACCCTTGCCACGGACAGGGAACCTTCCTCTGTTCCGGGTTTCTCTGAGCCCCATCCAGCCTGGCCGTGGACACTTCCAGGGATGGGGCAGCTGCAGCTTCTCTGGGCAACCTCTGGCAGTGCCCACCCACCCTGACAGGGAAGAATTTATTCATAATGTCTCCTCTAAACCTCCCTTCTGTCAATGGGAAGCCTTCCCCCTTGTCCTTCCACTCCAAGCCCTTGTCAAGAGACCCTTTCCAGCTCTCACGTAGCTCCTTTTGGTACTGGAGGGTGCTTCGGGTCTCACCTTTTCTTCTCCAGGCTGAACAACCCCAGCTGCCTCAGCCTGTCTTTCCTGGGGGGAGGTTTCCATGCAGTACCAACTGTTTTCCTGAGCCCTCTATACACAGCCTCATGCAGCCGCAATGATTTCCTTGCTCTTGCTACACGGGAGAAAGGCAACCAGGCTAAATATCACAGTTAAAACAGGACAGGGGAAAGAAGCAGAGTCACAAATGCTCTCCCATGTTTACCACGGGGTAGGAGTCTTGACAGCTGTGAAAAGCACAAATCTTTGAAGCTGACCACTGTGCCTGGATGTGAATTGTGTTGGATTTGTTTAACAAAACTGAAAGGCAAAGCTTTTGAAAAATTATGCTTAGCATGTCAAGCATTGCCTGATCTGAAACTTTCATACTATCTTCTTGAAAGGAATCCTTTGCATTTCAATTTCTACTTGAATGAAATTCATCCAATCTTGAAAAGGCAAATCAGTTTTTGCCAGGTGACAAGAACAGCAACAAGTTTAAAAATCAAAGAGAAAACTTTTATTGCCTACCTTTCTCTCTTTGGAAGTTATGAATATGCTGAGGAGCAGCACATGAAAGAGAAGCAAATTAAAAATATGCTAATATATTGTATTTCTTTTATGATATGGCAGGAAGTGTGCAGCTTGGATAAATCAAACCATGCAACATAATTAAAACCCGAATGTAACATTCAAATGATGACTAATAGAAAATGATAAAGAGTTCATAAATAGGAAGTATTAAACAGTAATTAGTACATCAGAAACTGCAAGGGAGCTGAGTATCTTAAAAGTAAATGTCTGTTCCCCCTCTTCAGTGAGAAAACACTCAAACTAGTCAACATAAGCTTATGTATGTTGAAAAATAGCTTCTGTTCCTTTAATTGCTAATGAAATAGCTAAAGTTAAAAGCTTGAGCAAATTATTAATGATCTACCATTGGCAAGCTAACAACTTGGTTGGTGAGCTGCTGTCAGGAGCTACATTTAAGGCACCTCCTTTAGATCACTACTGTATCCAGCCCCTCGTACATCTTGAATTGTGTTCAGCCTTGGTGATTTCAGGAGAATCTCCCCAAAGTCACAAAGCACTCTAGGTTTATTTGGTTCATTCTCGTGAAGGGTTTCCAAGTCGGTTCAGAGGTGAGGTTCTGGTTAGGGTTTTATGAGTAACAAAACACTTCAGGGTAAAGGGGAGTATTCTCAAAGAAAATGAGAAATTTGGTTAACATTCTTAGACTTACAAATTCTTGTTATATATATGTTGTTATTTTAAAGTGCAGAAACAAATTATTATCACATTTATTCATTTAAGTATTTATTCTACAACTGCTTTGTCGAACTTGCAGAACAAACAGAAGTGAAAGCAAGAATCTGAAAAGCACTAAAGCACTTTGATATACATTAGAAGCCAGAACAAACAAAAAATTTTTCTGAAGGACAAAAATGAACCCGAAAAAATAATTAGAAACCCCATAATCTGAGCATATACAAAACATCCCAGAAAGAAGCTGAACTGGAAAAAACCAAAACCGAAAACAAACCCTATCCAAAGAGAAGTGTAGTTTTCATCAGTTAGAACCAAAAGCAGTACCCCCCCTCCTCTGACGAAATGTACATATGCATAATGCACACAGAGTTCTTATGGAATTGTGTCTGGAAAGCCAACAGCTCTGCATTTGGGGCTGGAATTGTTTCTGGAAAGCCAACAGCTCTGCATTTTGGGCTGCAGTCCCACCAGGGCTGATATCCAGCACTCAGACTTTGTGAGTGCAAGCAAGCTCTGGTCACCTGTGCCCCAGCAGCATTTTCTTACCACAGTCAAGGCGTTCAAAACCCAAGCACTGAAAAATCACCATACAGAAATATATGGTACAGGGGACTGGAGGAATCAATACAGAACATATGAGAACATAAAGAGGGATCCCAAACTAATCCTGATCAGGTTTACTTCAAATTGACAATTTGAGGCCTTTAATATGATCATGTTTCTAGTTTATATATTCAATGCTTCTTTTTCTGGGATAATTCTTGCAATTTTTTGAAGAGCACACAGAAAGAGCCAAATGTCTTGTTGAACAATGAGTAGTAAAGCACAAGTATTGTCAGTATCCTAAGCACTCTTCCTGATTTAAATCTTTCTGACAACCCTTTTGGAGGCAGGATAAACATTCGCCTAAATTCATTTAACTTTGCTAAAAACATTCTTCTTTATTCTCCAGGGGTAAAACCTGTGAGGTGATCATAAATACGTGGGGGTTTTTTAACTACTGGGTTTTTTTCATGGATATATCAGCTTTATCTAAAAAGCAGGAGAGATAATGAAAATTCTGACAAAGTACACCGGATTAACATCAGAGACGAGTGCAGTAAGACATTCTGTAATCAAAAGAACAAATGTCTCCTTGGTATTGCATTAACACTGTTTCAAGACGAAGGGCTCTTGCACTCAAACTACAAATTTAAAAGCTGTCAAAGACACTGAGCTATGAAATTGTTACCAAAAAGGAAATGTACAACTATGTTCATCATTAACACTAAAATCTCGACCTTTCTCAAGAATATCAGAGAAGGTGCACATTCTCCTGGTGACTAATGTGCTGACAGTTATCAACAGGAATTAAGTGCTTGGTCAATAAAAACCTTTTTACTTTTTTTACCCCTTCTGTGTCTCCAAAATTTAAATGCAGTTTGGGGAGTCCAGGGGGGTGTCTCCCTGCCTTCCTTTTTGCCACCAAAAGAATGGCACAATTCAACTACTGAAAATAATCCCAAATAAAAACCATTCTAATAGTCAATTCTGGGAATATAAACTGTGACTGTAAAAACAGTTGTCCAGGTGTCAAACACCAAGCTATCTGCAATACCACATTGCTTATGGAATCTCAGTATTATCCTGAGTGGTTTTTGTTAAGGGTTGTTTTGTTTATGATGGGTTTTTTGGTGGGATTTTGTGTTTGTGGGTTTTTTCCTTTTTTTTCTTTACTCCATAACTCCGTAAGTGTTACTACAGAGCCATGGAAGTGCAGGGCACTTAAGAAAAACTCCACTGCTCTACCTGCCTGCCCCACAGAAATAAACATGAGGGTAAAACAGCTTTACAAAGGGACCACCCGATGGATTTGGTCACAACAGCAGGACTTAGTCTGGCTTTAAATGTTTCCATTCAAACAGATTCCCTTTTGTTTGGCTCGGCAGCTTGCTTGGGCAGATGTGCTTGCTCAAACCCTGGAAGACAAAGCTGTGTTTCCTAACCTCACCCTGTACAGAGCAGCTGGGCAGCCATAAGGCACAGGAGCCTCAACTGGTACCAATTAATTGCCACATGTGCTCAAGTTAATACAACACATTCGGCTCCTGGTTCGTCAGAAATTAAATTTCCCTTGAAATATCAGCTGCCAACTAAAGGAAAACCTTCACAACCCTCCAAGGCCTCATTACTGTCCATCAAAATATTCTGGGTTGTAAGATTTAAACTCATAAATGAAAAGGCATTACTAAACAAAGTTCCTTTCAATACAAAATCTGAACAATTCCTTTATGGAGTAGTAACATGAAAGTTATTCAAACTTTTTTGGTTGAGATAAACCAGTAAAAACCAGGAATGAGAGAGCTGGCATTCACATTGGTTGCCTGCCAGGTCTCTAGTTTGAATTGCTCTATGAACACACTTGTCTTCACTGACCACAAAGAAATGCTTCAGTCTGAAACACAAGTGGTCCAAGTCATCTTCTTTAGATGCCTGGAAACAACAGCAAACATCCTGGAATGTTAAATATCCAGTGTCATCTTATTAACATTAATGTCTGAGTCTGCATTCGGAACGTGCACACAGTTATAGTTTCCAGTCTGGGAAAAACAACAAGGGTCATCCCTGCTGAATCTGGGGGCACCTCATCTTTAGCAAGGTAAACCCCCCCGTGAGTAACACATGGCAGGCAGGAAATTAAACTGACTTTCACCCAGGTTACACGCTAGGCATTGGACCAAATTCACTATGAGAAAAAGTAATTGTGAATGAAAATTAACAGCATTAAAATTCTCTTCGTAAGGGCAGGTGAGGGAACAAATACCTCACCCCACCAAAGGTTTTACTAAATACTAACTTACTGAGGATCACTTTAAAATAGCACTGAGTACTCTGGCTGTGTGTCCCTCACAGAGCTCTCACAGAATCCTGCACGACACCTACTTATTTCTGTTCTTTAGAGATAATAAAATTAAATCAGGTATCAACTGCCTGCCGCCATGGTTTATTCATTTCTAATTAACACTGCTCCAACAATGAAGCACACACAGAGGAAAAAAAAATAAAAAATAAAAAAAAATGCAACAAGTTGGCTTAAAAGAGCAAGGTCAGGGCCTTAATACTGATAATGAGATTTCCTCCGAAGTCTTAAGTTTAAAAAGTCGCTTTTGTGAAAGTGATAATCTGTTGCTTATGCACATTCACACAATTAGCCAAGGCACACTGTAAAAATCTGTTAAGTTTGAATTGGTGCTATTTCTATTAAAAACCCAAAGAAAAGCCTGACCATGAATTTTGTCAGTTGAAATAACTTTCTCCTGCAGTTTCTGTGTGCAATTTCTTGTTTAGGTTCCTGAGAATCAGAACCACGTTGAAAATCTTGGCAAAATAGAGTTTTCAGTGCTGGTTTTTTGGAGCATGGGGCTGACAACACCAAGGTCATGGATTTGATCTCTGTATGAGTCATTCACTTAAGAGCTGGACTTGATGGTCCTTGTGGGCCCCTTCCAGCTCAGAATATTCTGTGATTCTCTGAAAATGTCTAACATTGAAACAATCACACAAAAATCTGTCATTTGAGGTCACCAGAATTATAAATTTCAATTCTGCTTGCCATTTCAATATGACAATCATAATCCCATGAATTTTCGATAAGGGAAGCAAGCCCTCCATTCGTAAACTACAAAATACCTCAATCCTATCTGAGAGAATAGAAGATTAGGATATTGGATTTTCTTCTAAAGCACTATTTTTATTTTTTCTCCCTGCTAGTGAAACATATATTCACCTGAGAGGTAATGCTGAGAAGAAAAAGATGAAAGGAACGATTAAGGTGGCAGGTTACATAACACAAAACCTATTTTTGTAAAAATCACGTGAGAAATTGTGAAAGTTCAAGAAGAAATTAAGTCAGAAAGAAGTTTTCATTACCAAAATATTTACTCCAAAATGTGTCTCAAAATGGGCAAGTCCCCAATGTCCATTTAAGAGAAATAAAAATACTGAAGCATTAATTAGTTTTGAGATATTCTGCTGAGAATCAGAAAGTGTGGAATCCCCTAAAATCCAGTTCAAAGGGTCTTTAGATTCATACCAGACAAATCAGTGAAATTGGCCCAATTTGTAAAATGTGAAGAAAGTTACTTTTCATTGATGGTAGAAGAAAACACTGCTTTTAGAAAAATTATACGTAATCTCAGACCAAATCAAAGTATCTATTTAAAGAGTAATTCCCCTTTCAATTCTTGTGACCATTGGTATCTGCTATTCTAACAAAACCTCCCAAAATGATAACACCAGATCATTTCAATTTGCTGATAACACAATCAGAATTCCAGTAAGGCCATCAAAAAATGCCAAATGCCACGTTAAAATTCTCCCTTTCAGATCACACTAGATATTTCTCGGAGCATATCTGTTCTTTTTCTACAACTGACTGTCATCTCGAGTTGGTTTCCTTGTTTTGACACAAATAATCTGCTGCTGGAGAACCAATATCTGAATCACCAGGTATTTACATTTCAGATATATATGCATTAAAGCCCATAGGAGAAGTTTAATGTAAGCTTTCTGCCATCCTTCACTTCTGGCTGCACAAACATTCACCTGAAAGTATTGCAATTCCCTCAGAATGTGCTAGGGATTTCCAAGGCCTCTCTCCCCTTCCTATTCTGAGCCTTCCTGGAGAATGCAGCCTAACAGGCAATAGATTTTAATGAGCCTTTGGAGATACCACGGCATTGCTAAAATAACACCACTCAACAGGCAGGGGAGGGCTGTGTGAGCTGCATAATGTGGCTTCAGAGCAGAGGAAGATCCTTCTTCAAGGAAGGAACTGTAAGTTAACAGAGGCAAGAAAAATGTGATTA
Source organism: Eulacestoma nigropectus (assembly GCA_013397775.1). Lineage (NCBI taxonomy): Eukaryota > Metazoa > Chordata > Aves > Passeriformes > Eulacestoma > Eulacestoma nigropectus. The sequence continues at coordinate 124,564 of VZTE01004295.1, forward strand.
GGAGACAGATTTCTTCATACAGGTACTTGATTTCACAGCAGTTGGTCTCAGAGGTGCTGAGTAAAACTACACTTGAAATAATATAATCCCTAAAGATCCATACTGAACTGCAGGCAGAATGTCTTGAAAGAATGGAAATGGTAGCTCTGTTAAATTTGTTTCTTGTACACACAGAGAGCATTCTTGGAGCTTAAATCTTTATTATCTTGACAGGATGCGTGACAAAGGGAGGTATTTGTTAAGCCAGTGACATTCTAAACCTGCAGCTCAGATTTATGCCTTTGACTAACCACCAGCTAGACAAAAGCAGGACTGAAGCTGCCCTTTCCTCACTTTGTTCTAAGACTTTCATACTAGGTTTTGCAACTTGTTATAGGTCTCTGTCTTCCAGCATTTCAGCCTAAGTACAATATAATTTTTTTTAATAGGCTAATAACAACACTTCCAAAAAATGGCTCCAAGGCCACTGTTGGATACAGGCACTGGTAGGAAAAGGAGATGTTGTCTCAGTAAAACTGAAGTTCCTTCAAAACACGTTTCTCAGTGGGCTGGTGAGTCAGTGCCATTTTACAGAAATAATTTGATTTCATTAAAAACGTGGTGGTTTCCTCTGTTGTACAACCTCCTTGGAGCTCAGTGAGGCTGAATGCTGCTGCAATATAAGAACAGATCCAGACCCAGGGAGGCTGGACAAAGCCCCTTAGAAAGACTTACATGGACTTTTGACCTTAAAACAGCACAAGCTCAAGCAGTGCAGAAAATGCAACCCTCTTTTTAGCTAACAGCATGGCAGGTTTGGAGAAAGTGTAGGACTGGAGATCAGAAGTTTCTGCCTCTACTCCTATCTCTGGCTGTCCAGTTAGTTTGAGCTCTGAAGTTCTGATACCCTTAAGGGGAAAAAAAGCACCCTCATTTTAGGTATTTGTGGAAAGCAGTTTAAAACGAGCAGATTGAAAGCATTACTCTGAAATCTAGATATTCTTCATTTTGAAAAGATCTTTATATGGTGTTTGAAGACTTTTTGCAGACAGAGAGGCCTTTCAGTTGTGCTGCTGCATTTGTTTTCTCCAGCATACACACTTATCAAAAATGAAAAATTTTGATGCATCTTGAACTAGTTATTTGCTATGTCAGCTTCATACTCATTGCAAACTCTCTGCAGAAATAGCAACAAAAATAACCTAACTAATGTATTAGGTTTGTGTCTATTAACACAAAGCAGAAGCCAGGAGTTTTAAGTGGTTCTGACCCATTCTGCGACCATCACTTGATAGCTGCATTAGTCTGTAAAAAATGGAAATAAAGATGAGATCCATACGGAACTTGGGTTTTCTCTACAATTCAGTCAACCCCAGCTGGTCTTTCAGAAACTGCATCAGTAACTAAGATTATTGGGAGCACACAGTAATGCTGACAGGAACCACTCTGCAAATTCACTCTGCTGTCCCCGACAGGGTTTCACAGGGGAGGAGGTGGCGTAAGGACAACTTTGCCAACTTAAGCCACTTCAGTGATGTCCTTTCCTGGCAGCTTTCTACTGTGCGTTTTCAGGGGTATCACTCAGAAGCATCAACAGACTGGCATTCCCGCTTATCATATTCAGTCTCAAAAGCTTACTTTCTTTTTTTTTTCTTTTATGAGCATGATTACAATCAATACATATTCTGCCTTGCAAGTACACTTATACAGCAGTGGCAGAATCTCCACTGCCACCCACACTGCCTCACAGGATCCTGACTTAAAAGATCTCATACTCTTCGCAAGGTGTATGTGACATTTCTAAATTACATACACTGAGAATTTTTTTTTAGATTATCATTTGTTAGTTCCTCCTCACTCACCCCCTTCCTCCACAGAGTGAGAAATCATCAAGGAGACATATGACGAACCATACAGGAAGCGCCTGCCAAAATGTTTCAGTGTGGATCTAAGTGACAGTTCAGAAAGTGGAAAATCCTTTATGCATTTCTCATGTAGGAAAACCAGCGCATGCAGATTAGAGTGCCCCAGTTTCTTTGCAGAGAGAGCTGTCTTCAACCACCTTTTCTTTTTTCCAAACTAGATGCTGCTCTTCTCACTAACACAGAATCCAAAATTCAAACAAGATTTTAAAAGGATTTTGTTTAGCAGCCGAATATAAGATTACTATGCTCATCTGACACGACAAAATTATGCACTCCTTTTTCACTCCAAGTTCTGTGACTGCTTCTGTAACATAGGGAGTACAAACCACGGGCATACAAATGCAATCTAACCTACGTCTGATCTGGTTTAATAATCTCTTGATCATCAGTTACATTCTTCGGTGCTGTTAAATTAGCAGTACTAAAAAATATTCGAGGGATAAACCATTATTAGACCTTTAAAATCTCAGTCTGTTCTTTCAGTCTGCTCAAAAGCTTTCCAGGCTGGCACTGGAGACAGACACAGAGACAGCATCTACCTTAAAGGAAAAGCAGGGGAAGCAAAATAATGCAAGAAACATGACCAGTTTTAAATAAGGTTTCCTGATTAGCAGAGTACAAAGACAAGGCCAGATCTGTTGTATCCAAAACTTTTCTCCTCAAGGACAGCACAGTAAATAAAAAGAAGCATTTAAAACCAATTTCAATTCTGCCCTGAAGATTTACAGAAAGAAATTCCATCTGCAAGGTAAATTTTCCAGAAAACACCAGGGATTAAATTCAGAAATTAAAATAAAACTTGTCTGTAACTACAACAGTGCTAACAAGATGCTCTAACATGGATTAATGTTAAACATGGTAAAATTCCAAAGATTTGGAAAAACACAAAAAGCAAACGAAAAGTGTTCTCAAAAAACCCACTAAAATGTTTGGGGGAAGCAAAGAATGCAAAGTGCCTGTCTCTCTCAGAGTATTTAGCTTTTAGTACTTTTCCATCTGTTCTGAAAGCCAGCAATCACTTGGGAGAATGTTGTATTGATGAAATACACAAAATCAGATACTTACGCATTTGACTGCCTGATGGAAGAAGAAAATGATTAAGAAAAATCTCAAGAGGACAAGGTCACAGATGTGAAGGAGTGATCCTGATAGTTTCAGAGAAGTAGCTTTGGCACTTAAAATATCCCTTCAGAACAAGCAGCACAGATTTTAAAACTAATTATGACAAAGATAAAACTTTTTGATGATCGAGTAAGAATGTCATGTGGTTGATACATCGTAATTCAGTTCATACATAATTAGGTAAAGTGAGTAAAAAAGACTTTGAGTTTCTTCTAAAGTTGCTGTATATCAGCTGTTTTGATGTAGATAACTAAAGACACCTATTCAATGAGAAACACAAAAAGTGCTCTTTCTGAATGGTTTTTTATCCAAAATGTTCTTGTATCATTTCAGTCTAACAAGACAGAAAGAGCTGGACAAGACTGATTTTGATTGTGGATTCCAAAGCTATCAGCATTTACTGAATGTGCAACAAGTGGTGCTTTGGCAATCTCAGCTCCACGCTGGGTGGGGGTCAGCCCCTTCACAGCTCCGAAAGTTTTAGGTTATCCTCAAGTTTTCTTCACATCATTTAAAAGTATATTACTTACAAACAAACAACAGACCATTGGAAAAACAGCTGTCTAATTTTATCAAAGACTGCCACAGGTCCAAACTGTCACCTTTCCTCAGGGAAGACTCTCATTCTTGCCCTAGTATGTGACGAAATTACCTGAGTGACTTCAAGACACCATAGAAGACTCACAGGAGTGTTGAGGCAATGTTCAGGAAAGGAATGGGGCAGATGACGTCAGCTGGGCTCTCAGAACCATATAATCATTTAGGTTGGAAAGGACCTTGAAGATCCGCCAGTCCAACCATGAACCTAACGCTAAAGCTGAGTTCCCACTGCAGCTAATTAACACAGGGAGAATATCAGGCTGTGGGCTGCTGGGCATTGCCACGCTGGCTGTGATGCACACTGCAGTCCCACAGCACGACTGTAACAAAACCCTGATTTCTGTTCAGCTATTTGCTTTCCATTAAGCAGAAGACACAAAAGCATTCCTTGCAGTTGTTCACCTCTTGATTAATTTTTGAAACGAGATCACTGTCATCAGATACTGAAGACAAAAAAATGCGTTTAGTGGAACTAAGCTTGGGATGCATGTGTGAAAAATCATATGGTTCTTCTAAAATGTCACTGAGGATGCACTTTCCTTTAATCATATTGTTCCACCAAGTGATTGTGCAACCCTGAGTGGATCATGTAGCAGATATTCTATGTGCAAACACTGGGTCTTCCATGCCTGTCTCATTCTCACCAAAACAATATTCTTTCTAATTACAACTATGTAGATTAGGAATTCTGCATGTGAGAGTAGCAGCATTAGCCTAAAGGAGGGTTTTAGATGGATTATTTTTCTTCTTAAGGCTAGCAATTGTCTAGCAGTGCTTTGTTCTGTCTGCTTAGACAAAATAATCAAATTCTGTTTGCTCAACATGCAACAAAACATCATTGGCAAAACATTCCCATTTGGCCTGAAAAGGAAGCAAAATCTTTCTGCTAGGAAATTTCTTTCAATGTCTTTTTTTTCATTAATCTTTGTGAATGGATAAGCCTGTCACTATTTCAAGATGTGAGACATAATTTCAGTCTCACCAAAAAGCTCAAGAATTATCACTGTAACTGCAGTGATTTTTGAAAGGTCTCCTGGGTTCAGCTTTGGGGCGGTGTCGTGGAGGGGTGAGGAGGATTTTCTGGGATCTCATAGGTGGCAGCCCCAGTAACCATTTCCAGAGAGAGCCCTCAGCTACTCTGCAGCACTCAGACTTCCAGCCACGAGTGGACAATCAGTCACGTGAAAAGCAGGAGTACATAAACCTGACAAACGACTTTGAGAGCTCTGGGACTGACCCTGATTCTTTCTATAACTTGATAAAGTTTCCTGGAATGTGATCCCATAATGTCCTATTTCCAGAGTCAGGCAATAAAAGCTAGGCACTACATACCATAACCCAGGTTTTTTGGGTACTGAGCAGCTGCATTTTTACTAGCATCCATAACATTGGCTGTAAATGTTTCCAGCCTAATCCAAATTTTGACAACTCATGCTAAAAATACCTATTTTAAATTTTGCTGCAGAAAATCAACCACTGAAATGGTATAGTTAATGTTAAAGAATAATTTCCTGTGGATAAAGGGAGGTTTTACTGAGAGGGCCAGACCTGAATTCCTCAGGCATCTCTGAGGCTTCCCTACCAGCTTCCACAGGGAAGCAAGGCCAGCAATTGCTGGTGCTCAACAGTGAGTCCCATGTACAGCAGTTCTACGAGCTGGATAGATAAGGGAGTTTTGGGTTTATAAACCAGGATTATACCAAAACTTTTGTTCCCTACTGTTAGCACCAGGAAAAGTCACAAGAATGACACAAACCATCCATGAATGTGGCAGAAAAACAACCAAAAAATCTGATAAACAGCATGGGGGTGGGGAGTCCATAGAGATGAGCTGTATGTGCTGATGGAAGCAGGGGCTTCCACTGCTTCAGACTGTCCTCGGAAGTGGTCAGCTGGCAGCACGAACACAGGAATTCTGCTGAGTTTCAAGTCCTTCTCACTAAGACAGTCAGGCAGTGGCGGAACACAGAAATCTGTCTGCAAAGAAGACACAGATATTCTTAGACCTGTTCAGTGATTCCACAGATGATGTGTCAGCCCCTTAGGGGAGAGCCAACTGAAATGTTACCACCTGAATTGCAGCCCCCCAAGAAGGTAGGAATAGGTACTGTAACGGGGCTAAAATAGGAAAGATTTGCCTAACAGTGTAATTTCTGGCATGGTTATTTTCAGGAAATAGATCTGCTAAATATAAGGGGAGAAAAGGGCTGTTGTAACCTTGACTGACAGCCCACTGCACCGATATTAGATCAGGAAAGGGAAATCCTTCCAGAAGTGGAAAACACAGAGTCTAACCAGGTTAACTTGAATCTGGTTAGAATATAACTCAGTACGAGTTGTATCCTCAGAAAGGATGAGGGTGGGGAGTTGTACTGTGGAAATACTTGCTGAGTACAAACTCAGATGTGAAAGTTAACAATGTAGAAATTGCCAGGTTGATCAAAAGCAAAGCTCTGGCTGGCTGGAAGGGTGAGAAGCTGGGGAAGCTGCACACAGTGATGGGAACATCTCTGCTGCAGAGGGAGGTTAGGAGCTGTGCCTTAGAGCAGAGGTGCCACCCCTCTGCACTGTGCAGAGACAGGGCAGACACAACTCTGAGCTCACGTGCGTGATTCATATTCCATCTCAGCCACAGAGAGATGGGAACCCAAATTTTATGAACCTAAGAGAAAATAATGCCCATTTTTAGTGCAGTTCACAGAAAGAGATCATGATCATTTTAGCAGCCTTTGCAAAGACCAGTACGTGTCCTTTGCCTGCTCATGTTAAATTTTGTGGGTGTGCCTTATTTTGGAAAACATAAGAATTCAGAGAGAAAAATTCTTTTTTTAGTGATCCTGCAGAGAGCACAGGACCTTATAGAGAGCTACATCAATCGCTGCCTTTGTTTATTTTGGCCAGGTTTTGGACACATTGTTATGGTTAAGGCTTAAAGTGTGTAGCATGAAGGTCTGTTTGCAATGCTGCCTGTTTTCCCTACACCTGGATGTGAGGTAAGGCTGCTTGATTTGGGCAGGAAGTGAAACAGTAATTCATATACTTGGTTAATGCATTTTTATAAAAAAAAGCAAAACTGGTCTGCAGCTGCTGGAAGGAATCACGTTGCTAGTGGAGATAGTGTGCTAGAATCACAGAATGAGCTTGCAATCAAGCAAGAGAACCCAAACCACGTATTTCAAACTCTTAAAAGCGCCCAAACTTCTCCATCTGCAGTCTTGTTCTAAGGTGAACGGTAATGAAAGAACCTGATTTTACGAACACTATGTTGACATCAGCATTGCTTTGGTAATTTCTGACTCATTTTTTCATATACACAACAAATTTTATCGTTCTAAAAGCAAAAACCCCTCAGGTTACTTGGCCTTATTACCCCACAGACTTTCACATTAACTGTGTGACTAATAGTAACAATCCTTTTCTTTAAAAAGAACCAAATAAAAAAGCCAAACCCCAAACAACAAAAATAATTTCCCTAAATATGTTATACAATTTTTCATTTCCATGTCCCTACTGCACACTTTCTTTTGTATTCTACTTTGGTATTCTTTCTTTGGTATTCTACTTTGATATTTCACCTGTGTTCTGAAACATTCTGATATACTGCATATTTACACATAATTTTTTTAATGGTGTGACAGTGGGATATTGTCTTGGGGTGACTTTATGATGTTGTATCCCATATCGTCCAGGCATGAATTTTGTGCCTTTCTGTGCCTTTAAACTGAGCCCGAGACGGGAGAGAAAGAAAAAGCCAGACAAACTTTTCCAAAATAGTTCTGTGTTTCAAGGTCACTACTTTTTTTCCTGCACTCGGCGGCTGCGGCGGGGCAGAGGAAGCACCCTTCTTGTTTCTTCAGCCAGTTTTTTTGGGCTCTGTTTCTTTGGAGAGAGATGGAGAGTTAAACTTTATTCTGGGACTTCGGGGGTTTTTTCCCCTTCTTCTCTTCCGGACTGTTTCAGCAACATCAGAACACATCAGGAGGGCTTTCCACCAAGGCCCCGGTGGTGGGCCCAGGCTGACCCCGCTCCGAAGAGGAGAGAGAGAGACCACACCCAAGGAGGGACTCTAAAATCTTCCCAGGTTTCCTCTCCCCAGCGAGAGGTTTTATTATTTAGCATTATTATTCTTTTCCAGTGTGTTTGTTAAATAAATAGTTTCTATTCCTCTTTCACTTTCCTCCGAGGAATATTTCTTTCCCGAACCTGGTGGGGGAGGGGCGGCTGTAACCTGCCTTCTATCAGAGAACGTTCGAATTTGGATGTTCCTCCAAATTTGTCTCCAAACCAGGACAGATATTTTCAAGTGGAAGGAACTACATTCATCTTTTATAAGAGAAGAAATTTAGTATGCGATGAAACAGACACAAGTAAATCAAAACCATGAAAAACACTCTGTAGCTGTCATACAGGAGCACTTCCATCTACCTGTTTCCAATTACAATCTCTATTCTATCTGAATCTCCCTATGCAGATCTGGGTCCGGAAATTATTAACATGAAACTAGTAGAGCCATCTGTGAACTGCTCCAAATTCCAAACCAGAACAGGTTGCAGTACCTCAGGGAAGTGTTAACAGCCCAGAGAATCATCCAGACATCAGGCTTGACTTCATTTCAGCTTGACAGCAGCAGAGAGTCACCCTGCCACCAAAAGCATATTCTCGAATCTATGCAAAAGCCACTCTTACGATTATGCTTCCAGTTCTCCGGACATATATATGTACACATCACAAAATGACTCTCACAGATGGCACATTTATTATCCCTTTGGACAGAGGCCGCACAGGTCCCGAATAAACATGGTTTCCTATTAGTCACAGGTAAAGGCCACTAATGAGTTGTGCTGTAAATTCAGTTGTAGCAGAAAGTAACAGCCACGTGGCTGAAAACACGGTATGCGGATGTATTCTTCCTTTGATACCAACGTCCATCAAGGTCTTTTCAATAACTAATTTTTTTCTAGATCATGTTTTTAATCCATCACTACAAAGAAAATCCCTTCCTCTTCTTGCAATGCCTTGTGTTGCTCATAGGAGCAGCTGTTGGAACTCACACACAGTTTCTGTCCCCTGAGCAAAATAAAGACTAATCTTACAGCAAGCAGAGACAGGCTGGAGGAGTCACTTGTGCTGAGGGGAGTCGCACTTGGCTTTTCAGCTGCAAGACTGCATTCCTACCACGATGACAAGCTTTTATAAATCTGAGCTCTATGTCTTTCCCTCTCTACTTTCTATAGTTCATACAGTCATTTGTCATAAGCTAACCTAAAAATCATGTGCTGTGTGGACTCAGACAACAAAGAAACCAAATGGCATACTCAGTGCAGGAGAAAGGGTTTAATACAGGGTTAAAAGATTTAAAATCTGATTTTTCTTTGCCAAAAAGACATGGTGAAGACACTCTTCAGCTGTACAGCTATGGATTCTGATAGAAAGTGGCCTTAGACAACACAGGTAACACCAGCATAGAACTCCTTTAGTTCTTCTGCAGCTATCTCCCTTCACGAGCCATTCACTCTGCTGGCTGTTGGTGGAACTGAGGCACAACTGCATAGCTCGATGTTGATCTCCATAAGACCTTGATGGAGGTTACACACTTTTCAGGTGGCTCAAAATCCCATCTTTCCCCTCTGGCAATTAGTAAAACTGATTTTAACATCTACTGAAGACCTACTGAAATTAACCAAAACACTTTGATCGGCTTTGGATCAGATGTGGCTTATGAGAAAAAGAGATACATGAAAGCTCCCTCCCCTTTAAACATTAGAAAAACTCAAAACAGCAGATGACATGAAAACCTCATTTCTCTTTGAAGTCAGTCTGATTCATCAACCCTGGTGGGCAGACACTCATAAAATTTTAATTTCCTATGCCTTTAAACTTATTCCCTTGTTCTATGCAAACGTCCATTTGACCTATACAAAACAGAAGGTAATGAAATCAAGATTTCATCTCTCAAAAGTCTGAAGGGCTCAGCTAATTATTCATGTTTACTAAGTACAGAATTCTGTCACTACACAGAGAGAAGATTATGTACTTTTAAAAAATAGGGTACTGGAGAAATTTTATCAAAATCTTACTATCTTTTAAGAATACTCTAAAGTTATTAATTACTTCTTGAAGTGCCTTTCAAATAGAAAAAATTCATCTGTGAAGATGACTAATTAATGCAATAGTCAGAAGACACAACATATCCTTCTCCAGTCCATCTGTTGGCCTTGTGTTCCTGTGTCTGACAAGGTCTCTGTGTGCAGCTAGTCCATAAAGCTGAAACCTGGGACACACACGAAGATTATTTACCATAAAAAATATTCTCCAGGAGCGTGTGTCGACCTGAGTGTCAACCACCCTTACTTAGAGGAGAGAAGTACAGTTTTCCCCAGTATTCATAATAAACCCTTGCTTTTGGAATGCCATTTTCATCCGAGCTATTTTGTAAACAAGCAAGACATCAGGGAATAAGTGGTGCTTAAACAGACTGCACAAAAGGTTCTGTTTGAAACTCAGTGTTGATTACTTTCATTCTTCTCTTCAACAGAACATTCAAGCACCTTTTAAAAATAAGGCTCAAATAGAAGGCAATGGTTGGCTCTGCCAAAAACTTTGCTTCTCAGCTGCTGCTTCAAAATAAAAGACAATTAGAGAGCACTAAATTTAACTCTTGAACCATACTGAGATGTCTGAAAATTTGTTTGATAGAGAAAACTAAACCCTGTTAGGCTGCGTTGCAGGTAAACCTGCAGAAACTGAGGGGCTGCCCTTAGGGGAAGACGTCTTCCCCAGGTAGGACAAACTGTTCCCTCACCTTCCCACCACAGGCTCGCAGCTCCTGCCCCGAAAATTTTAGTGGCTCTCTGCTGAGCTCCTCAACTCACTTCATTTCTCCTCGTCTTTGCTGTATTAGGGGAACAAAAACTGGACACCAAAAAACCAGCCTATGTCCATCTACCTTAAAGTCTCCCTTTAGGTACCCATCTACATTGAAAAGACCACCCCCCTCAGCTGACTGCTTTTCTTACTGCAGAATCAATTAGATTCTAATCAATCAGATTAGATTACCAGCACCATACAATATCCTTTCCATTAGATTAAACAAATGCAACAGATGCAAAGTGCTGACCAACCAGGTGAAATTTCATACTTTTACTCTCAAGTGTTCCTTTCTTTTTGCCAAATTTTTAAACACCAAGAAATTAGGAATTCTATCAATTTTTTTTTTGTACTGAACAGCTACTAAACAAAGTCAACTCTATTTTATATATAGCAAAAGTATTTGATAATATCCAGTCAGGATGCTGCTAATATAACTGAAACAAACTGTTTAATGCTATAACCAGTTGTTAACAATAAAAAACATCACGTAAAGCTCAACTGGTTGATGCAAAATTAAAACCATAATGATTGCTTATTGCACAAAATGGAAAATCGTGTTTATCAGCCAGAAAATTTAATAAAAAGTCAGAATACAGTGAAATAAGACTTGACCCTACTTTACGGCATGAAAGTTTCAAAATATTTTACCTGGTTAGGAAGAATGCCCGTACTTATATCTGAAACAGATTTAACGTTGAATCTGCAAGAACTAACATTATAAAATCATCCCAGATGAGAAAAAATATCTGTTTGCAGAGTTTCAATATTAAAATGTAGAGATTTCCAAAGATACATGAGGCCTGTTTAGCAAATGGCTCCTTCTCAGAAACGTGTACTTAACTGTTAGATGTTACTTCAACATCCACATATTCAAAGGCTTAACCTGAACAGGAAAAAATGTAAGGGTTTAATTAAATATCTCTTGTTCTTTAGCTCCATTTGGAACAATAATTAGAGCTTTCTCTGAATCATTTGATGCTGCCTTCTGGTTCTGCTTTAGGCAACTCCCACCCACCCCATGATCTCAGATACAGGAAAAGAAATCTTTACTTTTTTCTCCAGCAGTTCTCCTGGACTTGAAAAGGAAGGACGGCAAATCTAGGTGAGAACAGCATAAAAACACCTTTGTTGGTAATCTCAACCCACTATTGTGGACCAGCCAGTGGAGAAATTGCGTTGCTTTAACAGGATATTGCTAAATATTCCATCTGTTGTTCCCCTGCAAACTATCCCCAATATCAATGGCTCAGCAAACCCCACAGCTGGACAAGGCTCCCTTTTGTAGTGCTGTCCATGTTGGATGGAATCATCGCCTACCACCATCCTCAGTTTTACAGTCAAAGGTATAAAGACAACAGCCAAGTCCTAAATCTGAACTCCTGCTGCAATGAGCAGGATGAAATTTCTCCAAAGCTCACTAGGATGAATATTGAAACAAATCCCTTTTAAATGACAGTAATAGCAGTAAGCACTTTGACCTAGTTTTCAAAAGAAATATAAAAGCTAGAAATGGAAGATAGAGTCCTGATCTCTTGGAATCCTTTGGAAATCTGAGTCTTTTCTCTATAAAGCAGCCGACACATGAAGCAATTTTTATTCATCTCAAAGGCACAGCACTCAAACATTTAATTTCTCTTGAATAACATCCCCCTTGAAATCATTTATTTGAGAGCACTCTTCCATACAGCTTGAACTGAGTTTTTCTCTTTTTGATAAGGGGAGAAGTTTTTAATATAGGGTGATTTATCACACACTGGGTCTTTCAACATGATTTAAACTGGTGTGAATGTTTTTCCGAACCAAATTAGTTCCTACATTTAATACAACACCGTAACCATAACTACAGGATCAAGTGGATGTTGCTAATGAAGACAGAGAGATGGAGACTTTAGATTAAACACACTCGGAGGAAGAGCAGCTTCTACTGCTCATGCCAGCAGTGCAGCTGCTACCAGCAGACAGACCCTGAATGCTGCAGGGAACTTCTGCAGGGCACGTCTGGTGTCACCTGAGTTAGAACGAGCAGCAAGGGTCAACACCAGCATAACAGAGAGAACTGGAATTTTCAGTGGCACTGGCATATTCAGCCCTGCTTGTAAGAGATTTCCCAAGGCACTCCTCTGACAGACACTCTCACTGTGCACTCAGTACACGATAACCATATTAAATCTGGCTGTTTCAGTTTCATTTAGCTGCTGCTATCCAAAGTCATGCGGCATGGATATCCATACAAGATAATCTCCCCCTCACTTTTGTGACTGCAGTGAAAACTTTGTCTTTAAGCCACAACACCAGTACGGATCAATTCACTGTTTCACTTTCTTTACTTCCCAGATTAGCCTTTTTTTCAGCTCATTAAAGCCTATACCAGAGAAAGCCAGCCGTTCTTCCTGCAAAAAAAAGAACAGGTGTGATCATGAAACTTTGAGGGAGGTTTTAAAAAACAAAACAAGGGTAAGTACTAAGCTTTAATGCACCATAATTATTACAGTTTTGCACTGGGAACACAAGTGGTAAAAAATAAAATCATATCTGATTTGCAAAGAGTTTACCAGATTAAATTTTATCAACTTACTCTACTACAAACACCAAGTTCCTTTTCTATTTCACTCCTTCAGCTGCACTTCTACATATCTGATACAGTCTTAACCTTCATTTAGAAGAAATCGAGGAATCTTGAGATATCTATATGGTACACTTTGCTCTGAACATCAGCCAGCTGGAGCCCTTCAAGTGCAGTATTGGGCCAATGCTGTAATTACAGTGACATAAAGATAAGCACAGAAATAGCCCAACACTGAGGGTCCCTGCAACTCAACATGCCCTGAGAATCAGCTCCTGCAGATTCCTGCAGGAATGCTGTTTCATTTCTCAGGAGAAATATTATCATAACAGAGGTTTATGGCAAAAAATGCTTAACTAAATCAATCATGACAACTGACCAAAACAGGCAATTACATTTTTCCCCATATGCTGTATCATTATGTCTTCATAAATGATATGTCCATTGCTTTAATCTTTATAAGTAACACCACACAATACAAAGAAATATTTTACTGAGGTCTGTTTGGGATGGTCTGAACTCTTTCCACCTCACTCATGCCACATATGCTGGTCACCACCACCTTTGGTTTCAACTACTCTGTGTCTCCAGTACTTTACCAAACTGAGGTTTTGACCCAACCTCCCCTGGTTTCAGGGATCTCATTTGCATCACTTAGGATAATAATCACAACTATCTTATAGAACAACTGTAACTGGTGAATTAGATTCTTCTTTACAGTACAGTAAAACCTCTAACAGCTGCGTATTCCCCCCATCAAATGTATTTTAATACTTGCACTCAGTGTATCAATGGAAAAACAGAGCACTATTGTGAAAAAAACAAAGATCTCACCGGCTCTTCTTTTACTGTAGTGCTTCAGTTTGAAGATTATAATCTCTGTTCTCACACATTTTTCATTGATTATATAGATGAAGTATTTTAATTCAATTTTGGTCTATTATTTGTATGCATTAGGGAAAGTAATTAAAACCGAAAATAGATGGCAATAAATGACAGAAAAGGCCCATAATTTTCAGTGTGAACACAGATACTAACCAAAGACGTAATTTTATCAAAGCAATATCTCTGGAAATTAAAACTTTAATGAAAGCAATAACTGAAGCATAAGCAAAACAACATGAAAGCCCCAATACAATTTTTCATTATATTAAAGGTTTAAAACTGTTTTCCTTTCCTAATTCTGCAGTGCACTCAAAGGAAGTTATTAGTTTTTAATATTATTACTCAGTTGTACATACTCAGAGAACAATCTACACGTATAATGTCACTGGGGAGTAATGCAAGCAACAAACTGTAAAAACTAAAAAATGATCAGTAAAGAACGTGCAAGAGTATTTTAATAACTGGAATGAGGCGTTTTGTTATTAATGAGATGCATCAAAAGCAGTGCTGCTCATTCCCACAATAAGAGCATTAAGATTCATTTCAGAACTGCTAGGAAGTCTCTTTGCAATTTTTCAAATTAAAAACTCTTCATTTTTATAATGAACAGTAGGACTCATCAATGACTGCAGTTTTTCAAAGACTAATATCAAGACGTTCAAGATTCACTTCTGACATAGATGTAGCCCTGTAATAAATTGGTTATAAAAGAAGAAACAGGAATGCACATTACAATTAACCTTTTAATTTCCCTTTGATACAAATTCATCATTTTAATTTGTAGAAACATTAGGCTGAATCCCAAAACATAATGAGTTAGAGCATTTTTCAAGGTAAATGGAAATTTTCTTTAATTTGTAGCAAACCTACTCTTCTGAGATTCTCTGTCAAGCCAGAATGGTTGTTCAGAGATTTTCCAATTCCCCCTTAAAGAAAAATCCAAACCTTTTTTAAATTTGTATTAAATCAGCAGTAAATTAACAGATTTGATATGTCAATTTACTTCCTTATAAAATTCTCATTTAATTTTTGTGCCTTGGAAAAACAAAATGTACTTGAGTTCTGTGCATGAGGGAATCTTAATTTTCTGCAGAACATTCCATAAAACCTATTTTTTTTTAATTTAAGCATTTGGGGAAATTAAAAAGCATGCTTAAAACAGTAGAAAGAAATCAGTTCCATCATTTTAACAAATTGCGTGTAATGAAGAAAATAAGGCTAAACCAAATATCAGAAACTCCTGTGAATTACAAATTATCAAGGTGTACCTTGTGTCCACAAATCAGCAGTAGAACATGGCAGTCAGCAGAGAACAGAGGATAATTCAGTGGGAATTACAGGTGACTGATAGTGAGATAAAAATGGTATCAATAATGAAGGTACAAAACTAAAAGAATCATTATAAACCAAAAATACGAAATGAGAGTTCAGCAAGAAGAAAAACAATAAAAAACAAGCCCTTAAATTTCTCACGGGGCCGAAATCTCTCTCCCATTTCTCTTTCCAACTCATCCCACTGATTTGTGTGGCTTAAGGGACTTAGTTCAGTCCATGTGGATCAATGAGGGATGCATGGTTCTTAGCAGTCAATTTATTTTGATTCCCTCACCCAAACCATGCACAGCACGTTGTGCATGTGCACCCTGTGACACCGAGGGAAGATATTCTGCTTTGGAAAGTGACTTTTCCTGCTTTGCTCTCTGTAGATGCTGCTAAGACAGGGCTGCTCCAACCCTGCTAAGGCTGTCATTGATCCGACGGGGTTTATGTAATTGCTGGTTACGTTTGATTTCTGAGGAGGTTGTGAAGGGATTAATAGTATAAAGGTCTTGTTCAACAGTATAAGGTGGTTTTTATACGATCAGTATATCAGACTTACATTACCTGGTGAGCTTTCTTCTACAGAGAGCACTCTGCTGCCACAACAGTCAAGACATGCCCTCGAAATCAGCATTAACTCTGAAATCTTTACATAAACACCCTGAATCTCAAGTATTTGCTTCCCTCAGAAACATTTTATTATTAAAAAACTTACATGGACAGCTGAGGATCTCCTATTGTTGAAGGTTTGTTAGCAATTAACACTTTGACACCCATTGTGCAACTCTTTCCACAAACTAACGGGACATTTGTTCAGCCAAATGAGTTTGATTTTTTGATTGTAAAAGGTTATGAAGTGAAACCATCAAGGGCTAATGGAAAATTATGCAAAATATATTCTAATCACCACTGCTCATTATATAGAGCTGACCCTAGGCCATTCAGAATATATCATACTACTAATAAAACTGTTACATTCAACCCATCTAAGAGGTTTTTTTGATAATATGCTCTACCACACAAGTGCTGCTACATGGTAAATTTAATGCAAAAAGCCTCAAATTCATTATGTAATCTCACTTACAGAATATGTCCTAAAGGATTTCATTGTGTTTTAAGGGCAATTACATTATCTTATCTTTCCTCATCAATAACTCAGTTTCCTAGCTGTGCGAAATGATAAGGGCAAAGGACAAATAATTTTTCATTTAAGAATCATATTATCATGCAGGAAAATGAAAAATTATTTACATTCTCATGTAAATTCAGTAGATGTGGTTTTGCTTGATGAATTTGATGGTTTCTGCTATCCCTATTTTGGATCAAAAGAACTCAAGACATTTTCAAACTATTCAAAAGGAAATCCTGACTGCTTTTTCAGAAGGTGGTGGCTAATTTAGAGAGATGATAATTTAAACAATAGTATTAAATTAACCAGGTCAACAGTAACAGTTTTACCTTGTGGCAGGTTTAAGAGAGTAGTAGTTTATCATGTTTTCAAGCAGAATCTATTTTATTTTTGTCTGGGACATGTAATCAGATTCGCTGTCTGCCTACAGGTGGCCAAAACAATGCCCTGATTTTGCTGGAGGTGCTAATTTAACTTGGATGGTGTTATCGCAGTGCCATGCAAGGTTCCACGCCTGGACAATGGGATCTGTAAACCAACTGCACTGACTCTGCAAAGGTCTGTGCACATCCACAATACAGATCTGCTTGCAGGAGGACACTGAGGTGCAGGAAATATTTCCAATAAATTTGAAGAGTTGATATTAAAATGGAAATATTATTGTATTGCCTTCCTAAAAGTTGGTTTCCACTTCAAATACAACTATATTGTTCACGTCTTTGAAGCAAACAGCCTAATTTTTTGTGATAAGATTCCAAACTTACTGTCTCCATCAGTACCACAGGAAACTGTGTCTCACAACATTTCAATACCCATTGGGTGTTTCAGGCCTCTAGCCCCAGCCTATGTGAGGTTTTCGGTTGTTTTTTAAG
The DNA here is from genome assembly GCA_013397775.1 of Eulacestoma nigropectus. Classification (NCBI taxonomy): domain Eukaryota; kingdom Metazoa; phylum Chordata; class Aves; order Passeriformes; genus Eulacestoma; species Eulacestoma nigropectus. The sequence goes on from VZTE01004295.1 coordinate 141,829, forward strand.
CTCTTTCAGTAGCTTTTCTGCCATAAGTTAATATTCTAGGCTGCATTAAGCTTTCATTGAAAGCAGTCATCTCTGCACATTATTTGATTTTAACTTTACTAGCTTTTCTATATTTTTTTCTTTTAAAATAATATATTCTTCTTGGCTACAACCAAGGAAGCCATCTCCATGCATGATTTCCTAATGCTGTTATACCTGCTTTGAGAACTACAGTCAGTATCAGCTTAACTCTTGGTCCTGAGTCCAAATCAAATTTTCAATGGCTACAAGTTATTCAAGTATTCTCACATACCTTTAGAGACCCTAAAAACATTAAGCTCTACCACTGCTAGGAAATTCAGTGAGACAGAGAAATGGCAAATCAATGCCAGAATTTTTCTGTTCTCACTTGCACTGAATGTGCCCTAACTAGATGGGTGCCCTAACACGAAAAACAACCCCAATTTTATGTTCCTTGAACAAAAATCTAAATATTCACAGTCATACTTAATTGCTGCTTCCAAACAATTATCCTCAATGTTTAAGTTCTGGAATTCTGCAGAACAGAATCTGCATACAGGGAGATCATCAGAATAAAAGCAAGGGACACAGCTTGCTGGTCTGGAAAGAGCTCCAGTAAAGCTGCCTGGGTTTGTGCTGGTGTTGTGTTTTCTGGGAAAGTCTTTCATGTTTACTTGGTCAAGTCATATTTCTTCCTTCCCAGCTGATCCTTAGATTATTGTGGGGTTTAAACCCTGAGTTGCAGGCATGTAAACTCTATCTAATAGCAACTTTAAAAGCTGTTGAGGGACAGTTAAGTTTTAATCAACATCAACAAAAGAGAAAGGCAGGTTAAAAGGTTTGGATGTCCCCAAAGGAATCCTGGCCCGTCATCACTGGGAGCTTCAAAAACACACCAGGAAATGTGTGTGGTACTTTGCAACCTCGTTTGGGTAAGGCAAAGAGAGCAGTGGTACCATTTCCTAGTTTAAATGGTCCTGCAAATGCAAAATGCAACTCCAGCTTCTCAACAGCACAATCTCACTGCTCTTTCACTGCGAGTTTTTGTTGCTGATTTCTAGAGCAGATTACCTTTGCTGTACAATCTGGTGAAAAAACTTCTAAGTTAACACAAAAATCACGTAGGAAATACATGTCCCTTTCCTTTAAATGAAAAACCCCACAATTTGTATTCTCAAAAAACGCGGATCAGAGAAAGCAGTGACTGTTGGTTTTGCGAGAACTCACTTTTCTTTTGTTAGCCTCTATGAAAGCTAGGGAATATTGCATTGCAAAATGCCTTGAAAATGTAGTGGGAGTAAACTTCATAACTCAAAATATAATAATCACACGTGAAGGCTTCATGCTCGGTACATCTACCATTATATGAACTATGAAAACGAAAATTTGAGTGAAAGTAACAGTTCTGAAATTCTCAGATGTCACTGGGCAAAGAATTCACAAAACAGATATTTTACACTAAATACCTATATTTTACACTAATATTGTAGTCCTGCCCCTGCCAAATCTTTCATTGTGATGCAAAGTTCATGAAAAATAAGCCAAACCTTTCTACTGTATCACAACATCAATAACTTCTCCGAAGCCAGAGGAACTACTCAGAATAAGAAAGGGCTCCTGGTTGAAGGAGCAGGTGACTGGATTGAGATTCAGCCCTCACGTACCTCAAGGGGTTAATTGAAAAGGGCCCGTTTGCAGTTTCAGTCTCATCTGAAAGCATCAGCCTTTCCAAAAAGGTATCATGGCAATCAGTTCCCACCAAGAGTATAAATCCGCTCTTCACCCAGCACGTTCCTTTCACACACCCCTCCACACTACCTGCATTTCCCCGGAAGGGAGCAGAACCGGGAGAACAAACCCAATCTCTGCGCTCCCACATTTTCCACACTTCAGTTCTCTTCATGCAGAGGCTATTTTCCTCTTTCAGCTCCTGCTAGCTCTGTACACACTGACTGAGGAATCACACACAGTTCGTGAACGCTTTCATCCCCAGTATCTTTGGAAACCATTTTTTAAATGCATCTTTCAAGGTGGCGAGCAGATAGTGCTCATGCATATATGGAACAGCCTCCTGGTGCAGGAACTGCCTCTTTAGTGCTAGAAAAGCACCTGCCAGTGCTGATGTGGCTTAACACTAACCAGGAATGAACATTATTTACCTTGTATGCTCCTGTGGAAATACACATTTCATGGAAAAACACAGGTAATTAGGCAGATTGCACATAATGGAGGTGCGAACCCAGTAACTATATTAGTTCCATGTCTGGTAACTATTTTGTGTTTGATATTACTGCTGATTCAATGCATTTGAGCTTGGTTTACTTAGTAGATGTTTCTGTAACAATTTTCCTCTATTTTCTTGTTGACACATTCTGCGATTGCTTTCTGTGAACATACAATACATTTAATGATTAAGGAAAAAAATTACTTCAACAGACAAGACTTGCAGGAGAAAATACGCCACAGAAAATCAGAGTTTGTAAATAGATTGCAAACTCAGAGGCTGTAGTGTCTGACTATCCAAAGATACAATATACATAATTAAAATCATGATGGTATCTTTAAAAATAAACTGTCAGTCCCACCACTAAATGTTCACCCAGGAAGAAAATGATGGCTTTTCAAGAGACAGCAATGTTTTCGAGATTGCTGAGGATGATAAGGAAGGTGGAAGAGCTTGCTAGGAACAGTACAGTTATTGTCCTTGATGTAATTCTGTTTCTCCACAGCTCTCTCTATAACCTCTCTGAGATCAGCTGCCAATGCACCAGGAGTCCTAGGCCAGCTCTCCTTGTGCTCCTGACTCAAGTGCTAAATTGTGGGACACGCCTGTAACAACGTCCATCATTGCTGTAGTTCTGTCTTAAACCGACAGGATGTTATTTGATGATTGGCTCGCAAGCTGCATGCACACATCTTACCACAGCCAAGAGACTGATTCCTGGCTTGCAGGAACGGTGCAAACACCACCAGCACATGAGAGAATTGCAGCCACCACAAAAAAGAAAGAGAAAAACTTATGGAGGCACTTTTTTGTAAAGTAAATACTAAAACCAGCACGAGCCAGCAGAGACCAAATCAGTGGAAAAGTGCATGTAAGTGGGATACTGAGGCTGAAGATTTGCGGTGCAACTACATAAACATATCAGTACAATGAAGAAAAATCATTAAAGAGCAACATGCTGTAAAAAGAATAAAACTGACAGATCCTGGTCACTTTGAGAATAAAACAGTGAGTTTTGTGTCCTAAATGAAAGTGCTTGCTCCAAAGGAATGTGCCATCCCATAACCCCAACAGCATTTACAGTTGAGGCTGTGCTGAAAACATAATTATTTCTCAAACCAGCATCACAGCTTCTTTATTTCATGTTTTGCAGAATTCTAACAATTAAGGATTTTGTATTAACCATCCTCATGTCTTCTTCGCCTGTGACTCAGTAACAGAACCTTCTGTCTCATGAGTGTATTTGACTCATCCCATGAAGCTCAATATGTTTATTTAAGAATAGTTGTGCTTTAGAACAAATTGTTTAACACAGGATGATGGCACCTAACCAGAAAAGACACCAAGAGACTTTCAAGCAGGTTGCATCAAGAAATTTGAGGAACATAAGAGTTTGAAATAATAATCTACATGAAACCTGATTTTTAAAAAATCCTTCTAAAATTTTAGTATTCTATAAAATATTTCCATCGTGATTCCAACAGTTTAGCCTAGAAGGTGCATATTGGCTAATGGTGATAAACAGAGAGCTGGAAGATTTAATTTTAGTTTCAAATTTGGCGTGCTTTTCTCCAGACTAGTGGTTTGACTCACTCGAAACTCCAGAGATTATAACTTCTTTTTTCCAAAAACCTGGTTAGGATCATCTACTTTTCTCTAACATACATTTTATGACAGCCAGTGGAATGCAAAGAGGTTTCACCATTTCTCAGACACGTTACTCTGCTTTACCAATCAACAAGCCTGGTTACACACAAGTGGGATGTACTACTGGTTTGAGCAACAGCATCATTTGGTTTTATTTCATTTACAGAAAAGTACTTTCACCACAAAAACTTCATCAAGGTGTCTCCAGAGATGCCACTAGAGAAAGTGTTTCTTAATAAGCAGCATTTACTGTTATTGCTTGGCTGGTTTTCATTTACCCCCACCCTACCTCCTGCTTTCCTTGACAGTCATAGACAATAATGGAATTATTAAGGCCAACAAGTAGCAATTCTTATTACTCTGGAAAATGGATGATAGAAATTTGTGGAATAAAAGGAATCACTTGGGAGTTTGAACATAATGAAAATTTCAGCAGCCAATCTCATCCCAGAAATTTCCATCTCAAATTCCTCCTGGCATTGAGCAATGAGCTGAATCCCCCATTCACAGTGGCTGTCACTGCAGTTGATCACTGAGACCAGCACTGTATTTTATATACTTCTATATTATTCTTTGCATGGCTCCCTGGTGTTTACAACAGTCGCCTCTATACAGGTTCCCCAGCCTCAGCCTGCAAGCCTGGCTACAGTCATCTCTACTCCACTCTCATTTATACCTCTGAGGAGTTACAGAATTTTTAATTTATTTATGCTCAGATCCCAACTCTTACATGTTGCTGTAGAAGGTTCCTGTGTCTGCCCTCATCTGCCAAACTGTCTTAATTTCGAATTGTCAGACACCTCCAGTGACCGGTCCTCTCACACACAGCAGAGCAGTTGGCAAGGATCACCTCACTGTGCAGAAATGCAACTTCCCCAACAGATGTATGCATTTATTCTTAGCCCTTATTTCAGAATAACACTTGGAGAAGACACAGAGAGATATATCAAGTGTGCATTCTGTGATAGGTCATGCATACAATCCTGCTGAAAATGATAGTGGTTGTAAATTATGAAAAGCTGCAGTCTAGGATCTCATAACTGGGTGGCCTAGATATTAATAAGAATATACATGCTAATGATGATGAAGCAGTTGTCCGTGGAAAAGCTGATTTGGAGAATATTCAGTTTTATCTTTCTGACAGCTCACATGGGAGCACATACAGTATTCATTTCTTTTCACTGCACTAGAGTCAAATTAGAATATTGTTTAAAGATAAGGGGCAGTATCGTCTCACATGTGTGACCTACTTACTTTATTTAATGCTTTTCAATCTTCAGCAAGAATTGTTTAGAGACAGGGTGAAATTCAACTCACAGCAATATAAAATTTCAGTAATTCCATTTGTACAAACAAGATTTATTCCAGTTTTACGCCAAAATAACTGAGATCAGATTGTGACCTATAGCAAATGTGTTGCTAGATTTCTCCCTTATCCAAACATGAGAAGAATATGAAGGACAAAGCAATGAATTTGCTGCCCAAGTAGCATTATAGCTGAATAATGTTTGTATACTGGGTTGTATTGAAGAATTAATACTAATTTATAGCAACATAACTTTACTGCAATTTGATTGTTCATGCCTGAGACAGTTTTGGAGACAGAACCCAGAGTTATAACACACAATCCTTACAAAAGCATTATCATGACATACTGTGTTTTCACCTTGAAATGTCCCAGACCTCAGTATCTTGTGCCCCACACCAGCAACCCAAATATTCCCTACTCTGCTATCGCAGAGACTTATTTTTTAATTTGTATCAGAAATAACAGTTTTAATTAATTTTGCACAAGTGACTTAAATCCTTAAACAGAAGTTCAAGACAATAAAAACCAGAAGCATTTAATGGAATTCTCTCCCTGAATTCTTCTTCACCACCACTGACATATTTGGGCTGATTTCTGGTAAGATCAGGTCAAAAAACGTTACTGCACCATATGGCACTGAAAACTCAAGAAGAATTTTTTTAAGAAGAAGATCTTAAGGCTCACTGGCCTAAGAAGAGTTGAAATAAAGTTATTTGCCACTTGAAACGTGGTTTGAAGTAGTATAAGCTTGTAGCTTTTCTGCAACAGACATATAGGGATTCAGACTACCACAAAGGGCTGTGTGAGAGAGCACAAATAACTGCTGGTATCACTGTACTGAACTGGATCTTCTCCTGCTGCACATCTTACAGCCTAAGGCTCACTCCTCTTAAGGACACCAAGGTATGAAAACTAAGGCAGAAGAACCCGTGCTCTTATTTAGAACACACTGCATCCGTAGAACCAGAGCAACTTCCAGGATGAGATGTTAAAGATATTTATTTTTAGAGTTTGTCACTTTCCCCATCATCTCAAGCCACAAACACAGTGCGTGGAGGTAGAAAATGAGATACTTAAAATACAAAATGCTGAGCCACCCTTCAGCTCCTCAGAAACTGATTCACAGTTTGACCAACATGCCACAAATGAATGCTAAGAACATGTCTCAGTCCATTTGTCATCCCCTTGATACAGAGCTTGAACTTCAGTCAGCAATGAGAAATTGATTGCATTTTAAATACCAGAAGGAAGCTTTTTGTACCCTCTCGCAAACACACTGATATGTAAAAGCCTTTTATTTTCACTCGGATTTGCATAAATTCATTAAAACTACTGAGAAATAAATTAAACCTTCTCCAGATTACCTTTTAAAGACCTTGGTTCAAGCATGGACTAGTAATATCTCAGCAAGAATACAGCTACAGCAATACAGGCTGAGAAAATGCGTGCATGAGAAACAGGACACAGAATCAATCCACTTTTATCATTAAAAGTATTTGCTTCTGAAAATTCTAACAAATCCAAGTGCTTGAGGAACAGCCAGTGCAGAGACTGACACCTTCCTCAGATCAGGATATTACTTGAAAGTCCTTTCCCAGACAAATGAACGAAGGCAAAGGACAGCAGAATGAATAAATGCAAAAGTACTGTGTGTGTTTATAATGAATGCCTGGCCAAATAAAAGCACCTGGTTGCACATCCCATAGGTAGAAGCAATGGAGAGAGAATTCCCAATCACCCCCAAGATTATCATATATTATCCTGTACAGTGTATTTAAAACAGCATCCTTTTCTGAAGGAGATGGTAAAAAAATTGCATCAAGAAATCTGTTTTAATATTCCCTTATTAAAACCAAAACATCAATAAGTATATTTGTTGGCATGTTTCACTTTCAGTTACTGAGGACTGAGGTACCTGAGATTTGGGAGCGATTTACGAAAGATCGACCCAGAGAACTGTTAGCAAGTCAGCCTGACTTCAGTCCCTGAAAGCACATCTCTGTGCCCACAGCCAGCGTGATGGCCGGCGACTGCAATGGGCCTGTGCAGGATAAGCCATGCCTGAGCAATCTGGCTTCCTTTTATGATGAAACGACTGAATTGTTGTAGCTGCAGAGAGCAGTGAACATCATTTATCCCAAATTTAGCCAGGGTTTCAGTGCTATTGCCCCAGTACCCCAGTGTTTAAGTAGGCTGTCATGGTCCACCTGGGTGGGCAGCCAAACAGGTAAAAAGCTGGCAGGAAGATTGGGTTTAGAGAGGAGGGAGATTTAGTGGCTCCTGCTCCACCTGGATGGTGGTAACAGGATTTAGTGGCTCCTGCTCCACCTGGATGGTGGTAACGAGAGCAGGACCACAGGGCTCAGATCGTTCCCATTTTGTACCTTTATCTCTTCCATTGTAAACTGGAGAAAGGTGTGGCTACAAGATGGCACCCCCTGAAGCTTGCAGATGACACCCATGGAAAAAAATAAATGAGAGAACCTGCTTAAATATCTTCAGCAAATCTGGGAAGCACAGTTTGCCCTTTCATTCCTCTGTATCCTGCCACAAATAAAACTAAGGCTGATGGAAGAATCAAAATTCCAATACGTGTCCTTTGGCCACATTACTTGGCAAGTGTTTTCCTAAAATCAATCTTTTTTGTTGTTCCTGCTCTTCCCTGGTATATATTTCATTTTCTGAATTCCAGCTAGGAAATTAGGCAGTATTTCAATTAAGATTCTTTGCAGAAAAGACTCCAACTGGTGAATAAATTACTGAAAAAGACAAAAATAATTAAACTCCCTACCGAGTCTGAAATCCTGTTATTATGACTTCTTCTCATGGGTTAAAAAAAACCAAAAAACCAACAAAACAAAAATTTGAACTGAAAGCTTAATTGAGTCAGAACACATTTTATATGTTGGTCATAATCAAGCCAAAATTACAAAGCAAAATTAAAATTAGGGAATACCAACACCACTTGCCTGTATGTTCTAAAAAATCAAAGAAAATTGCACTGAACAAGCCTATTGCTCTAGTCAGAGATAGGAGCCAAAAACAAGACAAGGGAATAAATCAACAACAGATTTTTATCCAGAGCTATTTTTCACATTAAAAATGTGAGTCTTTATAAAGACTTGGCATAAAACTTTCTGTGAGAGAAAATGCCATCTCCTCATACATAGTGAAAAAACCCCATGGGGTAAATGTATGAGAAAAGTCTCATAACAGAACCTACAATGAAAATGGAAATTGCATTAAACAGACTCAGTTGAAGAACAGCCTTTATTTGGACAGACTGAAGTGATTGATCCAAATGATTAAAAAAATGACAACCGCAACATCAGGTTCCTCTGAATCCTGCCCATACCATACATTATCTGCTCACAGCTACATGGTATAAAAAACACGATGAGGCTTTACATCCTCATGCTTTGGTTGCACACAAAGATAATAGTTCACAAATAACAAGTGCAAAGCTACACATAATGTTTTAACACTTGGATTCTTGCCTGATGAGCCAGAACCTCTCTGAGCCTCTCTGGCCATACCATAGCACACTCCCAGGGCTGTCTGAGGCCTGCATCCTGCCAGCAAGCACAGCCACAAAAGGAAATGAGCTGACTGTAGCAAAGTTCTGCTTATCACGCCTGGACCTCATCATTCTGCCAATTTCACGGGCAAAGTAGCAACACAGTGTTGCTTTGTCAGAGCTGGCAGTTCTCCAAACAGCGGCTTTCCTACATCCAGCTGCTTGCTGGAAACATTTGGTGTCACTAGAAACTGGGATCCAAATTACTGCTTCGAAGAACATAGAATCTGAGAGGTCATATATAGGTGAGAAAGATATTGATAGTGGATGTTCAGGAATACCAATCCAGTCATTTCTTTCCCAGCGCCTTTTCCTCAGAGCTAGGTAAGCTTCTATAGAAATTATCCTTTATGAAAAGCACTAACAAATACATGTGTATGCAAATAAGGAAGTCTTCCTCATTCTCCCCTTTTATCGAGTGCTATTCAGAACCATCAGAAAAATACATCCCAGGAGGAGATCCACTACACTGATGCTGCCAGAGAAGCATATCCAGAACAAAGAACTGGTTATATTGGATACACACCTCTTAAAATGTAAGATATGAGCACAAGAAGCAAATTCATACATCTAGAATTTCATCTTCTTCCTTCATATAATGTTGATTATGACAGTGGCAACACAAAAATAACTTTAAACAACTGCTACCAATTTGGATTTTTCTTAACTCTCAGTAAAATCAATTATGATAAAGCCCTTCAGTGGATTGTGTCAAGTTTCCCATTTCAGTTTTTAAACAAGTTTGATTTAAACCATTAGCAATGAGGTGGATTCTGCCTACGGGAACAACTCATGTCTCAGACCTGGCCTGGGATCCACGGTCCCTGCTGCGCCAAGGTGCCCATCAGGTGTCTGAGCAGCACTAAGGGCTGTGACGGATTATTGGGAGGTGTAAAGGGTACACACACAGCAGTCACAAAGCCAAAGGCTGCCTGGCTTGCACAGAGGAGTCCAGTGGTCGCTCCCTGGGATGGCTGCACCCGTGGCAGCCTGGAAGGACCTGATTCCCTGCCATTCTTGGATGCAGAGCTATGTGTCAAATATACAGGCAGGCTTTCCTTGCCATGTGCTCACACCACGTGACAGGGCCTACAGAGCTCAGGAGAGTACAACAAGCAGCTAAACAAACCTTGCCAGACAAAAGGCTGTGCACAACCATCACTCAAGGAACTGCCTAATACAACAACAGGATTTTAAGTTCTGCTGAAGGTGCCACATGAAGTGAGTTCTCAAAGCAGTTCATGACGAAGGAGAACAAACACGCCGCTATTTACATTGCTGTGAGCCACAGAGGAGACCGACACTGATTCAGTACTTCTGCTAAAACAACAGTTGTACGTAGCTTGACCTAAGCACAGCAAACTTCAAACAAGAAAACAATCATCATTTTGATAAATACTTTTGATGCTATTTGAGCAGGAGTGGAAAAGACCCCTCTACTACTGTTTCTGAATAAACAATTCCTTTTCTTTCTATAGAAAACACCCAGAGTGGCTCCTCTTACTGCAGGTCCTTTGGAGGAGACGGTGTTGGGGAACAATGCCACAGGTTGTGCCCACTGCATCTCAAGAAACACCAGCTTTTCTAACATAAAAACTACAGCCAGTATTTAACAGTGAAATGTATCAAAAGCAAATCAGGATCAGATCAAAAGGAAAGGAACTCTGCTTATACACATTTACAGGCAGCAGCAATCATTCTTACCGAGATATCACTGAAAAAATCTGGTTTGGCATAACTTTAACGTATTTATAGCAACTTGAATATAACTGACTAATAAATGACAAATTTCGTTTTATTAAATGATTCAGTATTCCGCTACTTCACATCAAGACAACCATTACCCTTGTAATTGCTGTGTTGGATCACATGGCTTGTGCTTCATTTGCCTATCAGCTTATTTATGGAAGCTGTTGTCATACACTGTAAAATAATTTTACTGAATAAGATGTTGTGAGGTGCCAAAAGAATTTTTACGCTAAGATCTAGAAATTAGGAAAGGTTGTGCATACCAACAGACCTACAAAAAAGAAAAAGGCAGAAAAAAGAAAACACTCAATAAAAATTGGAGAAAACTTACTAAAGAGGAAGACAATCATGGAGCATTACCAAATCTTTGATCAGTTATATTTGTCCTAAAGAAATTCCTGATAACTGCATGTATACACTCATGTTGTCACCCTAATAAAACAGCATATGTTAAAGTATTTAGAGCTACATGTTCTATTAATAGATATAAATACTGCAGTTGATCATTCTGTGGCTTCCTGTAGCACAGTAACATTCATCATTGAGCATCGTTTACATTTTCCCTTCAGCTAAAATTGGTCTAAAGCAATAATTACAAGTGTCATGAATGTTGGGGGGTTGGGACATTTCTCTGAGTGCCTTTTTTACCTTTGTAGGCTGATGGATTAAAATTCTCTGGGGTTAGGTCTAATTTGCTTTACCATAAAACAGAACACTCAGAAATTAACTTTAGGCTGGTATTGCACTGAATTAATGCTAAAGACATTGGATTATTATTCCAGAAGCAGAAGAGCTGGTACTAAATCTCAGTGTCATGATTTTTTGGGGTTTTTTCTTTTCTCCCTTTTCTTACTTCTGTCCCAGGGGTGGAGGGAACAGGAATAAGACAGAGAAATAACTGTCAAATACAGCCATGAATTTTGAAACAGAAAATATACTGTGGATTGGATTTTCCATATGTTTAAAGACAGAGGTTTTACACATCTTTACTGGACTGGAGGGATTCCACCCAATTAATTCCAATGAAAAAAATCCTAACAAAATTGGAGCCCCACTGTAGTGTGTAACCACACCAACAAAAACCAAGATGTTTTGACATAAACTTTTAAAACGTGTACTAGTAAAAAAGACTGCTGATCACTGCAAGCAGTTTTCTGCATTCTACTAAAAGGATATATGGTTAACTGTTCATTTAAGCTGCTGTAAGCAAAATGTGCTTCCTTAATCAAGAAGCAAACAAAAATTGCAGTTATACCCCTCTACATCACCTCCAAATATTATCAGTGTCTCAGAAAAAGGCTCAAGAGGTGCCTGTCCTCATTCTTTGAGTTCTCCACTTTTAGGACAGCATATGTTTCCTAGTAAACATTTCCAGCTACAGAATGGGGTTTTATATTGACATGCTCTTCCTCACCTCCCCAAAGTAAATTCAGATCTGCTTCCCTGACTGCCTCTATTCGTACTCCATCGGCTCTTGGGCTTTTCTGACCTGTTCATTCCCCACCACATAAATGTGTCACAGTCTCGTTTTTCTGTATGTTTAAGGAGGAACAAATTTAACACCTCCACGAACAGGCAGAAAATGAGGTCTTAGCAGCTGAGGGCAGAGGGAACAACTGTGTGTGGCCTAAGGACTGCTGTGCTGCTGACACAACAGGCATCTATATCCTTTAGTGTGCCACTGGTAAGGCTTTTCTGCTATCAAATTATCAGTGACAACGAAGGAGGGAAGCTAATGGACTGCAGGACATAAACACATACAAGAGCATGTCTTAAATCAAAACTAGAATGAATACATTAAAAAAGACCCGTTCAGATTTTGACCTAAAATAGACTTTAAATTCATTCTACAGTAGGCTTCTCATGGTACTCAGGTTTTATTACAGAATTCATTCAACTGTTACAAAAAATGTTTTGATAGTGGAAAAAAAGCATTTCTTAATTCATCGTATTTTGGAGGTGGGGTAGGGGTGAGAATTAAAAAAATCCCAAACAGCTTCAGGGTGGATTTAGTATGAGTATCTTCAGTAGACATATCTAAAATATTCATTTACAAGAAATAAAGATTTCCACACAGAGCAGGAAAATTTTCTTCACTGCAAGAATTAAATGTTACACAATTAGCAGAATACCTCCATTTCAGATTTTCAGGTAGACCAAAACATTTCCTCATTTGGAATTGTTGTCATGAATTGGCAAGTACAAAGATCTTATTAAATAACTTCTGAGTTACTCTCATCATAACAGTCCAACTGTTGTTCACTGTACACAGCTGTAACTTCTGTCTTGCCCTGGAAGATGAAGGCAAGAAGGAAGTGTGACACAAAGCAGCTCCTTACCCTTCACTAACAGGAAAAGGGTAGAAATACTTCATTAAAGACTCCACTGCAAGCAAAATTTGTCCACAGCTTCACATAATAGAGGGGTGGTGGTGGGGAGTAGGGGTATATGTGGATTCCATCTATTTGTATTTAAAACGTCTCCTAGGAGAGTAGATAATTGCTTTACAGGCAAATGTTCACAAAAGACACAAAACGTATAGAAGGAAAATGTCCAAAGGTAGGCTTTGCAGTAAAAACAAAAGGTATTCACCAGTGTTGTCCCAGAGATTAGGACAAGGTTCTTCAGGCTTGAAAAAATATCATCTTCATTTTGGGATGCTAATTATTTTTTGGTGTTTACAATCCAGAATTATGAAACCTGGAAGAATTTCTCCCTCGTGTTAGTTCTGATTTCTATCGTCTGGGCAAGGCTGAACAACTTCCATTCAGTGGAAAATTAGTTTGGGACCCAGAGGAGAAAGAAAAAAAATCCCCAAGAATTAAAAGAACTGGGTTTAATGCTGAAGCCTAAGGCTGTGACATGAAATGTATCACAAAACTGTTTACCTATAAAATTCTGATTTAGATTTACATTTTCATCTTACATTCACTGGATTCATTCTTTGGATTACTGACTACTTTACCCACTCTTGCTTGTCTTTACCCCGTGCCTCTGGTTTTTTCAGAAAGTGAACAAAAAAGGAAACAGTTGGAAACGAATGTAACAATGTTAAACACAAAATAAGATTAAGATGACAATTTTTGGCAGTATTTTGGAATAACTGACTTATTCATAAATACAGTTTCCTATGCTTTTTTTCCCTTGAGGGATAACTGGAGAAATAAAACTGTTGCTCAAGAGCGCCGTGGCCCACTAAAGCACAATGAGCTTGCAGGCAGGAAAATCTCATTTCAGGTGTTCCTGTAACACGCTGTGTTCTAATTCTGGCCATGACCTTTACCTGTAGCAAATCAATGCAGCTGTTTTTCCCAGGTGCCTCTTGCAAGATTTTATTTTAAACCTGCACTGGGGCAGCCTCACATTGTTTGTTCACAAAGGACCAAGCTCAACAAGTTTTGATCTCATGTGGGACTGTCAAGGTGCTGCAGTACTACAGAGCAGTACAACAACCTTGATTTGTGTGAGTATAAATACACACAGCCACCAGCATTTCATACTCATTTCATTTGGGTATCAGACTGGGGAAGGAAGCAAAAAACTGCATCTCTGAGGGTGGAGTTGTTTAGCTTGAGAGAAATATGGATGCCTGGAGAAAACCACAATTCAACTACAATATTTAAAAATAACTTTGATAAACTCCCTTATTTTGATAAAATCTCTGTAATGATCACACACAGTGTTAATTTCCTTGTTCTCATACTAACTATGAGAACATTTGTTATTACACGTGATATAGAGAAAAACTCACTTTCTGGAGAGGAAAAACTTCCAAGCTCACTCATTCATCTCTGCCCACTTGATAAAAATAAAAGCAGCGGTCCATTACCGTGCAAAATCCAAAAACCCGTAACTGTATGCTCTTCACAAACTATTTACACAATTTCATTTTCTGTTACCTCCCCTCTTTCAAATTAACAAAAAACAATTAAGAATTTTAAATTAAAATAATAAAATTAGTTTAATCTTCTATTTTGAGAATATTGCTAAGATTTGTCTTTAGTTTATTGCTGTGTCTGAGTACACAGGATCATAGAGTTATTTCAGCTGCCTAAAATTAATGAGCCAACATCAGAATTGAAGGAGACAGTAAAAAAACAGTAAAAAAAATCTCTAATGTTCTGAATCAAGATTTTGAGATTTACTTGTGAGAAGAAATATAACCATGGGTTATATGGGTTTGAACTAAGTTTTCTATCTCCAGTGGCAAATGATTTCTTAGTGCAAATCTCTACCAAATTTAAACAGATACCTTCTTCTTAAGGGGAGATTTAGCTTAATAAGCAAACGTTTAACACAAGCCATTTGAAACAAAAAAATAAATTAAAAAAAGTAAAAACCTTTAAATCTTCATCCTCTATTTGGAATTTCGCATCTGAGGTTGCTAAAACCCTCACTAGCAGAGTGTTCACGCTAAGCAGCGTGAGGGCATTCACCTTGCAGCCCCCTGACACCCTGTGGCACCTCCCCAACACTGACTGAATTGTCTTCCGGAGCTGCCCCAGTCAGCACTTTGCAGGGGCTGGTGCTCCGGGAGATGCTGCTGGAACAACACTGAATTATTTAGCACTCACTGTACCTCTCCAAGCACGGCGAGGAGCAGGCAGCAGCCTCGTGGCCTTCGAC
This sequence comes from Eulacestoma nigropectus, assembly GCA_013397775.1. Lineage (NCBI taxonomy): Eukaryota > Metazoa > Chordata > Aves > Passeriformes > Eulacestoma > Eulacestoma nigropectus. The sequence goes on from VZTE01004295.1 coordinate 156,961, forward strand.
TGAAAGCTATGCTGTCTTTCGCATACCAGATTTTGTCCCGCTTTTCCAAAGGCAGTGCTGGATGTGAACAGAAGCACACAAGGCAAACTCTTCCCTCTCTTCTTCCACACTGGCACGGCCTCAGTCTCAGCCCTCTGTTGTTGCCTTTTGGAATATTTTATATAGGGCTGCTGCTTCCCCATACACTCAGAGCATTGAATATAAGACAAAAAAAAGTTAAAGAGCCGAATAATGGAAGAACTGCAGCTGTTGCTCACTGCAAAACTACAAAGTACAGTATTAAATTGGAAAAGCAAAGTTATTGTAAAACAAGTTATAAAAGACTAAGAACAAAAAAAATATAAATGCACATTTTTAGATGAGATGTTTGATGTATGTTCCTGAACCTCAAATAAGAATTTAACTTCCTATAGTTTCGTAATCCTTGAAATGACTGAAGACAGCGAAAACACAACTTTTCTAAATCCAAAGCCATAAATTATAACACATAGCCTTTAGCAATAAAAAAAAAAGTCTGGAATATAATTCCTAACATCACAATCTTTCATATGAAGAAATACATTTTTACAATAACATACAAATTTATAAATATTTAAGCTGCCATAATTATTACCAGCTGACATCTGTCACTTTTCAATATACATTTTTCCTGCAGTGACAGCAGCATTCCTCCTGAGAGCCATAGTTCAGAATTTTGAGCAGTCATGTCACTTTACAGAGGAAAATATACTGCACATGAAAAAGCAGAGTCCTATTACAAATTTTGCCTCTATTAATACTGTATGAAATTCTACTAACTTTGTCTATGTTGGGTCAGCAACTGTCCAAGTTACTTCCATACCTCTTTAATAGTTGCTTAAGTGAAAAGTGCAAATAAAAGTAGTTCAGAAATGATTTTATGTTTCATATTAAGTATTGTAACTTTAATATTGCTTATGTAATATCAATATTAGATATCAGGCTTCAATTTCAGAAACATTTCTGATATGAAGTATGTTAATATAACATAACTATTTATTAGCTATGTAATAACTAATAACCTACCTCCGTTTTCAATCAATCGCATAAGTTTGATATCAATTTCCTTTCATCTATAAAACTTTCTCTCACAGACATGACCTCTTTTCTGCATTTTAGCAGCACTTAACAGTATTTCTGTTAGCAGGATCTCTGACTGAAATTGTTTATTTTATGTCTCAACTTTTTCACTAAAGTGAAAACAGGATATATTTTGTATTGGACATATATTCCATTAATACCTAGGAATGAAGACTACCTTGTAATTAAGTTTAATTCAGAGTGGAGCTAATCCAGAAAGTGTTTTTTTCATGTTGTCTGAAGGTCCCCATTCTCTACAGAAGTCACAGCAAACAGAAAAACTTCAGCACTACTTAGGACTGAATGTCATGCTTACTATCAAGATACTAAACAGAGCCTTACTGGCCAGGTTGCCAGCTTAAATCAACACAGTTGGTAGTAACTAGAATTCTTCCTTTACTCACATTGATGGTCAATGGAATAAAGTTACCAAAGGAGTCTCAAAAATGCAAAAGCTTTAAAAAGCATGAATAAAAAGCATCACAGGAACTGTGAACGCTCCTGTTCTTGGTATTACTCCAATAAAATGCCCTGCAGTATTTTTTTCCTGGGTCAATTAAATGCTTACAACACTGTCAACTGTCCTCTTCATTCAACAGAGAGGGATTCCCAGGTTTTGGAGACAGAAGGGTATTTTCCCCCCTGTTGTTCATAGAGTTAGACAAGAAAAATAAAGGATGACAAAAGCAACCTAAGCAGTGCAGAAGAGTCAGGAATGGAAGGGAGAGATGGTGACTCAGCCTGGTGAATTAGTTATTTAAAACACAGATGGTTCGTGACCTATATGCTAAAAGCTGCCCGCGAGGCACCTTTCCCTCACTCTCACAGAAGCTGCAGGTCCTGTTTTCACCTTAGCTGGAGAGTCTTGTCTCTTCTTCATGTGAGACCCAGAAATCTTTTTGCCTGAATAGGAAAGGTGGACCCTGCTGCCTTCTGCTCCCACGTCCAGCCCCTGTTTAGCAGACAGCCTTTGTTCCATCCGCTCGCTCTCGCTGAGGCTTGGGTCCAGCCGGGCCTAAACCTCGGTGTCTTGGGAGAAAGCAGGAAAGGCAGAGGGCAACCCACGCTGCCTTCAGCAGCCCTGGGCAAGCCTCCAGCCAGAGGTGGCCTCCTGATCCTGCTGATGGAAACTGCAGCCACGGCAGCACAAGCCTTTGCCCAAATGCCTTGAAGAGTTAAGAAAGAAGGCACCTCCTGCTCCCACTTGTCCAGTAAAGTATTGGTTCTATGTTACTATAAAACAACTAAGAGATAAAGAGATTAAGTAACATTTATTTTGCCTTTTGCAAAGTTAAATGGGGTTGTCAGAGGGGGGTAGCACAGAATGCATAAAAAACAAAATAGCCTTCCAAAAACATAAGAAACTAACATGTGGTCAGCCAAAAAAATTTTTCCTCCAGTTAGTAAACTGAAAAGCACATATGACAATATGAAGCCCTCAAAATTTGCTTCTTATACAGATCTTCTGTCTAAACCAGCAGCATACAAGATAGATTTCGGTGAGGAATACTGAGAAAGCAGCATGTGAAACAGCCAGCTACATGCAACTTTGATGTCTTGCCTTTCTCCACTCTTGAATATTATAGTCTGCTGAAGTGAAAATCATTTCTCTTCTGGCAGAGCAGCAGGTTTTTCTGCTAGAAAACATAGAGCTGACAATCTTTCTCGGATTTTTCTCTTTTGGGTTGTCTTTATGTCTGGGCTTTAAATCTGATGAAGGAGGAAAGCGCAGGCTTCCCCTTTGTGGCAGACAGAATCCTGCAGTCATTTGATTAAGGTGACACCTATTCTGCTGCAGATGGGTAAGACTGCCAAACACACCCGGCAGCTGTGGTACTGAGCACAATCCAGTAGCCCACATGACTATATTTTTTCTGTTGACAACTTATTTAATACCAAAAATAGATTGCTCCTTAGCTGCCTACCCACTGCCTGCCTAGTTCATATCCCAGTGCAGAATTTGGAAACCAGCTCTGAAGGCTTACCCTGCAAGTGTAAGAACAGCAGTAAAAAAATATTCATTGAAGTCATCAGAAGTCACATTCAACATCTGTTTGGAAAAAAATAAGGAGAATACTCCTGGGTTTGATGCAATTTTCCTCAGCTCCTATCCTCAGAATAAGGAATGTGCAAAACTGGAGAGAATTTAAGTTTTTGAGGGAAGAGGAAGAGTTCAAGGTGAAAATCCTTCCAATTTATAGAAGCGTTTGGAGCTTTACAGAATAGTAACATTCTTCAGATGCACAAGTCTGTACAGTGTAACTTCCAGTATAAATCTGAAACAATTTGCAGTAGGTTTGCTTCCTTTAACAAAGACTTTCAAAACTGAATGCCTGAATTTGTTTTGGGTTTCAAGCTCAATCACATTTTGGAGGCAGAGTTAAACTGACAGAACAACATCTTCTGGGGTTAGAAGGAGTAGAATAAACAGCAGGAGGCTGTGGACAGATATGTGAAGCCCACAGGTCAGAACCAGCTTAAATTAGGGTGTGATAGATGATTTCTATAACATCAGTGGCTTACTGTAGTTAACACCAAGCAGCTCAGGACAAATTCTACAAAAATAATGTACTTACCAGAAGTAGTGCTTCTGGTTTATTTCTTTATATTTGTAAAGAAAGATCTTTTACTAAAAATCCCTAATATTAAAGACTTTTCAATCATTTTTATTAACATTTATAGCAAAACAAATAACCAAACCAAACCAACAAAAAACCAAACAAAACCAAAACCAAACAAACAAAAATGACAACAACAAAAAACCCAAACAAATCAAACTAGTGCTTTATGGCTAAGAACTACTATTGCTGATGGAAAAAGTATTGAAAAATCTGGCCCACAGTAAAACCAATTGAACACTGTGAGCATCTTTAAAGCCAGGTCTGTCCTTTTGATACTGGGAGAAAGTCTTTACCCTTAATTTTAAAAAAAAAAAGAGGCCACCTATCAATTGAGGAATGGAAATTATTGACAATACGTCAGTGGACAGAACCTCAGCTCCAAAGAAAGATTTCAAATCTGAAAAACAAACAGATTACAATTAGTGGGTAACTACTCACTACACAGCCTTGCCCTCATCAAGCACAATTTCTAAGAGTAGTAGCACAGACTTCCTCAATCTGCAGGAAGTGCATTCATTGAACTCTATTTTTTCATAATGTTTACTTTTATTACCAGATAGTTTCTTTAACACCATCTACTTGATATTATCCCCAGCGGAGCAAGAAAATGTGACTGCCTCCTCTTTTTCAACCCCAAATTTCCATTGCTAAATTACTTGAGAAGTTCCAGGGGCTTTCTGAAAGATTGTACTGAAAATTGCAGCCACCTTATTAAGCCAGAACCATATTTTGTTTTGATACTGAGAATATACAAGTGTCCAGGCAGCTCTGGCACCAACATCTGTCAGGCTCATAAGTGACATGTCCCGTAATTCCAGTCAAGTGCATGGGACAGAATGTTTTCCTTACATCAAAAAACATGGTTTTTATGTACCTTGACTCACAGAGCAATGTCATCCTGCAGCACTTCAGCAGGAAAGATGAGAAAAACAGCACAAAAGCACACTGAGGCACTGAGAGGGAAAACAATCAAATGCAAAAACACCACTTAAAGCAGGGGTGACCCCCCAGTAAGTGCTTATGAAAACTAGTGAGGTAACAGAACACAGCAGAAGGGAGAAAGAGGACGATCTTTAATTAAAGCACTTTGAAGGACAGCAGCTCTAAAGGTGTTCTGAAATGGGCAGGTTTGTTAGCATTAAGTAGAACAGGGGCAGAGCTGCATAACACAACTGGAGAGTGTCTGTGACTGGAGAAGTGGATAGGAAGGGAAAGGAAATACACATCTTCTCTAAAAGATTTTTTTCCCTTGAAAATCTTTGAAGAATAAAGGACCTGGTCTGGATAAGGAAAAACTAAAGGCAGAATGATGTGTCAGTGCACTGTCCACCATCACAGAGGAGAGCTGGCTGTGCGCCATTCCCGGGTCTGAGGACCTGTGGATCCACAGAGTTGCTTTGTTCAACCGATTTTTTTTTTTTTTTTT
>VZTE01004295.1:164021-216354 GCA_013397775.1 Eulacestoma nigropectus
CCCTCCCTCCCTTCCTTCCTCCCTCCCTCCCTCCCTTCCTCGCTGAGTGCAAGGCTGGGGCTGCTGCTGCAGCTCTTTGCAGTTTAAACACCTACCAAAGGTAATTGTTCAGGGTGCAGCTGCGAGCAATACTGAAACAAAAGGATGCAAATCACGTGTCATCCTCCACAGGCATGGTAAGGAAATCTGGAAATCTCAGCAATGCTTCAAAAGTCTTGCTAAAAGTCTGAGCAGGTAGCAGACTCTTGCTTCCAGACAGTGCTTTTAATTAGGTTTACTGAGGTTCTATCCTGAGGTTCTATCCCATTTCACCAGCAATTCTGAAAGTCCCCTGGGCACCTTCCTCAGCTGCTGCTTTCTTGGCTTACATCAAGTGAAAAGAGCAATGACCATTTTGTCAGTCACTCTATTAGCGAAGAGGACATTCATAGTTACTTATCCAAGCATATCAATTATACATCTGTGGCTTTTGAAAGATGATTTTAGCTTACCAGAGAGAAATCTTCAAAGTATCACAACTCTTTTCACAGAAGAGAACAAGAAGCAGCAGGGCTGCTTTGGAACAAGCATTTCCTCCAGAGCTTATATAAACAAATATTCTTAAATGTTTTCATTTGTTGGGGAACAAGTATTTTCAAAATGTTGTACTTTTCAAAAACCTTGACAGAATAAAATGCTGCAGGAGTTGTATACATATCAGAAAACAACAACACCAATATTGTTGCTTGGCACAGGAGACAACTTAATCATTCTGCTCGTCACATTTCAATGCTGTTTCATACTCTACTAATCCCAAACGACAGTGTTTGATCTAGCCAAGTTTATGACAAAAACGAACGAGTCTATGTTCTTGAAGTACTGTCAATTACATTTTAAGACATCTGATAATATTAAATTTGTTTATTAAAAAAGAAAAACAAGTCAAGAAGAGAAAAACAACTGGCTGTCACTGAAACAAGTTCCTGAGCTGGATGCACCAAGTTTAAGAAAAAATTTTCCCACATTCTTCTGCAAGACACTGATTCTATCTATAACACACTTGGAGTCAAAACACACTGAACACTGAGCATGCAGAGATACAAATTTGTAAAAATCCAAATTATTCCCATGGAGGGAAAACCAAGGGTTTTTTTTTTTCCTTCTGGTATTTTACAATGTATTCCTGAAAAATTCATCTCACTATCAGGTAAGCTGTAGATCCAATTTAAAAAAAGAACCCATTTGTTATGAAATACATTCATGACAATTTGCCATTTTCTGAAAAATCAGCTACTTCCACCTCTGAGAGATGCTAATGGCTTTAATTATGCTGTTTGCACAAGAGCCCTGTTAAAGTCCCAGGTCTGCCCAACACCAGGAACCGATTTAAATAACAGCAAACAACGTCTTGTACTCGGCACCTTTTATCTTGTAGAGTGTTGCTGACCAAATACCATTAGTGTCAGTGGAAGTTTGCTTTAGCTTTAGGGCAAGCGTATCAGGAGTGCTTAACAAGCACTGCGAATCAACATTCAGCTGCTCCTGTCCCTTCCTTCAAATACTGAGCTCTCCCTGCTTGTTCCTAGACTCAAGATTTTTCTGTAGGACCAGAGATAAGCATATATCAGGAGAGAGACTGAAATCATTTATCATCCTGCACCCACCAGAATTTTATATCAAAAGACTTTTGTCTTCAAAACCGACTCACATTTGCTGGGTTCTTTTGTTCTTCTCTCTCCAGCAGCAGAACTGACTGCTTCCAAAGGCCTATTAAGTTGTGTTATTACAACCACAGTAGTGGCATTTTCTAGACAATTCATGCAACATTTTCTGCTAAGGGTTTTCTTAATGCATTTTAAAGTCATCTGGGACATTTGAATTTTCATGTCTAAGTATTTTTAAATCAGTGGATTTTAAGAGTGAAATGTTAGAATGAAACGGTTTGATAAACACTGCAGTGAAGGTCTGAAAAGTCAGGTGTGTCATAAGTGGCTGCAAATTTGTCTGTAAAACATCATAACCTCCATTTGAATCAGACAGGCAGAAATAAACACAATAGTCAAAATGTTCATGTTTAAACCTTACTTTTAGAAGGATTCTTCTCAAAAGTTACAATTTCCCACAAACTTTTATCATTTTACTTCCTCTCATATTACATGAAAAAAATGCACATAGGGATATGAAAACTTTGTTTTAAACCCCAGTATTTCTGCCCTTAAGGAAATTCTAGCAAATCTAAGTTGATTTCAGGAAGGTAGGAAGTTGGCATCCTGAAGTTTATTGCAAGAGAAAAATTTCTACAATTGATATAGACGATGTATATATAAAGTAAAAGCTTGGTTTGACACAAGACCTGATTTCAAAGGTGGATTTAAGTAATGTAATTTGTATGTAATAGCTGTAAAATAATCACAAATTGGGTAGGTTTCTCAAAGATGCTATGACAAAACTATTCTTAAAGAAAACTCCTGAATTTTTTTCCTGACCAAGTTGTATAAATAATGGGGCTTTCTAAAAGCCCGATTTTTTTTTTTTTTTTTTGAGCAGACAATTTTTAATTTTGCTTAAATATCTTGACCAGAAACTACTCACTGTTAGACAGTACATGCAAACTACCTTATTTACAAAAAAATTTAAATACTTAAACATTTAAATTCCATTTTGGATTATGTACAAGGTTCCCTTCCTCTTATAAGTGCTGGTAAATTCTACTACTACTTCTGTCCACACTTGGTACTACTCCAAAGTAACTAAATACCAAAACTCAAGAGTTTGCCTCTTGTTCTTCAGAGCTGTAGCCCGCAAATGTGGATATTCTTTGCCATAACAGGCAGAGAGAATCAGACAAGGAAATAGATAGTACAAGACATGAAAATGCATTTAAAGTAAGCAGAGTATTGTAAAATTATGCGTAAAGATGGGTTTTTTCCTGCGCTTCCCTTACAATTTCGGGTTTATATTCTCTTCCAGAGGGGTACAAATTTTACAAATTCAGCATTTTGAGCAGCATAAGGGGCTGTAATCTTATTTCCTATTCTATTTCTTATTTCAGGAACAATAGTTCCTCATTCACAGTAACATAGAAGTGAAGGCAAACTCTGGGAAATCAGAAAAGCTGGACTGCACATCCGTGTTTAGCAGAGCAGGAGGTTGATGTACAGATCAAGGACATCGAGAGGTATTTTTTCACGTAAATCAGAAATCAGTAGTACAGCTGTGAAATATAAGAATATGTCTGTAGGGAGTTACTTCTACAGTATCCCCTTGGGTCAGCAGGAGGTGCAAAACCTCACAGGAGCCGGACATAAATATTCCCACTGGAAACAAGTGAAAATTTTATCTGCTAATTATTTTTAAAGGTATAATCATTTGCAATAGATAAATTACATCTCTTGCCGAAAGCATTTCACTGATAAATGTGTTAAAAGTTGACAGCAAGTGTATCACTGTCACAAAAATAGCTCTTGTTAGTCTTGCTGTCTTACATATCAGGGGACACTCCAGTGCCCTGACTTCAACTATTTTAACAGACATTGCCACCAATTAAAACTTTTTAGAGGGTACCTGTGAAATTATCTCAGTCTCTTTTTGACAAAGTAACATAAATGAAATCTACAGTGACAATCAGAAGAGGTACCAGTAACACCCTCCCGTTCTCAATCTCATGTAAAAGTAACAGCTGAGCTTGGAAGTGGGACAGTTACACACAGATTAAAGTAAGTTGGCACCTGAATTAATTGAACAATGGAAAGAGAATAACTGAAAGAAGCATATTTCTGATTCAATAAAAAGCAAAATCTACTACCCATCTAGATGTTAGAAATCCTGACCTCACTAACAAGCAAGAACACCAATGAGAGACTGCAAAGCCACTTTGAATCCATAAAGGAGATAGTAGCCAGGCTGAAAAAGATCCCACTATGTATTACACGACATTTTAAGGAATTGCTCAAGCAGCTTGCTGCTGCTTCTACATAGCTATTGTAGAGCACAACTTAATTTTTTATTCATGTTCTTAGTTAACAGAGTGCAAATCCTTGCACAAAATCTGGTGCTAAGGATCCTTAATGCAAGTAGACTTTTTATTTACCTTCCTGCCTTTATAGATCTCTGAGCTATAAGGGAAAAATCATCAATAATTTCTCTATAAACACAGGGAGAGGCGTTGCTGTATTAGCTTGAATAGTGCTAGTGAAAATATTTCTGGCTAAAATTTGGGATGGTTGAGTCATGCGAGTAAGAGAGAGAAAGGCATCTCCGAAAGAACAAAAACATTAGAAAAAACTTTTAATGACCAGCAGAAAAGTCATGAGCAATTTCACCTTCTGACTTTAGACTGTGCGACCTTTCTGATGACTGCTGAGATGAGATAAATACTGTAAGGTACAATAGAATATACAGGAGAAATTAAAAAGCTCTACCATGGGCTACATTCTGAAGTATTCTTCTCTAACATATTTATCTGCTAAATGAAAAGCAATTACAGACTGAAGCATTAAAGAAAAAAATAACACAGCTGGACTTCAGGCATTATTCTTTACAGTGATTTCGTGGCTGGTATCTTTCAGTTTTAGCTTCCTTTTCTGCTATCACTTATTTCAGAATCAAAACCATTTCGTATCCTCAGCCAGATGTGCTGTAATGGCTTCAGTATTCAATATTTGTGGGCAACAACCTCTCAGAACACTATTCCTTCAATAATTTTACAGTAAAAATCCCATAATCTTCAACAGAATTGTTCCTAGTTCATACAATAAATTATTAGACTACAGAATTAACTACCTTTAGAAACAAAACAAAACAAAAACCAAGTGAGGTTCTCATAAAAGCAAGACCTGGTCATAATTTGGGAGACCCTTACACCCACACAGCACCCAGTCTTTGGGTTTCTGTAGTTGCAGAAGTATTTTGGTGCACAGTAAATTAGATTATCAGGACCTGAGCATGTAATTCCTTTCAATAGAAAAAAAACAAACAACCAGCCTTTAAAAGAACTTTTGAACTTGACCTCATGTGATGATCATGAAATGCAGTATAACATTGTGGGAGAAGATCTAACTTCCATTTTGGATAATTCTTCCCCCTTTACTTGGAACAGTGAGGCTGGGGGGAAGGAAAGAAGAAAGCATGGAAGCACATAAAGCACTTCTTTATGCCTCTTTTCTGAACAAAATGCCAAATGGACAAATTGGATACTTGCAATGAAGATGAAAACCAAACAGAGAGTGCCAAGCCAGATGCAGTTTATGCTAAAAGGCCTCCAGTTTTCCCCAGAATGGCAACCTTGACAGTAATAATGCGTGAAGAGCTATTTGTTCTTTATTGTACAACCAGTGCTATTGACTCTGAGATCAGCTGTGTGGCATAACGGGGATTCTGTGTCCAGCACAGACAGTTCACTTCTGGCTTCTTCAGGAAATGATCCTCATATGGAAATATCTACAACTACAGTGGCTACTTAACTTTGTAAGAGGAGTTGGCCTGTAAAGAATGGCCTTTTTCAGCTACTTGAGAAAAGCAGGCTATAGATTAAAACATTTCCAACAAAATAAGCAATAGTCTTTGTGTTTGAATGCAAGTATATTTTTATTCCTCTTGACCAGGAAAGCACTGGTGCCAGGGAGGAATTCTTTTAGAAGTGTTTGAAAGAAGAGGAAGTAAATCAATAGAATTTTATAGAAATTATTGTAGGACGCTAATTCATATAGAAAATACGTCTCAACATATTTTCTAGAAAATTATAAAACTTCTTCCAAAGTAACCATGTTTTCACCTGACACAGGAAGAATCTAATAGACCTTCTGCAGTGGAGACATAATGCCCATTAATTTTTACGGCAACAGATGATGCAGGAGTTGCTTGCAGGAACCAAGCCCCTCACAAAGCTGAGACTTTTACATCACGAAATAACAGGGAAAAGGATCTTTCTAGTAAAGGTTAGATTCTGACCTCCTTATAAATTAGTACTTTTTTCTGTGACTCAATAATACTCATTTCAGTGGGACTATCACTAAGAATTCTGCTTGCCATAATGATAAAGAATGTCCTGATGTAGAGGTTTTACCAGAAATCTGATGTCAGCCATATCCACTTACTAAGCCTGCACCACAGATGATAAAACAAAATAATACTGGGAAGATCCATGAAAAAAATTATGTCTTAAGCTCTTGATTTTTTTAGTGAGCTAATGTAAACCTTAATTCAAGGGTGTAAGAATACAGAAGGCAATATTTTAACTATTTTTCTGCTATTTTCATAGGAGCTACATAAACAAGAAACATATGGCTTCCCTCGAAAAGAGAAAAATGCCATGCAGTAAACAGAAATATGCAAGGCATGATGAATATGCCTTAAGAAACAAGGAAAGAAAATAGTTCTTTCTAGCCATAGGGCAGGCTTCTAAAAGAAAAAACTTGAAGAAAATTACTGAGAAAGTTTAGACCCAGGGGCAACACAGATCTTAAGACTCTTACTTTTCATAAATGCCTGTGCTTTTGATAAGAAAGTCATATTGTGTAAACATTTTATCTGTATTATAGAATCTGTCACTGTTTTTCAAGAAGAAAAGCTCCACAGAGTCTTGCTTTTTCATTTGGGAGAAAGGAAAAGTAGGCATGGATGAAAATTTAGGCTGCTTTGCCTTCTACCACTACAATTGCTATTAAAATATTCTATATATTTAAATACTTTGTATCATAGAAATGTTTGGGTTGGCAAAAGACCTCTAAGATCATTGAGTCCAACCATTAACTTGACACAGGCAGGTCAGTACTGCACAGTAGTTCCAGCAGCAGACTTTTATACTGAAATAAAGCAGATTCCAGAGCAAGGACAAAACTTCTAACATCACTGCACACCTACATGGCACAGGGGTACAAGGACAGGTACAGGTGAAGAACAATTCTAGCAAACCTAGTCAAACTTTAGAGGTGAAAAACCCTTAGCCACATTGGTACATATAATTCCAGAATGGACTTAATGGAATTTTACCTCAAGTGGTGAAAAACTGCTTACTTAAAAAGAAAACTGATTTGTATGGATTTGCTGGGTATTTTTTTTTCTAATGTTGTACTAGGGAAATTAACTGCCAAATTTGATCTGCACAGGATTAAGGTAATATTTCATAATTAGAAGTGAATATCTATCTGCACAGCAATGGTTATATACAGTTCAACTCCTTCCTAATTCATTTGAGGTTTCGGAGGGACTCAGGTTTTTTAGATTTATATGTAATTTCTTTCTAAAACACAAATCTTTAAAGTGGTACCATTAGTCTATGAAATGCAAGTACAAGCAAGGTTCCAACTCTAAACAGATGAGCTGTGTCCTTTATACAGAACCCACTTCTCAATTGTTTTGTAGGAACATGTTTCCACCTGGGAGTTTTGTTGAAAAAACAGTAGAAAGGTGACAGGACTGAGCGGATATAGATGTCAGTGCTCTCTAAAGACATTCCAAGGCAAGTTCCCTCAGGAAAGGCAATAAACAGGAGCTTAAACCCCACTGAGTAAACGGGAAAATAGGTGTTAACTGTCCGAGTATTTTGAAGATAAACCTCAGTCCTCCTTCAAAACACATAGATGATCTCTACATCATTTGAAAAGACTTACTATATAGACTAAATGATGCAGTAACTAAAACAGCTTTAAAAAATATAAAAATTAGGCATAATGTTTATCTCTGCTCAGGATCCTTGTCACCGGTTCAATCACGATAAAACGTAACCCACCAAGTTGATATAGAGGGACTTCATATGTGAGAGATTGGTACCTCCATTTCTTAAGAAAAACAAACACACCTCACCCCCCCACCCCCCTGCCATGAGCCATATAAATCTGCTTCTCAATGATTGCTCCAGCTTTTATTATTATATTGAGATGAAGAAATTGTGATTTCCAATGCACTGGAGGTGTCCCAGTCATTTCAGTGCACAGCTAAAAATTTTTCTCTATGCCCTCAGTCACAGGAAAACTACCAGGAAAGCTGTCCTACCTTCAGCCATTTACTTGTGAGAGGAATGCTTTTACTTTACCACAATATTCTACAATATTTAGTAACATAATATTTCATCCTCCTTAGTAGTCAAAGGGTTCATTGTGAAGTCTTTTGCCAGAAGTCAATTATTCAGCACTGGCTGTGTGGAGGTGATCAGCAGCAACTGGAAGTGTTACACACTTTCACTGAACACCAGACTCTGCAGTCACATTTTCAAAAGAATTCACAGCTCGTTTAGACACGCAAGTGAAGGTTTATCATCCAAAGAATTCAGTATGCAGTGTCATCACACACATGGATAGCCTCAAGTTTAGACCAATATTTCCCTCTTTTCTATCACACCAGGAAGAAACAGGGATTATTAGAAGGTTGTGTGCCAGCACAGGAGAGCAGTCACACACACTTGGCTCCAGGTTACAAAACCAAGCCCAAACAGACTGTTTTGAAAACTCAGCCATGTTTCAGGGCAACTGAATCCAAGCTAAACTTTCAGTAATACCCTTGTCTCTTGAGCTGTGTTAAGGTGGTCTGTAAGTGATGCCCACATTCTCAGTGAGGGACAGCATTGCCTGGGCAATACACTTCACAGAGCTGAAGGACCAGCCAGGAAATCACTGGAACATGGATGAGTAATTGGTGCTTTAGGAGAGGAAAAGCTGCTCCAGACAAAGGTAGGAGTTGATGGATAGCATAAAGTTTACAGTCTGAGATCTCATTTGCTTTACCAGACAAGGTATCCATGCATGAAAGAATTGTGATTTAGCAACCAAATCTACACAACAGAAGAAACTGACTGGTCTTGAAAGATGACATGCTTGGGGATGCCCAAAACAGTGCAGCTGATTAGTTTCAGGCCATTTTCATAGCTGACTTAATGAGTTTCAGCAAACAAGGAGCCACTTTCTGTGAGCTTTGCACCTGTATTATGTGCAATTTTTGCTGTGAAAATTAATTGTCCCTTTGAACAGATGTCAGAAAACTGCATGTTCATAGATACATTCCAATTATAAATGCTTCAAAATTTGCTAAACAATATCTAATCCTTTTGTCCAAGTAACAACATAATAGAACTGACATCTGGATATTCATAAACTACTATCCTTACTGCTGTGTTGTCTCAGAAAGTTTGCGAGTAATATTTTTGACCCACCATATCTAAATTAATCAGAAACTTTACAAAGACAAAATTTCCAGAGCACCTATAATAAACATGATGCTTTTAAAGGTCCATCCACTACTTTGACACACTGCAGAAAATCCATGATTTCTAGACACAAGGTCTGTTCTCTAAATTGTCAAGGTCCCCCTGCAGAGCCTCCCTGATAGCAGTGAACCTCTAAACAGTGGGATTCTATTCAGTTGTGGCAGCTTTAATGGAACTAAATTAATTTACATTGGTTGGGCTAAGAAAATAAAAAAGGAATCTTAAAAGGTGTATATGGCAGCACAAAGAAACCTGGTGCAAGTGAAACATATCTGTTTCACATTATTTTACTGTAGAACCAAATTAGCTTTCAAAGCATGATGCACATTCCAGTACATTATTGAGTTCACTGCATAGGGAATACAGTCAGTCTACTAATTCAACCACTAAAACTACTAATGGTGCACATTCTCTTTGGAGTAACATGTGTTGTGAGAAGTCTATCCCCAGGCACTATTTGAATTAGAGAGCTGGCTTTTTTTTAGACTAAAACACCTATTCTCACATCCCAAACCACATTATTGACCTTCTTTGGCTTTAAATAGACTTTGGCTTTAAATAGGCTTGCAAGAAAGAGGACAAGCAAGCTTACATTGACTGCAAATTAAAAAAACCCACAGGATTAGATTTAGAGACTAAAATCACTCTCTTAAAAAAAAAAAAAAAAAAGGCAGTAAATCAAGCAGCAAATCTTGCTTGCAAATATTTCACTGGCAAAGAGGAAGTAACATACTTCTGTCCCTGACAACCTAATCTGCCAGAAAGGGGTTCCCCAGGGATGCTTATGACCTGACTGTGTTCAGGAAATTCTTTCAGCTACTCAGCCCCTCAGACACAGAGGCCAGTATGCCCATGGAACAGTTCAAGATGTGGGGGAGCAGAAAAATGCATTGCAGCTGAGCTTCCAGCAGAATACAATACATCAGAAGCTCAAGATCTCTCTATGAGCACTAGAATGACTCTAAAATAATTAATTAAGGATCAGGACAGGTTTCTTCTTCCTGGAAGAAAAAAATTAACAAAGAGTAACCATGAGAACCATCAGTACAACAAAAATACTCAGTACAAAAGAAAAAGAAATCGGGATGTGGAAAACAGACCCAAGCTTGATAGACACAAAAAACCACAGGGGTGGGGGAGTGAGGGGGTGCATGTGCAAAGGAAACCTTCAAAATTATAAAGGAATCAAATATACCCTTCCAAGGTCCTCGTGGATCATAGACTTTCACATTTCCCCTCCTCTGCTGAAGTGCTACAGACATTATCTCAGCTGAGAGGTAAAACAACAGAGTCTAGTCCAACCCTGCACGACCACAGACAGGATCCCAGATCAAAGCTCTGCAAATGGCATTGCCCTCTTTGCTCTTTGGAATAAAAACAGGCAAAGAGCCCCAATGGACTCTTCTCTCATTTAAGCTGCACTAGAATAGAGCATAATGTTTTCAAGAGAGAAAATCAGCAATGGTGAGCATTATATAATTGTCAGTAAGCAAAGTTGGGCACTTCATACTCATAAAGCTGTTTCTCTAAACCTGGTTGTGGAGAGGGAGCAAGCCCTGGCTTCCACAGGGCAGGGTGAGCACCATCTCCAGTGCTGGGGCTGGCTCAGGCGTCTCCTGCAGAGAATTAACCCTGCAGGTAGGTTAAACCAGCTTTTGACTCTGTCATGGATGTTTCAAACCAAGCAGCCTCAGGATTACAGAGCAAGCTGCAGAAACCTGCCCTGAGATTTTCCTGAGCATTCATTTTATTTAAATAATCATGATGAATAACACAAGAATTCAGACTCAATGAATTAAAATATAAATTAGGTTGTTAAATATAACCACGTAAATATTTTAACACTTCTTAACTTTAGCAAGGTCCAAATATTTACCACAAATTAAACCTACTTTAAACACTAGACTAAAGCTACTTTAAACCCTTCTTAGCAGGCTACAAAGATTTTTTTTGATGATCACAAATTTCAGCATTTTCTGAGAAATGCAAGCATCCAGCTTCCGTTGGAAGTTTGCTGAAGAGGAGAAAAGGACAAATGGGAGCAGCAGTAACAGAAAATTCTAGATTTTCCGCACAACAACTCAGACACAAAAGTTAAACTTCTTGTGGGAAGGGGAAATACCTTGCGCTTTTGTGTTGTTTTCCATGGGAAGTTCTCAAAACACAACTAGCATTAAAAAAAAAAAAAAGGTGAGGGGGGGATTAAAAACAGGCATGTGGCATTTGGGGCTGCATTTTAGGAAAGGTGAAGCCCTGCACAGGGCCTCTCACAGACTTGTCCTCCATCGTCCCTCTCCACTGCACAGCATCCCAGGGCAAAGCCTTACTTTCTGCTTCCCCTGCCTTTAACCAGAAATAACTCTGCTCTTAACCTTCTTGATGTCTTTTTTCAGCTGAGCTGCCCCCTGTGCGACCAGACTCGGTAATAATAACAATGAAGTTCAGCACAGCCCTTTGTCCCCCCCTCCCCCCCGGCTCAGGCAATGAAGGCCAATCTCCAAGGGAGCCATCCAAAGAGACAGGCAGCTGCAGCCACCTCGTGTTTGGTAAATGGTGCAATAAAACGACACAGCAGAGTCCACAAAAGCTTATTTAAACACTCAGAGGGGTCGTTTCTCACCCTCGCAGTGAAAAGGGCAGTCAAAGAGCACACCACAAATGCCATCTTTTCTACAGGACACACGTCTTTTAAAGGAAGAAAATCTGAAGGACTTCTCTTCCTGAAATACTCATTGTGCCACTCGTGGTTTCTCAGCTTCAAATGCACAAGGCCTAGGGCACAGGCACTGTTGGCTGTGCCTAAGGAAAATGTTTTAAGTTTTACAGCAATTTCAGAACCTTATTTTTAATTAGAAGGACTGCTCTTTTACATGGGAAAACATGGAAGCACGAGCAGTAGCTACGCAGCACAGCAGTGCTCGAGTTGGATGTCTAAACAGAGCAAGGAATGATAATTGAAGTACAGGTATAATGGCAAAGCAATAAAACTGTAATGAAAATTTGTAACACACTACCATAACTCTGAATATGAAAACAGATTAAAGTAATGTTGTTTTCATGGAGTTCTTCTCTTCCTAATTAACAGTAATTTTTGTTGGTCTACCATAAAAGTCACTGCTGTTCAGCTCTGGAATTTCTTTCTACTACTTCATCTCTAACCTTTTGCTAAGTATATTGCTTAAGAAAATCCCTTCCCTCATTTCTCTAGTCCCAGATCACATAGTCTTGATTAGTTTGAAAATTAATTTTGCTCTTACCAAAACCAAGAAATAAATTGTTCTCTGCATAGGCTTAATTTTAGTGTGTTCTTTAATTTCTTCACTCACTGGTGCTCGCTGGATCACCTTAATAGATTATAAAAAAAGAATAAATATAAAAATCCCCCAAATCATTTAGAAATAGGCATTTTTTAATATTAGCAATTAAAATATTTGAAATTAAGGGTTGTAAGCCTGACTTTTACTGAGAAGAAGTGACAGCATCTGCATTTGAGCTTTAACAACATGCTAGTCTTCGCAAAGAATAAATCAGCATAGGTTTTTTTTTCCTCAAGTCAAAAGCAGGTCATTAGGAAACTTAAGTGAAGCAAGACCACTGAATTTGTGTTAGCCAAAAGTAATCTTTTATTCAATCTGTAGCAGAATATATATTCGTCTTTGCCTAGGATCTGGCTTTGGAAAAGAAACTGCATTTGGTTGACATAAGTCATGTAACTCTTTCAAATGTCTGCCTGAAATTAAGAGTTCTTGTGGTATGAACATTTTTATAATTCTGAAATATCAGTAAACTTCAAGGCAGAAACCCTTTTCTAATCCCTGAATGGAAAGTCAATAAATTTAGGTCAGTCTCATTTGCAGAAAAGCCACATTTATCTTGGTCCTGGTTTCCACGACATGGGAAAATCCTGCCTAACTGAACAGTTCTCTGGACATCTCATTGTATCTTTCTTGACGTAGCTCTTCTCTGGATGTTCTCACAACAGCTCTTCCTTCCGTAGTGATGATTTCATATGAAGTACAATCCTGCTTTCATTAGTTCACTTGTAGCATCTAGTAGTGATGCATACACAACATGATTCATTTAATATTTCTATATTTCAAAAGTATCAAACACTTTTTAAAGCTTCCTTTTCTATTTATTTAAAACCCTTAAAACTATGCTACAATATTTTAATAAATTGAGCTGAAGGCTACACCTCTGTGTGGTAGAATTCAAATATGGAAAACAAAAGTGGATTTAAAGTTAATAATATAATTAATTCATTATTTAAAAGCCTGACAATACAACCATTGCACGAGTAGGTTCTAGAACAGCAAGGCAGCTATTAAAATACTAAGCTGTAGTCACTGTGCACAAGTTTACTAACAGAAGTCAAAATGCTTAAGACATCTTGACACAGAACTCTTAAATGGCAAATATGACAATCATGCAGAGACTTTCTTGAAGTTTTTCCCGTGGCAAAGGGGACTGCAGGAGAGAAAGCATGAAAGAACCAGAGGAACTGATTAATGTAAATGAAACATAAGCGAAAGATTGTTTCATTAGGTTGTGAAATTGTAAAGTGGAATCATAGGAATCTCAAAAAACAGTGGTCATGATTCCCCTCCCAAATTACCACATGGCAAGATGTAATACTTTCCTTTACTGCTGCAGGCTTTCATTATTCGTTCACAGTTTGACCTCCAATAGAGACAAGTTCCTGAAAGAAATATGTATTAACAATCAGAAAGTAAGAAAAACTCAGTACTTCCTGTAGAAATTACCCAGCAAAGTCAGGGATGACTTAACGGAGGGCTGAGGTCACTACAAGAGTGAGTGTTCCTTGCTTAGGATAGCTAAGAACAAAGGTACAGTAAGAGCAGAGTAAAGAAATAATTGAAAACATCTCCGTGGGCTCTGCAGTATTGTATTAATTCAGAAATAAATCCAAATTTAGAGTCATTAGGTGGTCTTCAGGTATCTTTATTTGCATGCTTCAGGTTAAATTCATTACAAGAATATAGTGCTGCCTGCAAACCTGACCCTCCATGCAGTTCCATGAGCCAGGAGAAAGCTGAGAAAGATCGGGTGCTCCTCTGTTACTTGACCAATTCTGGAGCAGGATTAAACTGAGATTAACATGGAGTTAGAAAGCTTTTTTTTTTTACTGTTTCTATCTTTATTTTAAATCATTTCACATTACAACTATGTGAGTTTTTACCTATATCAGACTCGAAACTGCTTGTGGAAAGTTCACTTCCTCGTCTGACCACCCCTAGCACAGTGGTAAACTGTTCCTGGATGGACTTGAGGTGTCATCTTCTATGTAATTGCTACCAACTATTCCACACAGGCTGGGAAACAAGTCCTGCTTCAATTCTGGGCCGCATCCTGCGGATTTTCTTCTCAGCGGGATGTTTACAAATATCATACATTAAATTTTGGCTGCAAATCCCAGATTTATTTGGGGATTTTAAACTAAGTTAGCAACATTGTTTCTGACTGTAATTAACAAATTAGCTACATGCATTTTAAAAAATAGTGTGCATCCCTGTCACACTTCATTTGTTATTCATGGAACAGCATAATCTTTCCTACTTAGCTTTTAAATTTCTTAACTTAGAGCCTCTGTGCCAATCGGAGTGTTAAACCTTGCATATGAGACAACATAAGAGAGACAACTCAGCCTTCAAATCATCCCTAATAGACAAAAGCATGGAAAATGCATACTGTTGTCTCTAATATCTCAAAACTTCATTTTTCCACCTCAAAGAATCAGCAGCATGCTTAGGTTCTGTTTGGGAGTCCTGAGAGGATGAACTCACTGACACGTGCAAGCAGCACAGGTGCATCAACAGCTGAATAAAGATACACCCTTGAAACAGGAGCAGATTCAATTTCGGCTACTGGCATTAAACCAACAGGCTGTTTTTGTACCAACAACTGAGAAAACACCCCAAAATCCAGGAGTGCTTTAAAAAAGTGCTTTATCTTCAGTTGCCTAAAATGTGGAAACTGTTATCCCATCCAACCTGAGAAGAGTGAGGCATAATTTGAGATGGATTAAAAGATGGATTCCAAATATTTTTTAAAAATTATAATTGCTTTTTCTTCAGAGCAGAATCAAGCTGGCCTCTAGAAAGTTTGGGTAAGGACAGGAAGTGACAGTTCCCATGAAATGAAGAGACTCCCTAAAGTTCATTTCTGGTGTCACTGTCATTTTTCTTCATGACAGGAAAATTGTAGAAAATTCTGGAAAAGTTGAAGAAATAGGCACCAAAAAATTCCTTTTTTACTTTTCAAAAAGTACTTTTTAACTTTTAGATCAAAAATTCTAAATTAATATGTCAAACAAATAGGTTTTTAAATTATTGTTGTTATGATGATGATGATAATGATTATTATTAGTAGTAGTAAAACATATTGATACAGATGGCCTTAGAGAAGTAATATCAAAGCTGGGGCACTGCAAAAAGGTAGCCAGCTCTTTCTTTCAAAGGTCAAAACTATCTTCTTCACTAGGAATTTAGCTCCTTAAGTTAAAATTATTTGTCTTTTTAGAATTTCAGCCATAGCCTTGTAGATTCTTATTCCTAAAAAGAAAACCATTTGCATTAAAGGAAAATTAATCCGCTTCAGAGTCTTGGCAGGAATAGTGGGAAGGAATAGCTGTTATGTCTTCTAATTTGAAGATCTGAGAGCTTGAATCAAGGGTATCTGTAAAACCTCAGCTCCCATCTTCACTTAGTTTCGACTTCACAACATGAAATCACTGCAGCTTATGAATAGTTTGGAAAGCTATTTTCCTGCACTGCATGAGATTTCCATCATGCCTTCTCTTGATTTTTATCCCCTGTAGATCTTCCTCAACAAAACGCTCAGTGGTGATCCACATCAGACTTTGAAGAAACTCCATACAAACAGGATTATGAGAGCCAAGGCTGAATTTCTCTTGCAGCTATTTTTAGTTTTGCCATACCTTGCAGATGAACTTGTTTAGGAATGTCAGTTCCTGAATTGTAAGAGAAGTTGTCCCAGGAAAGTAAGAGAACTTGAGGGTATCTCACACTGCCAGAATGTTTCAAGGGAGGCTACAGCCTCCATTCAGCAAACAAACAAAAGGCTACAAATTGATTGCTGTTGGATTAGGAAAAATTAGAGTCTGATGATGGAATATTTGGGCAAAACATCATGCTGCTTCCTTACTTCTTGTACTTTTCCCTTGGCTGCAGCCAGATGTGGGATATTTGGCTAGATGAAGCTGGCTTACTATGGACGCCCTTTTACATTCTCAAGAGCATCTCCTTTTGCAATGAATGCACTTCTCTTTTTTTGGTATTTCCCAATGTTCAGCAGCCTGCAGTGAGCAGTGGCACAGCAGAAGTTCAGTGAAAATGTATACAAGCAAACCAGATACAGGGGCAGTGTGACTCCAGGTCACACGCACCTGCCTGGTGCACAGACACACTTCTGACCTGAATTAGGCAACCTCAGGTCACCACACCTTATGAAAGGCTCATTACCTTCTGACTATCTTCTTCTTCCCTCTTTACCATGCTGTGTATGTAATTATAATGACTTAGATTAGCTATTTCTATTTACATGAAATACAACGGAACAACACGGTCAAACTAATGGAGAGGGTAAGTAAAACATACAAACTCAATGGACTTAAAGAAAGGATCAGCTGTAAAAAAAACAGTATTAAGCTTACAAGAATAGTCTTAGTGAATAATATTTCTATATATCACTTCCTTCTACTCTAGCTAATGAAAGAAATAACTGCTCTTGCAGACTAATCAATACACTGCACAACATCTAGAAGATAAACTTTTATTACTGTTGGAGAAATATGAACTTTTAATAAACTGGCTGACAAAGCTCAGAAATATAGTCTCTGTAAATATGACCAAAAGAGAATAGAACAGAATCATTTAGGTGGGAAGAAACCTCTAAGATCGTTGAGTCCAACTGTTTACCTGTCACTGCCAGGTCCACCACTTAAAACCACATACCCAAGTGCCACAACTACACCTCTTTTAAATACCTCCAAGAATGGTGACTCCACCACTTCCCTGGGCAGCCTGTTCCAATGGCTGACAACCTTTTAGGTCAAGACATTTTTCCTAATATCCAATAGAAATCTCCCCTGATACAAACGTTAGGCCATTTTTTCCTAGTCTGTAATTTGTTACCTGGGACAAGAGACTGACCTCCACCTGTCTACAACCTCCCTTTCTCCAGGCTAAACACCCCCAGTTCCCCCATCTGTTCCTCATCAGTCTTGTGCTCCAGACCCTTCCCCAGCTCTGTTGCCCTTCTCTGGATATGCTCCAGTGCCTTAAAACCTTTCTTGTGGTGAGGAACCCAGAACTGAACACAGGATTTGAGGTGTGGCCTCACCAGTGTCAAAGACAGGAAGATGATCCCTCCCCTGGTCCTGCTGCCACTCTATTGCTGACAGAGGCCAGGATGCCCTTGGCCTTCTTGGCCACCTGGACACACTCTTGCCCCAGCCTTCAGCATTACATGGGGTTGTTGTGACTCAGGTGCAGGACCCAGCACTTGGCCTTGTTGAACCTCAAAATTGGCCTTGGCTCATCTATCCAGCCAATCCAGATCTGCCTATCCCAGAGCAGCACTCAACACCCTCATGCAGATCATCAGCTGAGATACCGAACAGGGCTGGCACTGAGGCCTGGGAACCCCACTTGTGACTGGCCACCAGCTGGGTTTAACTCTCTTCACCGCCACTCTCTGGGCCCGGCCAGTTTTTTAGCCAGCAAACAGTGCACCTGTCCAAGCCACGGGCTCCCAGCTTCTCCAGGACAATGCTGGAGTCAAAACAGTGTCAAAGGTTCTCTTAAAGGCAGGGTAGACCACACCACAGCCTACTAACACCACTATCCACTAAGGAGGCCACCTTGCCATGGGTGTGCAGGCAGAGCAGGCTTCTCAGATCTGGAGTAGCACCAGATCACTCAGAGTTTCAGCTGTTTGAGCACAAAGCTCAGACTCGTGATCCCTGACATCTGTACTTCCATATTTTTGTCATAATTCACCTTACCGTCTCTTCTTATTCCACCAAATATTAATACCAAATTTTTGAAGCAAATTCTCTTTCACTGATGCTATTATTTTACACCAGAAACACAGACTCAAAGTAGATGCTAAGTTCTAGTAAAATTCTGAAGTGGTTTAGGTTTAATTTGACATCAGTCACACAGCCCAATGCATGAAGCTAAGCGCATGCTCTGCCTAACAAAACTGAGGTTTCTGGTGAAAGGGACAAGGGAAAAGAGATTGCACTGAAAGGTCAGCTGCTCAGCCTGAAGAACTTTTGTTGAACAGGTTATTCAGTGGTCATTGTGGACCTAATTTTGCTAAATATTTACACTAATAATGTCCCAAAGACAAGGGTGCTAATAAAAATAGTTTTGATAAAGTGTTTTCAATGCAGAGGATTAGAAAATAGAGGAGTTGAAAAACTTGATTTAGCATATAGAAAATGGAATGAAATAGCATTAATATAGAGTACACTATCATGCATTTCAGGACTGAGAAAGCTCCTGTAGAAAAAAGCCAGTGCTCATCTGCAGCAAATCAATGGTATTTCTTTGTCTATGTGACCGTGAATCATCAGTCTAAGTCTGCTTTGGAAAAGGATATTGAGTTTATCAGACAAAATATTTCTAGAAGAGGTAAGAAAGATCAATACTCTTGTATAAGTCAGAGGTGAGATATCATTCAAACAGCACATCTGGACGTCAGAAATATTGCTTGGGTCTCCTGTGCTCAAAAATACGGTTTCAAGTTGTAATACACACTGAGAAAAGCAATTGCTATGAGCATAGGAGTGCATTATCTACTTCACAAATTATATCAAAGTAGTGTGGTTTGCAGAACCTGGCAAAACCAAGACTGATGTTGTGACAATATAAAATTTTCTATAAAAATAAGTGAGCAACAAGAGTAAATATAAGGAGGGAATAACAGCTAGAACAAGTAAATGCCAGTGTCCACATTACCACCAAAGGATAAGAAACCAGCCATTGAAACCCTGACACTGAAAATTAAAGAAGGTATAAAATTCTGGAACACTTTCCTAACATTAATAGTAGTTTAAGTGAGAGCTGTTTAAATTTCTGAAAAGGTTTATATGAACAATTACCAGAAACACCATCAGCATCCTTCCTCAAAGACAAGTTTTTCAAATTATCAGAAAAACTGAGAATGACCATTTTTTAAACTTTATTTTCTTTCTACTTGGGTTGTTTTCAACCAAACCCAAACAATATGTGCTTGCACTTGTTTTCACATCACACTATAAGCACAAATGCAGAGCAAGGTACAGCACAACAGATTTCCCTCCCATTTCCCCTAGTCAGAACTAGCCAGTAATTTATCCGTTATGCATGCCCTCTTATTGAATTTCTAAAGGCACGAGCTGTTAGTTTTACAAAGCCCATGAAATCTCAAATTACAAAGTTGGTTTGAACATAAGAGCTGCCTGGTATATTGCTCCTCACAGAGGCAAACACTTCAGAACTGTATTTCCAGTCGATCTAGTTGTATTTTCTAATGTAAATTATTGTCCAACAGAGTCATAGCAAATAATTTTGGCCCTTCTTCTCCTGTATTCAGGAGACTTTCCTGCTCTATACAGTTCTTCCAGCCTCTCTCATGGATCCTTTGTCCTTGTCCAGACATGGATGGCTCCATTGCTTTCCTTTACGTCTCCCCACACCTTTCATTGTTTGAATTTGTGGTGGAGGTTTCTCCCCCCTTCTCTGATATTTCCCCAAATATTCCTTCCAATAAACTCAGATAGTGCATATTTCAGGAAGACAGCTACATAAGTAGCTGCAAATGCAAATTAATGACTTCGGTTTTAAAACAAGAACAAGCAGTCTCCAACAACTAAAGGTTTGTGATATTTGTCCCCACTATCACATCAGCCTAAGTTTCAGTCACGTAAATCCTTGGGAAGCAGACTCTTGCCTAGGCAATCGGGCCAGAACGCAGGGTAAACAAAACACCTACTGAGAAACAGAAACAGATGTTCTGGTAAAAGAGAGATAAAATGCAGCTGAAACATTTATCTAGAAACTCTGCCTAGAATCTGATGGATTAAAAAAAAAAATCAAAAGTTATTTGCTGGAAGTTTTCCTGTGTTGTAATGCATGAAAAACCCTCTATTTTTTCCTTACTCATTCTTCAATAAAAGTATAAAGAAAGATGTAAAATTAGTATCTGTGCCAGTTCATTAGTCTCTCCTAAGAAGTGATGAAATAACATTTTCATTGCAACAGGAAAGGAAGAAGGCTGGCAGCTAACCTTGTGCTGACTCTGTTATGAATTTAAGTCTTCCTCAGGCAAAGAGGGTTCCCAAGAAAATTCCGATGATGAATCAAAAAACTGTTATGAGCTGAATTTTATTCAGGAAAAAATATAATACGCTACTAAATATTTAGAATTGCAGTTCTTATTTGTTAATTATCCCTAAAATTCTATCACAGAAGAGATTTTTAGAAATGTAGACACTTTCAAAAATAGTATGTACTATCACTGGTCATTACTATAGTAGCACAGAGTATTTTTAAATAGACAGATTATGATTAATTATAAGAATATAAAAATGTGAGATCTCCTTTACTCACTTGGGCTTCTGCTTTAGGACTCGATGAATTAGAGGCTGGAGTCACCTGAAGGAAACTCAGCAAAACAAGTCTGATGGAGTTATGCAGCAAAATTGGGGCCAAAGTATTTGAAAACTGGGCACATAAAGAACATTATTGTGCTGGTCACATCTTTAAGAACGAGAGAATCTTTCTACTCCTCTTTTAGAAGCATGAATGTGAGAAAAACACTGAAATTAGGGCCTAATTCATTGCAAAAACCATGCACCTCTCCTTCATTTTCAAGATACAAAAATGATAATAAATTACTCCCAGCTGTCAACCTGCATGTAATGTCTGAGAGCTGCTGGAGGATCTTTAAACCTTTACTTTTTCTTGCCATGGAAAAATGAGAATGTAGCTAAATTACTAAAGAAAAAAAATTCAATAGGAATCTTTTTGCAAATAATTTTGTCTTTTTTATTGTATTCATTTGTATTTTTGACTTCTCCCTTGTGATTAATTGGGCTGAAGAAATAACAATCCAAACTATATGGAAACATGGAATTTGAAAAGAGAGTATGTTTTAAGTATGTATATGTATAAAAAACCTATAATGTTCATCATCAGAAAATGAAGGAACTATTATGTTGATCTTTCCCATTAGCCTAATATGACTAAACTCTCAGTGAATGTCTTAATCAGAGATCTTTATGAAGTATAATCTTTCCTGTATTAGAAGTAAGGAGGCCTTTGGTTAGTAAGACAATTATGCTGAGCTTATTTTTCCCAGGCCTACAAAGAAGGTAATCCCTCTTATTAACGGTTCAAATATCAAATGCAGGAGACAAGTTTAATGGAATTATTTTTTAATCTTTTCACTGTCACCACAAGTGCCACCTGACATTAATCCCCTGGCACCAGTAATAAGATTAAATGAAAAATTTTACCTTTGGCATTGTGTGATAGACTAAAGCACTGGAAGAAACCTCATCAATGGTTTAGAAAAGATTTAGTGTCAGTTGTACAACAATGTACCAGATATTCCCAATGGGAAAACAGCTACAAATAGTAAGCAAAAAATCATTGTTTTTCTCTCTAGTGATATAGAAAAATACAGAACAATATTTTTTCAACCATGTGATCTAGCAATGGATACTTTAAGGCCTGGAAACACTAAGCAAACAGGAAAGTGATACCTGAGTGAATGAACAGTATAAACAAAAAAATAATAAAAGCTTCAGTAGAATATTTACCAACAACAAGAAAAAAATAGTACTCTGTCTTAAATCCAGAAATAGGGATAAACTGAAAGCTCACACCCTGTAAAAAAAAAAAAGAAAGAAAGAAAGAAATTGAAAACCAGGGAAGCTGCAGCTTGCTGCTAAGGAAAGAGAGTGAATTGGAGATGGAAGATAATAATTTGACCTGGAAGCAAATCACATGGGTCTCTGTTTTTGGCAGAAGAGATTGGTTAAGTGTAAGACTGAAAAAAGGTTGACAAAGTAGAGGTAAAGTGGAAACTACAGTAAAACAATGTTGTGTACTTAGTCACACTCTGAGTGAGAATGGTCCCCAGCTTTAACAAAGCTGTAAAGTCAACACCAACATCATATTGGTGAAAAACAACCACAACACTTTAAGAATGGGTAAAGTAATTGATCTTCAGGTGCAATAGACTCTCAATAACAAGCAAAACCAAAATGCTTGAAGGGTAATTACTCATAGAGCTGAATGAACAATGAAATCAATGGAAAATCATTTTCCAGTTATAGGTACCAGATTAGTTTGGCTGGGTAGATTTATGCCCAGCCCAGGTGTCAAGACAACTGAAACCCAGTCTATTTTGGCTTTATAAATCAGCATAAATAATATACTGGAGAAGACCTCATTAAGGAATTACATAAACGAGGCGTGGCAATGGGATTAGCTAGAGGGACTTGCCCAATTGTACTCAATTTCTTAAATTTTTATTCAGTCATTAAACTAACAAAAAAATATATGAAAGATTTCTTGATGACTCAGATTTGGGAGGGATTAATGAAGAGAAGGATCACAAGATGATGGCAGACAATCCAGACTACTTCAAGGAAAGCAGCATTAGAAATGGAACTAAATTAAAGTGCCAGGTCGTAGCCTTGAGGACCAAAAACCAGAATGTTTGCAGTGAGCAGCTTGACAGAAATTGCTGAGGAAGAGTAAGACAAAAACATATTAGCCACAACCCACAAAAGAGTCCCAAAATAATGGAGCATAGAAAAAATAACTGTAATCCTTACCCTTTTTCGGCCTTCCCAGCAAACAACACTGAGATGAATAAATAAAAATACTTTTTTTCAAAACACAGCTGAGACCTCATCTGAGCTATCACACATCTCAAAGATTATGCATTCAGACTGGACACTGGACCAGCTCAGAGAAATAGATCTCTCATAAGAAGAGATGGAGGGCTTTGCTTATTTAGGCCAGCAGAGTAAACACTGAGGAAGAAAAGCTGCTCATCAGGTGGGTAAATGTTAGGTGAAATTGCTATATAAAACAAAGGACAACTCTGGATCACTAAAGACACACACTTAGGAGATTTGGATCCTAAACTCAGCCTTAAAAGCATTGTCTGACATTTCCATCAAAAGTCAGAGTAAGTAGATATGCAGTGTCTGCCCCTGACTGTCAGGCATTTACAGTTCAGCACCAAACAAGACTTCCACTTTATTGAATATGAGTTAGATAATTTGGGAAAACTGGTTTCACATGTGGGTACAATTTGTTTGAAAACAGTCCTAAATTAGACTAAGAATATTACTTTATTTCAGTTAATCCCAAGTTATTTTCAAAATTTTACCCTAGTGGTACTTGAGATTCTACAGGGTAAAATATGAGAGAGAAAGCTGGTCATTTGAAAAGTGACCTTTTATCCTCTGCAAGTCACTTGTGTTCTGCTCAGTTAATAGATTCTTTCAAAAGCAGTGTTTCCTCTACTTTTGAAACCAGAGCAAGTGCTCCAGGTGATGCCATTTTTGTACAGCAGGCAGCAGACAACCCAGAGGCTATGGAGGCTCATTTAATTACCTGGCTCCTCAATCCAATTAAAGTGTACCATAAAGGCAAGAGTGGCAGAGTGAAAATTTGGTGTGACTTACCTAAACCCCTACACACAGCTGATACACACCACAGAAACCTGTCCATGCATTTAAGAAATTTTAGTTACATTTCCGATTACACGAGACTTTTGTTAATTATTTTAAGACTTTTCAAGGATTTCTTTTGAAGAAATCCAAGTCATCATTCACTATGAAGCTAAAGCCATCCTGTAATATTGTTGTTTTATAGTGGGCAAAGTTATGTGTCTAATAATTTCCCTATGAATGTGGGGACAGCAACCATTTTGCTTAGACCACAGCAGAGGGGAAGCAAATGGATTTCTCCTGGAAAGGCTCAACTGTTGATTTTCCATGTTATTCTTTGACTGTTTAAAATCTGACTTAAAATCTAGTTGGGGTGAAAGGTCTCTTCTTCCTATATTTGTGTGTAGGACACAGTAACATCTTAACTTCCACAGGCTGAGCGTAGTGATCTGCATTTTCTTTATGTGACTTGATCAATGAAAGAAAGGAGTGAAACTTTTAACATTGTTTTGGATCTTTTTAGTATCCCAGGAAAGGAAAAGTTCTTCTAATGCTGGGAGTGAAACAGGGAAGGAAAGTATCTCCAACTAGTTGTGCAAGCCCTAAGTTCCTGTTTGCACATAAATTCTGCTTATATCCAAAACAACTTCACAAATTGGCTTAAATCTCAGCATTTAGCCTTCCACTGAGTACAGTGTGGGTCACCTCTATTTAGGTTCCAAGGGTAATGTCCCAGCTGCCTACTGATTTAGGAATTACATACAATAGATTTTGATTTTTAGGAATTTTTTTTTGGTTTTTAGGAATTATACACAATAGATTTTGAGCTCACAAATGTTTTCTAAGAGTCTGGCACAGCAGAACATCAAGCACAAACATTGCCTTTGGACATTGCTACACTGTGTGCTGACATGGAAATGTTAAACGATTGAAATATCTCTTTTGAAATGCTTTAAAATAGATTGTTTCATGATCATGTATTCCCAGCAATAAGACCACAGCACACAAACCAAGACAGAGCTGGTCGTAGGCTCTGGATCAGTCAGAAGGCTGCAGCTTCCAAGTTCACCTTGAGGCTTGCAATTGTTATTCACCAATTAAACTACAATTGCTGTACTGGAATATTAATTACAAATATGTTATTGGCATCCATGAGATGGCTATTTATCCCATGCACTGTGCAGAAAATACTTTTATTCAATCCCTCTAAGTTTCTTTTTCTCTTTTTTCTTCAAAATCCCCTTAAAACCCTCTTTTAGAATGAAACCCCGCCAGAATGGTTATTCTCCTGGCTTAAACAGTCTCTAAATTACAATCACACACATCTTGATTACATCACAAGTCAGTGATTTCTTTTTTGTTGCTGAATTCTCGTGTATGAAAATGCATCGTGAGTTATCTAATAAATAATATAAAAATATTTCCCAATCCCTTTATTATTACTTTGAACTAACCATCCCCTAAAACAAGGATGAATCTAATATGAAAAAATTGTTCAAATGAGAAAGCTGCGTAAGAATCTTCTGGAATTTTTGAAGTTGTATACCAAATTTGAAAGAAACTGAAGGATTTTTGGAAGAAATTTACTCTTACATGTATTGGTAATAAACTGATACCCATATATTTAGTTGACATGTAGAATATTATCAACAGCTTGAATTTTGGAGAGGTAACCAGACAGAGATTTTCAACCCTCGAAGGCAGAAGTGACAGGAAAATGATGTGCCAGAAATTTAAGAAAGAATTAAGACCAGAAACACAAGGTTTAGTTTTACACACACAAAAAAAAAAGTCAGTTCTTTTTTAAAGCCATAATCAGAAAAGCTGCTGTACAGGATGAAAGAAAAGCATTTTGCTTGTGGCAGACTAAATCAGAATAATTATACAAGTTTCAGCTCTCTAAACAAGCTGCAAGCATATTTAGGTATGTTTAATTGTTATCATCATAGCTTTTTCTCTAGCAGCTCAACAATGTTAAAACCTTGGGTCGTCTCCAAGAAAGACACCTTTACACTCATTTTAAGAAGGAAATCTCTCTGCCAGGAGCCAAACAAATAAAAGGAAATCAGCCATGGAAGGAAAAACAAAATATGTAAGTCTGTCATATACTTTAAAAAATTATTTCAGTGCAACATGAAAGGGATGTAGCTGAAGTTCCTACTCCCAGCTAAGCAAGGTCCAAAGTCTTGCTGTTGCTTTCAGAATTAAGTGACCTGTGTGCACACAAACATCAGCGCTGAGGTTACCTTGATGGTCTCAAGCTCCTGGTCACATTCTGCTATATGCCAAAAAATTACTGAATGCCTGTTACTAGGGCTCTCCCAAATTCATACTCTAAATCTTACCAGAGTGGAAAAATTACTTCCCCACTTCATTAGAACCCAGATCAGGATACAGAGTATTCTGAAAGCTGTTTTCTGCCCCGTATGTAAATTACCATCCCTTTGGAATGAAGCAACAGGGTTTAAGGAGGCGGAAACCACGAGACACAATAAGCGTTAAAGAAGCAATGATTTTAGAATACTCCAAGCAAGAAGGACCCGACAGTTAATTGGTTTAGAGGCAGATGCACAAAAATAAAATATTGCACTTCATAGACACTCTTTGCTCAATTTCAAAAAAGCCTCTTTCATCCCATCTAAGATGCCTTAGGATGATCACACAGCTGTTTTATCTGAAATCAAATCCTTTGTCCAGACCCTTACTCTGACTTTTGCTTTCTCACCGAGACAGGCATATTATCATGTTCCTCATTCAGAAACCTCCCTTTCAGCTTTAAGCATCCTTGAAAAGAGTTCTTGTTTTTCATAAACACATGTAGGACAACAATTTCTTTAATTTCTCCTAAAAATACTGTCAGCTGTTGCCTGATCCTAAAAATACTGAAAGTTACAGCTGGACAGAGTTAAACCATAACCAGGCAATGAAAAAGAATCTTGCCTCTCATGAGACTCCACCTGGAGTACTGTGACCAGTTCTGGACCCCTTGTACTAGGAAGACACAGACCTGTTACAGCAGGTCCAGAGTAGGGCCACAAAACTGTGGGTGGGATGGAACAGCTCTCCTGTGGAGAAAGGCAGTGAGAGCTGGGGTTGCAGCTTTTCAATGCATAAAGGGTGCTTCTAAGACAGATAATGTTTTAGATTTTATTTTTACCAGGGCCTCTAGGACTAGACTCAGGGTAATGGTTTTTTACTGAAAGAGAGTAAAAGAGATTGGATATAAGGAAGGAATTCTTCCCTGTGAGGGTGGTGAGGCCCAGCACACGTTGCCCAGAGAAGCTGTGGCTGCCCCATCCCTGGCTGTGCTCAAGGTGGCGTTGGATGAAGCTCTGAGCAGCCTAATCTAGTGGAAGGTGTCCCTGCCCACAGCAGGAGGATTAGAACAAGGTGATTTTTAACATCCTTTCCAACCCAAACCATATTATCAATTTTGCTGACTGTCAATCCAGTCTAGCAGTTGGCCAGCATTTATTTGTAAACAAATTGCTGTACCAACATGGAGGAAGAGTTCAGTACCAGAATCAGCAGGTAAAGGTCAAACCCAGAGCATAATTCTCCATATTTCATTTGAAGATACAATTTGTTTGCAGAACTACCAGTTCCTAAAGGGATGTGGTTATTTACAGAATAAAGAAGAGAGCAGCTGAATAATTACAAGAGTGGCACTGCCAGTGCCCTGAACCTGTTGGAACTGGAAAACATGCTTTCTAAAACTAATTTTCACAAACCAACTACATTTTAAGACAAGGAACCCATATCAAGGATACTTTCCAGCAGCCTAAGAACCCTGAAAGAAATATAAAGTGACCTGTAAGAAAAATTATCATCAAGCAGGTATTTACATGCCATCTTTGGGAGCCTTGGTTTGTGTTCTGTGCCAGAACAATGTGGGTTCCTGGAGGCCACAAGAGAGAACTGCTCATGGAGGTTCCCAGCCAAACAGGAGAGAAGGGCTGCAATATGAGGGTGCAGGTTCCTCTTGCCCTGGGTAGGACACCCATAGCAGTATAAAGCATGTGGGATCGCTGGCACACTTCTAGGTACAGAAGTTAAGAGCTGAAAAGCAAGGCAGTAGAAGCAATAAAGGAAAATTACCAGTGTGGATGACCTTGTCAGAAGCTGGTGCTGGCTGCCTGGGAGACGTGACAGATTCACTTGCCTTTACTCAAACCTGGCAGGCCAGGTAAAATGCTGTATTTGCCATAGATTTACACATAAAACCTCTAGAAGTGGATTAGGTAACCAAATGACATCTGCTGTCTAAAATAGCCTATGAAATAGCTGCTATCATTTAGAAACAAAACAAGGTCTGTGGGAGAGGGAAAATATTTTTAGAAGCTTAGAAACAGGATTTAATGGATTTCTTCTGATTCAAAAAAGACTATAGATATTGCCCCAACAATAAAAGACACCCGACAGTTACTTAATTAAAATACAAAAAAGTGTATATTAAGAAGACTAATAATTAAGTGGATGCATGTTCTCTCATATGCTCGGCTTGTGGGATCACACAGTTTATGTGCAGGATGTGTTAAAAACATGCACTCTTTCAAATTAGAAAATAGAGAGCAAAGTTGCTACAGATTTTTCTTTGCTTTTAATCTTCATTTTGCAAGCAGTAGCACTTAATTATTTAGACCATCAGCTAATTCCATCTTTCTTGAGAAATATTACCAGATTTTTGTTGTTGGGCACTCACTGTACTGATTTTCACGAAAGAAGATCATGTTGGTGGGACTGTTAGGAAAATGTACAAATTCTTTGTACTATTACACCCCTCAAAAATAGCACAACAGAGCTGATTTGCTTTGCAAAAGATTCAAATTTAGCTGAGAATTGAAAAAATTTCTTCTAACAGCACAGCCCTTTGAAAGCAATAACTGCTGCATAAATGAACTCAGAAATCTATAGACTGCACAACTTGTATTAAATCATGTGTCCAGCAAACATGCACAAATGTGCTTCTGAATGTCTGTTGAGAGGGTTTTCTCAAGGCAATATTGTCTAGCAAAAGGATTTAAACCAGTGCCCTACTTCACATCATCAGCTTTGACTTAGGACGGTAATTTCTGCACTGTCATTTCAAGGTGATTTCCTCTTTTATCTGTTAGAAACCCTTTAGAAGCCCAAATTTGTTCAGCATAGAAAACTAATATGTACATTCTCTGCTGGTAATCAAAAGACAACGCTTTCAGTGTCATTTTGTGACAAGATCCTAATTTGGGTGCATTTTTTATTAGGGAAGGACACACTGGCTTGATGTACCAGTGCTATTTCAGTGATCATCAACTGACCACACCAAATTTGGAGGGAGCTCAGTGCAAGATTGCCCTCATGATGGATGAAACCTGAACACATTTTCACTGAGGTCTGTGTTTGGTTTTTTCCCTGTAGCAGCTCTGAATTTAACAGGTGTTAAGTGTTCTGAAATTCTGTCACTGCATCAACTACTTCAACAGCGTTTATTCCCTAAATCTAAGTAAATCCTCACTTTCTACCTCAAACCTTACCTAAGCTATATTCAACATTTCCTGCCTTTGTTTTACAACATTTCCCTATAAAATAACACATCAGTTATATTCCTCCCACAACTGTTTTCTGTTGTTCAGTTTATTCAATAGTGTTGTGAAATATGGAAAGTACTTGAGAAAACACTAAACAAAGAAAAATACAGATATTTTTGTTCATCTCAATTGTCTGTACTTTTGCTGTTGTTGCTGTAAGACATAAACTAGCAGCATGAAGCTACTGTGTGCTTAGAACTCTCTTCCTGATATCTTTTTAGTTTTCTTGGTAAAACCTGATCATTCAATGCAAGAGAGATATTTCTTATTCTTGCCACCATTTCTATATGACAGCTTTTCTCCAGTACTTTCTGCTTCATCTGAGTAACCAGCCAAACTCACTTAAAACAGCCGCCAGCACTGAAATGTTCCATTTTAAACAAACCCTTTGTTTGAAGTCCTTCATTCAACATTTCAGTCCCTTTGGGAAATTTCAGATTCATGCCATTTTGGATTAGTTTCTTTCAATGATTACATGACAGGTAGCTGGATCTATCACAAAACTTTTCTGATAAATGTATTTTCACAACTTTCCAAAGTTCTTTACAACTCTCTGCTTTAGTGGAGCAAGTAGCAAATTCTTACAGCAATTGTGACTCAATCTTGCTTAAATTCAAGCCAATTTTACAAGGACTGGGGTCTTTTTAATTTTTTTTTTAATAAAAGCTCTGCTTCTAGAAATCTACACTGGATTTTAATGAATAATATAGCTCGTTACTTTCTGTATGACAAGTGTGGCAAGCATATTATTTTCCCTTCAATAAATGCATGCACACGATGCATAAATGAATGTCTTCCTAGTGACAGGTTCACCACATACAATATTTCTGCATTTGCTTTTTCAGCAGTTCACCATTTTCTTAACTTTTAATAAAAAACATTTCTTGCAAAAATTACTAAATATAAAGACTTTTGCTATTAGTTAAGGGGTAGAGATTGGTCTGTCAGGTTTGGGGGCTGTGTGTACCATTCCCTCCCCCCAGATCACAGGGGGTGTTTTTCAGACACCGTGCTGTGGGGAATAGATCTCACACCAAATTTGTGCTTCAAGAGACTCTAACACAAAGGTTAAAAATATGACCTTTGGCCTTAATGTGGCCTTTGGACTTAGCTCTTTTGGGTTTAGGATGTTTTTCCTGCGGCCTCAACATCCTGGAGCTGGAGCTCAAGCTAACAATAGTATCTGTCCACTCACAGCAAAAGCAGGAAAATGAGTTACCTGAGGTAAAAAGTAAAATTGGTGCTTCAAATCCACCATAGGTAGTAACTGATCATGCTATTCAAGGGTAGAACCTCTCGTGCTTAATTTTTATTATCATCTTTTAATAAGGCATTGTGAAACAAGATAAACACAACTAACATCACAGCTATCCATGGACAATGTCCATGAAAAACACTACACTTCCAGGTGTAAAAGTATCCCTTTTCACCACAGTTCACAAACCTAAAACTCACCAACTCCAAAAAGCTGACCTCAGCAGGGGGCAATTACCTTCAGACTCCTAAAACTGAGAACGCTTGCATCTCTCACATA
This sequence comes from Eulacestoma nigropectus, assembly GCA_013397775.1. NCBI lineage: Eukaryota > Metazoa > Chordata > Aves > Passeriformes > Eulacestoma > Eulacestoma nigropectus. The sequence goes on from VZTE01004295.1 coordinate 195,023, forward strand.
CACACAAAGATTTCCTATGTTATCAGCTGAATGTAAGTTTTACAAAAATTTTAAAAAATACAACTTTTATACTGGTCTTCAATTTTTTAATTATTTATTTTTTAAACTATTTCAGTTTGCTGTCCAAATTAAATGCTGCTAATTGGTTCTCATATCTGAAAATATTCACAACTATTGCTAATAAGTTGCCACTCGTGACTATGTAAAATTACATCGGCCAGCTGGGAGTATGACACCAACATGCTGTGTGGCTTGCAGTTAACAAAATAAATGTCTATCAGTTCAACATGAAATAACAGAAGACAATACAAACTTCGCCACTAATCTTCTGTGTGTCCTTATAACAATTTCCTGTGGGAAATATATGGAACGTCCTTAATTTAGAAGTGGCTTTCTTCAACGTGTCATTAATTCAAGCATGTCATTGCTACAGGTTCAACCTTTAGCTCTACAATCAATAACCTCATGCTTCAGCCCAAACTGATATTTTTATTCTAAGTGCAAAGTCTCCAGCAAATCTCCAGCCTGCGTTTTCACCCTTTCTCGCACGAAAATGAAAAATCAGATTTGTAAAAGCACATTACAGCTGCAGTTATTACATTTCCAGTGTGGATGTTATGAACCTGTGTGCACTCTGTGCCAGGAGGGTGCGTACAGGGAATCAGACAGTCTGGGGCTTGCTGTTAGCAAACTGCAGGCCTCTCTCATATCTGATATATTCCTACATATATCACTATCTCATTCACTGAAGTTGAATTTATGAAGTGCTCTCCAATTTTAAAGACTCTTGGTATCTGGATTTTAGAGAAACATATTGCAATTGGTAAAACTTTGGGGGTTTTTTAAGAGATAAGCGTAGCTGTAATTGTGCTTCTGCCAAAGTGCCTGAAGAGGAGGCAGCGATAACATGGTCCTGAACACGTGCACCTATCAGTTGTCTCGTGTAAAACAATCACTCTGCTTTTTGTGGGCAGGCATGGATGAAAAGATTCAGAGTGTTATTACATCTGGCTTTGCGCATTGGTTGAGATTACTGATCAGGACTGCAGCTTAACCAATTTTACATGAGCTCATTACTTGCAAAAAACTCTTCTCTGGGGGCAGGTGTGTCCACGCCTGGTCTCCACTCAAAGGCTAATTTGTTTGGAAAGCTGTTGTGAAATATTGTTTTGTCATTTTTCAGAAACAAGGCTTTTGATGGGCTTCAGGAAAGAAAGAATAAAAATAAAAGTTTGCTTGCCAAAAATTTGAACATCATCCCTGCATGCTAATAAAGTATCTGCTAAATTTTAGGAGTTTTTAATGAATCCCACTCTTTGCTTAGGACATTTTAATGATGTGTTCCAGCTTGTCTTGGAAAACCCATGGGACAAAATGCAAGTGGTAAAAAAAATCCCCAAACCACACATACCTTATCAAAATAAATTTAAAAATTAAATTACTCATTCAAAAATGTAGATTAAAGTCTAAACAGTACACACTAACTCATTACTAAGGTTTGGCTAAAATGCTAAGCATTGTAGGTAGGCCAGAATCTGGCCTGCAGCGCTTACAGCTGGGAGCAGCCACATTGATCTCTATTATTTCACAGAAATCAACTGGGCTACTCCCAGCAGTAAGTGCTGCTCTCCACTGTGAGCACTTACACAAGCTCAGTCCCTAAGAGTCTGTTAACCCTGTCCCGGCTGAAACCAGCACAGTGTGTTCTGTAGTATTTTTGTGCTATTTTCTCACCTACATCATGTTCTCCCTTGAAAGGTTCATCCAGTAAACAGCAGAAGCAGCAGCAATGTGTAAAACTCACACTCGTGCTGTACCATCCACCTGAAGGGATTGTCATTCCCCTGAAAGACTAATTATGTGATGCCAGCTTCAAACCAATTCATAATCACAGAAATTATTTCGACCGAGCAACCATGACCACTATTATTCCAGCATAGCAGGCTACATTAGGAAAATGAGCGGTGCTTTAAAATTCATTTGTCTGTGCTGATCATAGCCTGGAACAAGTTACATCACATTGTTTTTCATGCAAGTACTGTCAAGAAGTTAAGACAGGATTTTCAAAACCTGAAAAGCATCTGCCTTATGGACACGGAAATGAAACTGTGGCACACAGAAGGAATAAATTTTAAGCCCTAACTGAAGGCTGCATGAGGGACAGGTACTTTCAAAACTGCCTCGTTGCCAGGTGCTGTCAAAGCTGAAGGTACTACTATTTGTACCTGAAATATCTACCATAAAGTTCCCATGGATATGCCAGCTTGAGCTTACACTCGCGCGTTGATACACTTTAATTTTGAATAAACACATCCTGTGATCAAAAGATCATAGGAAAGCTCAGGATGGAAGCAACCTCAGAAGGTTCCTGTGACCAGCAGGTCAAGTGAAATGATTCTCCCTCTTCCTAGTCCTGGAATGCACAAGACAATTCAATATGGCATGCTGGACAACAATTTTTTGCAAAAATGCAATTCAGACTGCATAAGTGCAGCCCATACACACTGAGAAAGCAGACCAAGAAAGCCACCTCTGTACAGAGGGACTCATGTAAAACACACATTCCATTAAGTCTGTTGTCCTGTGGGCTCAAGCTGCTTCCAAGTCTGTAATTCCTGAAAATGAAAATTCTCCATTGAGGTTTTCATTGCTCTTAGTGAAATCCACCACCTCCCAGGAGGGAGCCATGGCAACGTCATACACGAGTCAATGCCTTGGAGAACAGGAACATGCCTGCGTGGCTCTGTTTGGTGCTGTATTTAAGGTGCTTGACAGAGCTTCCCATGTTAGCTGAAACACCAGTGTGGCACAGGAGTGCTCTGTGTGCTCTACCTGTAGTTACTACGTCAGGTCTTGGGCACAGACACCAGTCCTGGCCAGTTTGGAGCTCTCTGCACCGTGTGTTCTGGGGACATGCATTGTACTCTGAAACTCTGATATTAGCTGTAGAAACCAAGAGAAAACTGAATCCTAAGGGATTCTTCATACAAAACGGCAGATGCAACCAGCAATGGGTTTCTAAAAACATTGTGTCTGGAGGGGCTGAAACATCCAGCTTCAAAATACTTTCTGGCTAAGCCACACCAATCAGAACTATTCATCTGGTTCAGGTAACACTGCACAAGCTGGTGAACAAACTGACTGTGGCTATAGCAAACAAGACAAACCTCAGGTCAAAATCTATTTTCATTGATGTCCCTGCAATTACATCTTTGTAATTGTAATAAAAGGAGAGAGGAAAAACTTCTCTGTGATTAGTTGAGCTGGCCCCATTTTAGGAAGCGTGCCTTAATTTCCCATCTTTTATCACTAGCTGAGTGCAATTACAAGCAGGTCATTTGATCTTATCCCAACCTTTAACTGCTTTGTTTCTGACTGTTCACACTCAAGATCTTCCCCTCACTCAGGATCTTGCAAATTGTTTTGCATAATGCAAACTCAAGGTTTGCTAAAGCATAAAATTGTAATATTCATTTGAGAGCTCTAGAATGAAGTAGCACACAGCTTATAGCTGGAGAATGGGCAAACATATCCCTCTTTTCCCTTACTTAAACCTGAGGATCAGACACTTCATTTTGGGGAACTTAACATTCCCTGCTACACATAAATCAATGAATAGACACGGGGTCTAGCAGGTGAATCAAAATAAGAACCTTCCTCATGACTCAGTCAGAAAGAGCTGTGATAAACTTGTCTAGTGTGGGTCATTTCTTGTAATTTTTACATCCACACACTGTCAAGATAGATTGAGAGCTCTGGTTTAGTCAAGGGAACAAGAAAAAGATAAATGAGAGAACTGTGCAGACGAAATGTAGTGGCACAGAACACAGGCAGAGATGGCATACACACGGAAAGATATATTCAAAGAAACTGCCAGAGTTATGCAGCTAAACAAGTTCCAATGGATATAAGCAAAATGTTTCACTGTGTGACTTTTATGTCGTACTTCTTCCATTTATAGTCAAAATAAGCTTACTGCTATTCCTAGCCCGCAGGCAAGAGTAAATCAAGCTGTCTCCCAGCTTTAAATCAGCAACTTGCACACCACGGTAGCATTTGCATCATTTCCACCATTCCAAGTTAAAGCAGCCATTCCATGCTCTTTTATGGTTTCTCATGCAAACCATACCTGGTTAGGCAAGAGGTATTTATAGCTCACATTTTCCTATAAATAATATTTTTAAGAGGAAAAAAACCCTCACATTTCATGGAATATCATAGAATTTAGATTAGCCCATCAGACATCTATTTAATCTAGTGGCTTTAATGCAAAATAACTCTTCTTCATTAGTAAAAAGGAAAGGAAAACCAGTAATAGCCAACTATATTTATATACACATATATATATTAAAAAATATATGTGGAATAATATATATATGCACTATATTTGCATATCTGTGTAGACACATATACTATTTAGGTATGTTTATACCAAAGACTAGAAAACGGTGACAAAATAACAAATATGTATTGCAATAAATACAGCATGGTTGAAGATAAAAGCATCTCCTAGTTTCTCTATAGTCTAGTTTAAATATTCTCTTTTGGAGGAAGAAAGCAGTTTCTTTCCATTCTTGCCATATGCAAAGTTTAAAAATCATTTTTCTCTAGCTAGCCACTGTGGATGGCTAGAAGGCTGCTGGCTAGTTAGTTGCTACAAGAGACACATTAGTTTCCCTGAGAATATTAAATACGATTGTCTTAAGATTTCAGCTATTAAATCTGGCAGGAAAAACAGAGCAGAAGGAGCAAACAGGCTTCTGTGCAGAGAATTGTGCCCGAGCAGTAACTTTCCTGCACCCAGTTCCATGGTCATGATTGACAGACAGCACACTCTGCCTCTTTCCTATGTCCCTCTTACAAGGATTTTCACATTTTTTTAAGCTACCCTAAGAACAGATATTATTCAATATCCAGGCTGACTTTCATTAATTCTCTTTCAAACCTAGATCGGCCCATTCTAATTAAAAAATTATTTCTGATTTTGTCCAGCAGGGATAACCTCTATAATTTTTCAAATTGTAATTATGTTTTCATGGAGTACAGCTCTATAGAGAGCTTGTGGAGATATTCAAAAGCTGTCTAAGCACAATCTTGAATAATCCACTCCAGGGGATCCTGCTTGGAGCAGGGAGCTGGACTGCACTGCCTCCAGTGGTCCCTTCCAACCCTATCCATTCTGTGATACCATAAGCTACCTATATGATAAATATTTTCTTGTTGTGATGAAGTTTCATCATTTTCTTACTGTGGTTTTCACTGCAATTAACATTCACAAAACAGTCATTTAAAAAAAAAAGAAAAAGGTATTACCAAAGCAAAGTTGGACAAAAAGACAAAAATGTTACCACCTGCCCCACAGTGATTAAGACTTTGTATTATTTCTAGTGATATATAAAATCTTCACATAACATATAAAAACACTGCCAGGAAAATTAGGACCAACTGACTTCAAATGGATATCAAACAGACATAAGTCCAAATTGGCTCCATAAATCAGAGGTTCAAATAAATTCCAGTTAGTTGCAACATGTGGCTTGTTTTCAGAATGAAAAGAAATATTGCTGCACGCTCCATGTTACAGGCTAGCCAGATGGTCACTTGATAGATGCCTTTGTTAGAGGAACCACACTGTCCCCTTTCATATGATAAAAAGAGAATGTGTGGTTTTTTTGGATTCCAATCAATTTTAATTCATTTTTACCAGACAATACATGCTACTAATGATTACTCAATTAACCCCAGAGCTCCACAGTAACCAGTGAATCTCTAAGAAACGTAATGACTTAAATGCATTCTGAACCAAATAACACAGATCAAACTGCATTAAAATAAAATGAAATTAATAGCAGCAAATTCCCAAAGCTTTGTATCTTCCCAGCTTCTTTTAACAATAATTAGCAAAGAAATTGGAAGCACAAAGTACAATTCAATGCTGGTGTCTCCCTAGCAACAAAGAATCCAACATTTTAAAGAACTGTAACTTTTTCCAGTGTGTAAGGATGCACTTAATGAAGATTTAAGATGCTTCTACCTATATGTAAACTACAAAACTAAAAGAAGCAAAAAGCAATTACATTAGCAAAATGTCTGCTGAGAAGATTGACGGTGTAGAACACAACAGACCACAGGAGAAAGCAACCTCAGGAGAATGCTGGAGTGACAGATAGTCAGTGTCAGTAACAGATAAGCCAAACAGNAGAACACAACAGACCACAGGAGAAAGCAACCTCAGGAGAATGCTGGAGTGACAGATAGTCAGTGTCAGTAACAGATAAGCCAAACAGCAGAGAAAACCTGAGAGAACTGAGGCCTCTCCACTCAGGGCACGTGGCTCTGTGAGCTGGTTAAGATAGAAAGCAGTAACAACAGAAACTTTCTATTTTTCCATTGCCTAGCAAACCGTGCTAAGAGAGAGTGGAAAAAATGCTTGGGTAGCACTGAACACATCATAAAGAAAATATATTTTTAGTCAATATGCAGGTTTGTTCCCTCCATTAACATATGGTAACTTCTGAAAAGCTTACCCGTCCTGCTGCCATGCACTACACCAGTTCTACAGTAAACCTTTAAATTTATTATTATACTGCGAAACAGTTGCTTAACCAAAATTATTTCCCCCATCCTTACTCTTCAAAACTTCCTCTAATGGTAAGAGTCACATGGCAAAGGATACTAAATTTCAATTTGCAGAGAATTTCACCCTAGAACAACAAGCGCAAGCAGCCAAAGGCATGGCCAACACATTCACCAGGTGGAGTACAAAACATGTTCTTGTTTGTAATTCCTGCGTTATGTGAGGCAGTACAAAATTTACACCTCTGTCTTAACGGTACAACTCAAATCAATGTAGTTAAACCAGTAAAAATCAGCCATGGAAAATCCTCTTTGGGTGTTTTAAAGTAATTTACTGGGCATGATTTAAAGGGTTTATTTCCATGTAGAATGCAGCTGAGACAAGCTGAAAGCAAGTGAGAACCGACACAGTCATAGGAAGTTAAAAAAGGAATCCAAGGACTTCAACTCAAGTGAGAGTACTGAGGAAGCCAAGGAATTTGCTAGTGGAGTTCAGGACTTAGAAGAAAGCTCCATGGACTTGAAAGGAGAGCTGTGGTTTATTCATCATCTGGGCAAAGGACCACAGATTCTGTTGGGGTTAGAACCTGGAGATGTACAATTTCACACTCAGGCTGAAATCAGAGAGCGGAACATGTTCTCAAAAGATGACAATATTTCCCAAAATGTCTTTAAATACAGTCGTTAGGAGGAGATCATAAAAAGTGAGAAGACACACATGTAGCTTACAAAGTTTGTTCCCCTACTCATTCCTATCACCATTAGGACTTTGGAACTCAACGAGATTCACAAAAACACCTTAGTTTTTTTCCCAGATGATGAGAACTTAAATTTCGCTCTTCATCAAATATTTCTTGATTCAAATAGGAATTCTGATCACCACTCCCTAAAGAGCATTCTCTTTTCCCTCATCCTCTCCCCCAGTTTTCATGTGACAGCTTTGCAGCACGTCTCTCATCAGCTGCATGGCCCTACTTCAGCAACTGCATCTTTCAAATATATTTCATAAAAAGACAGCACACATTAAAAATGTTCTTACGTCACAAGGAGTTTTCACAGTGACATTCTTCAGAGCAATATTGTCTAGAGGCTTAGGAAAATTAGAGTTCACAGAAAATTACTTACCTTTTGAAGCCTTCCAGACAGAGCAGACACCTCTGCAATTTCTTCCTTCCATTTCAGCAGTTATGAGATATCCAACTCCCTTGGGAAAAAAAAAAGTATTCCTTTAAAAACCTAAATATCTAGTAATAAACTTAAAAGTCTTTTCAGGCTTTAAAAGAAGTTTCTGTCTGAGTTACAGAGCAGCATTCAATAAAAAACAAGTATATCTTCCCTTATTTGCAAACATTGGTAACTGGTAAAATTCTCTATTTAAGCTCCTCCAGTATTACTGCAGCAATGGTATCTAAAGCTCAAAAAAAACCTATTAAATATTCACATTTTCTTCAGTTCTGGCAATCAATCTCCAGTCATCTGTTGGCTGTCTCATGCCACGTGACTGATCTGTACCATCCAAAATGAGAAAGCATTGTACAGCCATGGCTGGACAGATTACCCATCTCCTGTTCTAGGAGGGGTGCAGCTCGTCCTTCCCACTCTCCTCCCTCAATAATTTCCATTAGAGGACTGTAGCAGTGAAGTAGGAATATCATGAGATGACAGAATGGTTTGGGCTGGAAAGGACCTTAAAGCTCATCTCATTCCACCTCCCTGCAATGGGCAGGGAACCTTCCACTACCCCAGGCTCCTCAGAGCCCCATCCAGACGGGCCTTCGACACTTCAGGGATGGGGCAGCCACAGCTTCTCTGGTCAATCTGTCCCAATGCCTGACGGCCCAGTAAATATCCCTCTCTAAGCAGATTTTAAACATCCTAGACTGGCACTATCTCACTGGGACACAGAGTGGCAGATTCAGGGCTCAGAAAATACCTCTATTTTTCTGCAGTACTTCATGAATTTTCTAATTTTTAGCAATCATGAAGACAAAGGATATATTTAAAGTGTCACTTGACTATAGAAAATTACAGCAACAGCTGTGAGGAGTGATAAGTGGATGGAACTCAAGAGGACTTTTTTTCCTTACTATTTTCTATATACTAAGCTCCTACCTACTACTCCACAGTGCTTGCATTTGAAGACTGCTTGCTAAAGAAGTTGAACCTTTTTTTAAAACCATAGAGTTTAACCTTTTTAGAGCAGAACAACCTACAGGTTTTGTGCTAACACATTTAAATTCTAATCTATCTTTAAAATTTTAGGTAAAAAGTGATAAAAACAGTTCTTACCCCTTCCATATGCAAAGCTATGAGACTCAGCATGTCTCCCATTCTACTTCAAAGATGATTTTGAAGTTGTCACCATGGAAAATTATCACTCTATTCCTTAACCTTATGCCATACAAATACACATTTGAGACTGACTTTGAATTTCACACTAACTTGATTAAAAACCTTATTTCAGGATCAGAATCTCAGCCGTGAGTATCCATGCTACAAGTGAGAAAAGAGCAAGTGAGAAAGGGAGCCTATGCCGTAATTCAGTGCCCTCCAGCCTAGACAGCCAAACACCATAAAGGTACCTTCATAATTAAAAAAACTCCCTGAAGCCTGCTCTAAATTACAGCAGGAAGGCAGAGGAGCTGCTGTGAGAGGTAAAGCTTGCCCCTGACATGCTTTATCCAATTCTGCAGTGTTACACAGACAGACAAAGGTGTTGAACTGGACACAGAGGATCTGGCCACTCACACCAAGCTGTGCTCCAGCTCTGCAACAGCCATGCTTTTGAGACAGTGAGCAGGACCCTAAACCTTCAACCTTGAGTTGCAGCTAGAAAGTATTTGACTGAAATTAAGCTGCACAGCACATCTGATGCAGTCCTTTTGCATCACTTACAACAGGTAGAGAGATCAACTGGAAAAAAAACTTTTCTCTAAAGTCCATAAGCAGAGCACCAACTCCACTGGAACACATCTGCATTGCTGAGGTGAAACCCCACTGCTGTTTGTAGCCCCCCAGAGCCTGGCTCATCAAAGCAAAAAAGCTGCCTTTTTGTAGGGCATGAATTAACCAGAGCAGCTCACCCATGTTACCGAGTGAGAGAAGAGAGGATTAATTTACCTCTTTAGTCAGCGTTGAAAGCACTTACTGAAAACTATCATTTTTAGTCAGGTCATCCTGGTATTATTTCCCAGTGTTGTCTGAAACTGTTTGACACAGCAGTTCCTTGCATGACTCAAAGGAATGTAATGAGATCTGACTTCACTGAAAATAGAAGGCAAAAGTCTTTATTCCTCTGTGAGATTCCCTAAAGAGAAAAGTGAAGAAACCTGCTTTGTACATTATTTGTTGATCTAGAGGCCATCACAGCTCAAAACTGATGCTTTTCAATAAGATGCAGATAAGCTGTTTGTTTGCAGCTCAACACTGGGATTGAAAGTGTGACACTACTGGGTGGTATCATCATAATTTTATCAGTGCAGCAACTTCTTGAAGAATAGCAGTTTTCCAGAACTCTGCGGCTTTTGAAACACACAGGGAGATAAAAAAAAAAAAGATTGTGGGGGTAGGGAATTAATTTTTTGCAGGAGCTGTTGCTGGCATTGGAATATCATTACTGGTAATGGGAGTTGGATCTGTGCCGGTATATTCACAGTTCAATGCATGCAGGCTTAAACCTGTAGTGGGGAAAAAAATGAAGAAGTATCTTAGAATTTTAGTGTAACAGCATTCCTTGTGACCTGCTGGTGTGCACAAGTGGAATTGGTTTTACTAAAACACTGTCACCAATTCAGAGGAGGCAGGGAAGGGTTTGGATAAGTGGGCAACAAGGAGAGCAAGCCAACCTAGAAAACAATAGTGCCATTTTGAAGGGACCGGAATCAATGTTCGAGTCAGTTAAAAAATCCTGGGCTGAGACAGTCTGACATCAAATACTCCTTCATCAGCTTGACAGTGAACAAAATGAATTCTGAAAACAAAAAAAAAATGTTTTTAAAAATTTTTACCAAATTTTGTTGAAATCTCCCACTCTAAGCAGTTCTTTTGGCAGGAATGGCCGTTCATTTACCTTCTGCAATTACAATCGACGGTTTTTGTGGTCCAAGAAAGCTGTCCTTGACTAGCCAGCTCTCCTGGATCCCCTCAAGTCCTGCAGTCCTGCTCACACTGATACCCTGCTTAGATCCCCAGATAAGACCAGAAGTTTCCCTCCTGAAAGCCAGCTTTATAATTCAGCCGTGTGTCATGCACTGCCATTGCCTGACTAACATCCTGTCACAGATCAGTTTCTTAAACGTGCATTTGTACCAAAGAGACCTGGCTAATGGGAGCTGTTAGGTTGTGCAGAGAAGGAAATATGGAAGAAAAAAACATATTCCTTTTTCATTTGCTTTTTCCACTCTAAGAATCTCAGACGCAATTCAATCTAAAAGTGTGATATATGGCTTTTACATCTCTCATATTTCTTCCCAGTACTAAAAAACCTTGCAAAGCAATAGAAAAGGCTTAGAAAAAAAATGTCTTCAAAATCAATTCAAGTCCTGGATGCTACAGAAGAGTTAAATTTTCCCAATAAGTCTATTAAAGAGAGCTGTCTGTCAGTGAGTAAACAGCAATTCTGTTTTGTATTACTAATGAGATTCCTTGTTGAAGATCAGGTTTCTTATGGAAGTTCCTGGGTTTTGTTTAACATCTTAATGTGAGGGTTTAATAATATCGGGCTTGATATTATAACTATCACACAAATAATTAAAACCCCTCAGTTACTAGTGCAGAAAAAAAGAAAAAATTTTTGAATAGATCTAGTTATCTATAGCTAAAAAGAGTGTGATGTTCACTTCAGAGTAGCAGTGCCTCTAGTTTTAAGATAAGACTCCATAAAATATGCATTGGCGTGTGCAGGGAAGGGAGATCAGACTGCATTACAAATGCCACCCAAGAGGAACTATATCTTAAAATTTGATTTCTATCTTAAAAAAAAAAAAAAAAGTCATCCTGGGATTAGAGAAAGCTACGAGGCAAACAAAATCTTATTATGCAGTTACTCAGAAATAAGATGGTGGTTGTAATTAAATCACTCATTGCCCCTGATTTTTTTTCTACATATAGAAACATACAATGTTTGTCCACTTCATGTATACCTAAAAAAAACCCCAACTCTAAACATATGAAAATTTACTATATATTTCTCTTAGTCCTTTCAAGGAAAGATTAGGTTTAAGATTAGATGTCATTGTGATTTATTCATTTATGGATAAAACAAAAACCAAATCTTTCAAATCCAAAACAGTTCAATTGATCTAGAAGTGAAAACTTAAACTCACAACAGTAGAACAAAGAGTTGTAGGGTAAAACAGGGAGCCTGCAGGGCTCAGAGGCAGAGCAGCACACTGGGTCACAGCTGGTAACTCTGCTTTTTGAAACACAACAAAAGTCACTGCTACTCCTGTCCCCTCAGAGCTGTGATGCCCATGCTTGGCTCAAGAGCTGCTTGTCCCTGTGTTTGGAATCGAGGCACTGGCGGCTGACACATCCCCATCATCTCTGGGACCCGACAGGACCTGCCCAGAGAGCCAGATTCTCAATTTAGGAGAAGTCTAATGGCACAAATATTAACAGAGAGAGTGTATCTTTAAGTACGAAAGTGCACATGCACAGCCAAAGCAAATTGAATGAGAATTTGTGGAGAAAGATAGGGGAAGGTTGGTCCCATTTTTACACTACAGAGGTTTGGATTTTCTGCTAAAATACAAGTCAGGAATAAACAGCTTACACCATTTCCTGAATAGGATTCAACAAAGCACACATGGAATTTTTTTTCTTCTGAAATACCTAAACTGCTGATGGCTGCATTGTGGTCCAGGAAATGCTGGTGATTCCTGAGGCTGTGGTGAGAGGCAGACACCAAGTTGTCTTTGCAATAGATTTGTAATTGCTTAAATGCGATCCATTCTGAAAAGTTGGTAAATCTTGTCCCAAGTGTGAAGTGGTTACACACAGACGGAGTAAGAGATTAACTGTAGCGGTGTCAACTTAAACTTAGCTGTTAGAAAAATGCAACTGCTTAGTATTAAAATAAATAAGTAGCTTTTTTACTTCCTCTCCTCAAAGGGCATTAAGCATTTTCAGCTTCAAAATTACCAGACTTCAACAAAGAAATACTTCCCCCCTTCAGCCACTAAATTTCATTAACGTTACTTCACAATGCTTGTTTTAGATTAAGCCTATCAACCATATCTTTAGTAATATTCCAAATATATTTTAGCACATGCACAACCATAAGAGGTAAACACTGAAGATTAATGCTTGCAGGAGCAATCTATTTTCTATTAGAAACCCCCAACCCTACAGTGCTTTTAATCAAACGCATCCTAACACTGATTTCCTTGAGGAGTTGAGAGAATGTCACCGGCTTCCCCATACAAAGAAGCTCTCCTGTACATGAATGGAACTGTTGGGATCAGGAAGCATTTTACCGACCTTAGAGAAAATCAAGTTACATAGAAATAGGGTCCCTAAGAGCGAAATAGGGATTTTACACTTACTGACACCACATTTGAATGATGGAGCAGAAGCCAGAAATGTCAATGGATCACAAAAGCTAATTATAACATACGCTATTGTGCCCTGAATTTTTCTGTTTGCAGTAGCATGTGCTGGTAAAGAAATGCTTTGAAAAGTCCTGGGATATTTTCCTTCTCACATCTGTGCTTGCACAATAAGTTTTCCCATAGTTTTCCTTGAGAATAGTCTTTTAAAACAGTCATCCATATGTAGCACAGGAAATAAGTAACCTCTTGCAGAGTTAGGCAGCCATGAGACTGACTATATTTAACACCCAAGCATTTTACAGACTGCTCTCTCATCTTCTGATCTCCAGAAATTTCCTTTTCTCATCCAGTAAGAGACATGTGTGACAATATCTAAAAATAAGATATCTTAGACAAGACTACTTGGGGAACAAAGTAACAGCAACCTCGTTTTAATTATGTTCATTTACTCAGTTCATATCACCACAGTTGCAATATTCACTTATCTTAACCTAACTGATCTAATTGGCTACCAATATTCTCTAATACAAAATAGTTTCTTTAACGATCTGAAGCCTAAGTTAGCTTGGCATAAATCGAGAACTAGGTGTTTTCCTGCTACACATTAGCAAGTCACATCTTTTCTGATGCGGACCTACTACCAAAGGGAGGACGGATGGAGAAAAATCCTTTATTTTTAGCAAATACATAATTTTATATTCCTCACCAAAAAAATATATTTAAATGAGTCTATTTCTATTCAGTCTCTTTCAGGCTCCACACAGGCCATAATCCATCCTGTGGGTGGCTGAGTGAGAAAGAAACATTTATGCCTCCTTGTTGGAATTAATTAATAGCATAAATGTTTAAAAAGAGAGTTTCCCATTTCATAGCAAACAGTTATTGAATGCTGGAACCAAAAAAGTACTGCCACAGATATCTGGGTGTGATAGGCAAGCAGAGGCTGGCTTTGTGAGCTGCCATTGCAGGTGGAAGTTTAGGTTGGCCCCCACCCCCTGAGGACACACCTTCACTGCTCTTGAGGGCTCATCCCTTGCCCCTTTCACCACAACACCTCCTTGCTCCATTCTTAACCAAACAATCCACCCTTAAAAAATAACAACCTTTTGGGGGCTCCAGCTATCGACCAGAAAACGGTTTCGTGTTGTTACCTGGACAACAAATCGTGTTAAGACTCTGCCTTTCTTCCTATACAGACACTTTAGGAATATATAGCCTCGAAGCCTTTCATTTCATTTTATCTGAAGAGAAGGAGGGAGGTTTCCTTAGGAGATAAATAAAAGCTGTGTATTACTCAGTGGAACTCTGGGCCGCAGGGCCGCGTCCATCAGGGCAGATGTCCCGAGGCTGCCCAGGGCAGGGGGAACTCACCGGTGGGTGCAGCCCTCGCAGCCCCGGCCAGAGCAGGGCAGCCCCAGGAGCAGCAGCTCCGGCCAGCAGCCATCAGGCCCACAACAGCTCAGGGCCAAGGCTGCCCACACATCGGGAGCAGGGTGGGAACAGGCAGCTCTTGGCAAGAGGAGGAGACCTCCCACCTGAGCTTAACTGGAGCTGCACTCTGGGGCAGCAGCTGGGGAGCCAGGGGGCCATCAGTGCCCTCGAGGCTGAGCCCTTCCTGCGACCGAGAAGGAGCATCAAAGTGTCAGACAATTTGGGGGTTGCATTTCTTCTACTCCTGAATATCAATAAACTTATAAAAAAACCTTTTTGGGAATAAAATAAGGGAAAGAATTAGTCCATGATGGAAGAACCACTGAATGACAGTTATCTGTTCTCCATCAAGAGAGCTGAAACTTGTTAATTTGTCTTATTTTAATCAGGATCAAGTACATCTGACAAACTGTTTCAAATCATTGCTACTCAGGGGGTTGATGACAGTCTCCAAGATACATCTGTTCTGCAGTTCATTAGTAAGCTTCCAAAAAAAATTAAAATAGATCCTCCTTCATTTTCTTAAAGGAATGAGTTCCTCTATTGAGATAGAGATAAATATATAGATATAGATATACGCAAAAATGACCCTATCATTTCTTTCTTTGATCTTCTTTGTCCAAGGGTAATATTCTGCATGAATAAATCACCCTGCAAAGAGCAGATTATGCCTGGCCCTGTCCATGTGTTAAGGTGCAGTATGTAAAATCAAGGATGTGTAAACAGCATTAGAAATATCTTCATGATACCACGATAAAAAATTCCAGATCCTTTCCAAACTGTGCAGATATAGATCCTGCAACTTCCTGTGGACCAGCCTGAGCAGCCTGATAGACATAACCTTCTGCTTTTATTGAAACATCTTCTCTTCTGTATTACCACTTCCCTTGATCTTCATTCTTTGTGTCTGTTCTGAAGTCTCAGCTTAACTTGACTAAATTCACAATCATTTTCTTTTACCCTTTTGTCACTTCTCCGATTTTCTGGTATAATTCAACATATGCCCAACTTCAATGCATGAAGATTTCTGCACATTTCCTCAGAGTCCTGGCTTCTGGAGAACAGGCTGAAATGAGAGGCAGGAGGCTTTGTGCCTCAGCTGCTGTTTGTGAAGCTGAGAAGTGCTGCTGTTATAACTCACATAGAATTAAGGAAACAAACCGTGGAATATTTCCTGCAAAAGATTTTCTTGTGTTTAATGTATTTATGCTCAGGATTAGAACCCAGGATACCTGGCCTTTCTTGGATTATCAGACTACCTGTCTCAAAATAGGATTTCTTCTAGTACTGCCTCCAGTCTCTCACTTTTCTGACACCACATTTTTTGCTCTGAATTTACAAAAGTAATTACTATGAGATGGATGCCAGAGCGGTTCTAAAATAAAGAGTGGGGTTTTTAAAATTACTGCAGGTTGTAAATTGAGAGATAAATTACCTCAGAGAAATAAGAATCTTCTGGTCAAAGCAACAAGCTGGATCTCAGAAAGGGGCTCAATTTCCCTGTGTATTTAGGGGTTTTCCTGGGCATTTTAAAACAGTCTTTCTGTCACTGTTCCTATTACAGAATTACTTCTTTTCTCCTGTCTTTAGTTGCCTTTTAGTTTCTTTTTTATTAGGTAAGCTCTTCAAGGCAAGGACAGTTCATGCAATGTCTGGTACAAAAGGCTTCTGATTTCACTCCTGGCTTCTGAGGTACTTTGTAATACAAATAATGATGCTAATCATATTGGGTGAGTCTCTGGAAATGGGGTATTTTAGAAGTCTGATATAAATCAAATGAGGGAAAAAAACCTCAGCCTTATAAATATGTTCATCTTACATAAAAAGATACTCACTTTTATTCCTTTTTAGGTGCCCCCTTTAGTTGGTACTGAGCGGCAAACGAATGGATCTCTTGTAAAGCAAGTCTTTGCATCACTCAATTCTTTGTAAATCTCTAGACAGATCAGAGGATTTTTTTCCTTCATTTTCCCTATTCCTTAAAATGGTACAAATACTTCCTTTCCATTTTGCTCTCCCACTGCTTTAGACATTGAGCTGGTTATATCACAACCATAGATAAATTAAAATGACTGGTGTGAGGTTACAGATACACACAAGAACAAAAGGACTGATGACTGAAAAGAGAACAGTTTTAAATTATTCAGAGAGATTCTTTTTCTTTCCTTGGGGTTTTGAGAGCGATTGAAAAAAGCGATGAATGAATATGAACACTGCATGAGCAATCTGACACTGTCAGACCCAGCACTAGTGCCATGTGCATTTCCCTCTTTTGATCACTCAAATCTAAACTTGTTCAGTTCTTTTTAAAGAGTTTACCTCTTTCTGTTTAAATGCAGAATTTAAAGATTGTCCTCTAACTCCTCTTCAGAAATCCTTGCAGCTGTACTTTGGAGTACCTATGTGGTACATACCCATGAGAATCCATTTTTTCAAAACTTTTTTTTAACCTTGATAGTATTATAAAGGGGAATCTAGGATCTTCAAAGTGCTGAAAAACCCAAGAGTAAACCCAGAGGTTTTCAGTTCCTCCCTTCTACCTCTTGAATTAAAGACAGTGAAGCTATTTTTTCCTTAGATGTACTATCAAAGCAATACAGCAATCAAAAAGATACCAAAAAAAAAGTTAATAGTGCCCTTAAAGATGTCATATCAGCCAGAATCCTTGATATTTTGAACAAGTAAAAAGACTTTATGCATAACGATGTGCAGAGTGTGTGCACATGTGCTTACTCGGGTAGAGTAAGATCACATACTGTAAACCAGCTGTAGCAGCACAACTAATGATCTCTGATTCTTGCTATGTGCTCACTTACACAAGAACACTGCGCTTATTCCTCCTCCTTTTTTTTTTTTGTTGGAGGCAGAAAAACATCACCGTATTTTTTCCCTTAAATTCTAGGACCTGCACAACTGGGAAATGCCTTTTTGTACCTGACTGGAACTGTGCACAGCCCATGGATAACAAGAACAACACATGAAGCTGGCAGAAACGAGCAAATTAGGAAACAAATGCACTGCAGAGGATGTTTTCCAGAGGTTAAATCTTGCTGAGGCACTTAATTCTCCCTGGTTTTGCAAATCAGCTGCTCATAAATTGTTCTAAATTATTTCAAACAGAATGGCCAGGAAGACACCTGTTTGAAAAAGCAGGATTATAAAATACCATTCCTGCCAGCCATACAAAAATGCCATTTTCTACATTACAAAAAAAAAAAACCAAACAAACAAAAAAAACCCCAAAACAAACAAACAAACAAACAAAAAACCAAAAACTGTCACCAGTAGGTTACAGAGTGACTAGAGGGGAAAGGATGAAAAATGAAAGAAAAAAGGTTGTATGTATGACTGTGTATAATTGAACATATGTAACAAAAAAAAAAAAAAGAAAGCAATAAAATGCTACTTATTTTTACTGATGTTGCCAAGGTCACACAGGCTTAGAGAAGATGGCTTGATTTATATTCCAGGTGTTTCTCCTTGGAGGCTGAAGGTTTCAGCTCTATTCCCAATGTTGCTACAGCTCAATAATGGGGGACAACAGGGAAGTTTCCGATGTCTTTCCATGATTTTTATAACATTGAGAGCTGAAAGGGTTCCATTTTCTTTTTAAATCAGCACACAAGTTGACAAAGAATATGATGAAATTGCTTTGACTATCCAATTGTTTAATAAGTTTAATTAATTCGTTTGGTGAAATTGTTTCCTTTTTTTTTTCAGTGTTCTATTGATACTGCTGGTTTTGACTTTCCCTTTATGCTCTTTAATTGGTTGACATGAAGTTTGTAAGTCAGACAGCTCTTAATAACCATTTTCTACCTAGTTTGCACAAACAGATTTATCCACTTAAGTTGCAAATAGGTGCAAAGTCAGTCCTTCAGTGACTCCTGAGATTCCTCCAGAGTTATACATTGATCTGCATTCCTCAGCTCCTTAAGAATTTTGAACTCTTCTCTATTTCTACTCTGCTTTGCAGTTTCCTCTCTGCTGTAACTCTAATTGTGCTGTGGAGCAGAGCAGTGGAGCAACCCTAGCCTAGGAACAGCTCTGTCAGCACTGTGGAGTGGGTTAGAATCCCCAGGGGAACTTCCCTCCATCGCCAGCGTGCACGTCTAAAGTTTACGAGGCGAGAGCATAATGCAAAGGATATCATGCGTGTGTAATAGACAGCCTCAGGACTGCATGTTAGAGAGGATATTCTATGGAGAGAAACAGTGGCCATAAATATATTGTTGGCCTCTGTCTTTTCCTTGTCGCACAAGAACCACACAGTTGTCTGGTTTTCCCATTATCAGTCCCCGGTAGTCATCACTAACAGGAACCTTCTATTCATCTTATTTAATGTGACTTCTGATCCAGTGTTCAGTGGAAACAATGAAAAGAATTATCTATACTTCCATGGGTTTGGATAAGACCCTCTCAGCTGGAAAATAAGATATATCTCATAACACAGGAAGTACCAGAAGCTTATCCTGCAGCAATACTCTGCCTGTATTTGTTGAACTGGTTTCTTTTGGGCTCTGGTCTAACTCTAATGTTAATATTCTGTTCCTTCTGGCAAAAAATGAGAACCAAATCCCACTACAATGAAAACATTGCTGGCTAAAATATTCATCATTTTATAGCATTT
Source organism: Eulacestoma nigropectus (assembly GCA_013397775.1). NCBI lineage: Eukaryota > Metazoa > Chordata > Aves > Passeriformes > Eulacestoma > Eulacestoma nigropectus. Next base: position 214,211 of record VZTE01004295.1, read on the forward strand.
CTCATTGATAAATCAGTGTAATTACCTTTATTTTCCAGGGAAAAAAAAAGGCTAAGTGAAGAGATGTGATTTATCCAAAAGGCTGACAGCAAAGGTAAAGAATTCCAGAGTCTAAATCCAGGGCTTGACGGATTGTTTCCGCAGTTGGGGATAATCTGTCAATCACGTGAACCAGTATTCTGTTTTATGTTTTACATACTGTGTTTTCTAGCATAGATTTCATTCATGTTTATGCAGTAACCTGCACACTATTGCAGTATAAATTATCAGAGTACTCGTGACCTTTTCCCTGGTGGAAGTTCTCCCGAAAAATTCTGCCAGAAGACTGATTTTCCACAAAGAATATCAAATACTATCTCATGAGGAAGCTGTGAAGACAAAGCTACTCTGGAGCCCAGGCTGGGAGTATTTAGTCCCAAACTGGCAGGGTACGAATATTTCTATTCACACTTTTTTCCTCTTGCTGTCTTGGATTGTTTTTACTTCCCAGTATATACTTTTGACCAGTAAAGGAGTTAAAAAGGGATAGCTGCTCATTTTCCTCCTGCATATAGGATACACACATATGTTTGCCTGGGCACATCACTGGCAGCTGATGTCTAGCTCAGGGGTTTGGATAGGCTATATGTACACAGAAACATCTCGCAGTGTGTACACTTCTCAAGATATAAAATATAATTAAAATAGGGGCTCTCCACACAACTATTTAATCATAAAGTGACTGAACTGTGTAGTGAAGTTTGCTCATCCCAGCAGCCAGGGATTCCCATCACTGTCACTCACTCCACAAAAATGATTTGTCTGTTTCACAGAGCATGATTTCAATTCCATGGATATCTAACTGTGATGACCCCAGTTTCTGTCCTTTCGGAGATTTGCCTTATTTTAGGCATTGCATTATTCTTTTCTATTTAATGTTTACTTTTAGTATATATCATTATCCTTTTTGCAACAACTCAAAATCATGCTCGATTTACCTTTCTGCTGGCTTCTAAAATGATTGCCTGGTGCATCCATGTCAGGTTGAGGGCACTGAGAAGGTCAAAGCAATGACAGCCTTCAGGGCTGTGTCAGTGAATGCTAAATTGCCTACTCAGCTCAGCACTACCACAGGCTCATCCACAAAATACAGCCAGAGCGTGATGGAAACAGTACTTGAACAAGCTCCAGACCTTCTTTTCATCACTCAAAGCTTTCCAAATTTTACAGTTAAGGCCTGATATTCTCAGCAGTAAGCATCCTCTCCTCGCCTTGACTTTCAGAGAAACTGCCGTTTGAGAATACAGCTCCTGTAATTCCTACTTCTGGTCCCATAGCAAGAAAGGCCTGTTACTGCAGACATGACAGTCAGCAGCAAAGCTGGGGAAGCAGAATGTTCCTAGGGTGAGGGAAAGGAATTTATGGCAATCAGGCTCCAAAACAGATTCATTGTTTTAGTGGTAGCCTGACAGCAGCAATTAGGGACTTACTAGGGTCCCTTACCATTATAAAAGAGAATTCTTAATAGTTGTTTTCACTCGAGCTTAGGCTGGTGAAACAAAGTCTGCGGATATTGAGCGTGAAGGGGTGTCATTCTTTTGATACTTTTGTTTCTTTTGTTATGAAAACAAGGCACACACTGCTTGTTCTCTAGCTGTGTTCATGACATAAAAGAAACCATTCCATTAACAGCCTTTTCTCTCCAGCGTTGGAAGTGCCCAAAAGAGGCATGCTACAGCAGCATGGATAAATTACTTTAACAGGACCTTTACGTAGTTTAGGTTTGTGCTTACATTCTTTAACTGTAGTCTGTTGGAAATGAATCCATGCAAGATGACACATGTACTGCATATCTCTGGTTTCCATCACTTCCATCCACTTTGGGCCACCTTCTAACACTTTATTTGCATTGAGGAGTGTTGCCACAGGGAGAGGTGGTGAAGATGCCACAACCTTCCCAAAAGCGTCTCCGGATATGGGAGCCGCTCAGCGGTGCCACACTCACACACACGCACTTGCACCGGAGAGCTGTTGTTGTAGAAGCCGTCGGCAAAGAGACACGGGAAGGGTCCTCATGTGGAGTTCCACGGGGAGGTTTATTGCAGCCACACACGTGAACAGGTCCAGGGACAAAGAACCAGAAAGGAAGGAGGGCCCAGGGGTTT
>VZTE01004300.1:15891-31026 GCA_013397775.1 Eulacestoma nigropectus
CACCGCCCTCCGCTCCCTCATCCCTTCTCTCCGGCAGCATGGAGGTGGGGGTCAGCGCCGAGGCCTACGGCCAGGAGATGTCCGTCAGCCGCAGGCACATCAACAGCGCCTTCATGACCTTCGTGGTGCTGGACCAGGAGGGACATCCCCGCACGCTGCCCATGGTGGCACCCGAGCCGGGGGTAAGGACGAGCAGGGCTGGCTTCTCCCCTGCCTGGTAGCACGGGACCCCCGGGAATCCCACTCAGCCCTGAAGGGCTCTCGGATTCGCAGCAAAACAAACGGAGTTTTATGATGATGGAAATGAAATTGCTCAATAGCAAGTGAATTAAATTGGTTGCTCGATATAACTAATAAAATAAACCGCTTGCCTGCGCAGAGATGGAGACGTATTAGCCATGCAAGGCTTAACAGAGAATTGCTTGCAAATTCCAGCTCATCTTTTTCATAATTTAGAGGAAGGAGTGTTGAGGTTGTTTCTACCTATCAAAGTGTCCTAATCCATAATTTTCTGGGATCCAAATATTTAGGGAAATCTGTCACGTGAGCACAGCAGCAAAGCGAACACTCATGTGTCTCAGCTTCTCCTGGACTGATCCTTGCCCAGCTGCATGATTTTTTTGGTGCCTTAAAACTAGGATCTCCCACTGTGATGGAGATCATCTCATGGCCAGAGTTGGGCTCCTTGAAACCTCCTCATGCCTGCTTTAAAACACCACACTAGCACTTTCTTCAAAATAAGCTGCCTTTTTTTTGGCTTTTATTTCCCCAGCTAGGGAACACAATTTGTGTTTCGGGGGCTGTTTGCAGCTTTGAAGCCACAACAAGAGTTTTCCCTAGTGTGCCAGTGCCCATCACTTGATCAGAGCACAGTGGCAATGCTGAAATAACTCACAATTAATCACTGACCATCACTGCAGTGTGGCCAGGGTGGCAGCTGGCCAGCAAGGGGGCTTCATCTTCCAGCCCTTCCCTGCTGAATGTTTTTCCCACTCCCAAAAAGACGTGATTTTTTTTTTCATCCTCCTTTTCCTATTAACTTAATTGCCTTTTCCCATTTATCAGGATGGAGAAAGGAGGTACAGAGAAGCCAGCGCTAGGAAAAAAATTCGGCTGGACCGGTGAGCAGAAAAGCGAGTTGGGATGTGGGGATGGAGGAAGGAGGAGAGGAGGGCTCAGCACTGGGGTGCAGGGACAGTCTGGGGGTGGTTTGTGTCCCCTCATACGGAAAACTGTTCCTTTGCTGCAGAAAATACGTCGTCTCCTGCAAACAGACTGAGGTGCCGCTCTCCGTGCCCTGGGACCAAAGCAACAAGGTAGGATGTGGGAGCTGGTGCCTCCTGCTCCCCCTCCTGCTCCCCCTTCTACCCCTGACGTGCTGCCCCCGCCCCAGGTTTATCTGAGCTACAACAACGTCTCTGCGCTGAAGATGCTCATGGCCAAAGCAAACTGGGCACTCGCCAGAGAAAAGGAAAAGGTACCAAACTCTGTCCCTTCTCCCTCGCCCCCGAAACGTGGGCAATCCCGGCGGGAACAAGTCCCAGCCGTGCCCTGTGCTCCCCGAGGTGCGGATGTACACGCTGGAGGAGGACAAGTTCCTGTCCTTCCGCATCGAGATGTCCGTCTGCATCGCGGCCAGCCGAGCCTTCTCCCTGCTGTCCAACCTGCGGCGCCGGCACGAGTGGGACAGCCACTACGTGTGAGTGCTGCAGGCCAAAAATCACACCCCCGAGTTTAAGGCTTGTGGCTGAGCGTCCCTTGGGGCTCTCCTGGGAGCCACTGTGTTGCCTTGCTTGCTCTTAGAGACCCTGCACTGTGTCCCTGTCCTGGCTCCATCTGGGCTGATGGCTGCGCTTTGCTGGAGCAAACACCTATTTTGGGTCTGGCTGTAAATGTGTAAGGCCCAGACTCAGGGGGCACAGCAGGGTTTTCTGTGACAGGTCTGCTTCCCTCACAGGAGTGCTGAGCTTGTCCAGAAGGTCGATGACGACGACATGATCTACCATGTGGTGAGCCAGAAGCTCAGGCACGAGAACAAACCGCAGGACTTCGTTATCCTTGCGTCCCGGCGGAAGCCCTGCAGCAAGGGGTGAGTGTCCAGCCCGACCCCTGCTCCCTGCCATCCAAGCTGTGCCAGCTCACCGGGCTCTCTCCTCCCCAGGGACCCCTACGTGGTGGCCTTTCGGTCGGTGACGCTGCCCACCCACCCCGCCAGAGCCGAATTCACGCGTGGGGAGACGCTCTGCTCCGGGTTCTGCATTTGGCCGGAGTCAGAGGAGATGAGCAAGGTGGGATGCTGTGGCCGTGCCACCCACAGCCCATGGGGGAGGCTGCCCCCTCTCCTGTGCCCCTGCTGACTTTGTCCTGTGCCTCACAGGTGGCTTATTACAACCAGGCCATGCCAGGGTACCTCAACTATGTCACCACCAATGTGGCGGGACTGTCCTCCGACATCTGCTCCACCTTCGAAGCCTGTGAGAAGTTCCTGATGAAGAACAAGGAGGACCTGATCTCACGGCTGCAGGACTTCTAGAGCCACGGCCCCGTGCTGACAGATGGACAGACAGGAGGGGACACTTCTGTGGTGGAAGGGGACGTGGGATGGTGGCACCCAGACCCTGCCTCCCTGGGGGCTTTGGTCCCAGGGGCTGGGGTGGAGGGGCATTACTGTACCACCTCATCCCTTGCACTGATGTGTCATATCTTTTCTTCCTTCTTTTTTAATTTTATTTAGAAATTTTGTAAGCTGATGTACAGGACTAGGTTTTCTAGTTCACTTAACGCTACTTGAATCTTTATATGATTCAAAATCTTCCCAAACCAGATTATTTTTTTTTACTAGTTCTTTGTGGGGCATAACTGGTTCCTTTTGAGACAGCAAAGGGAGAGAGGGGGCAGTGACACAAGGAGGGTGCTGTACCCCTCCCTGGTGTAGGGGTGCCTGGTGGAACAGCCCACTCTCCCCAGGGCTGCTCCTTTTCCGGGGCAGGGCTGGCAAACTGCCCCTGCTCCTCCTGGGCTGAAATCCCACCCCATGGGGCTGTGGAAGGAGCAGCAATAAAAGTGCTTTGAAAGGAAAAAACATCCATATGTGCTCTAGGTGAGTGTCTGCTCCAGGGGCTTGCTGTGTGGTGAGCTTGGAGCGGGGATCCTGCACCCACAGCATACCTGAGGTCAGGTGGGTGTGGCGTTCTTTGAGGCAGGATTCTGCTGCAGGAAAGGGGTGGTGCTCCATGCAAGAGGTTTTTGGGGACTGCCCAGAGGTGTTGCTGCCATGTCTGGGGCAGCCTCGTCATCCCCCTCTGCTGGGTGCACCAACACCTTGAGATGTAAACCCCAAACTGCCTCAGAGGCGCTGGAGAAAGAAAAGACAGAGCCAAACCTTGTTCCCCTAAGTCTGGGTTGCTCTGGGAAAGCAGCAGGGGTGACAGTGGAAGTGCTGCTCATCAGTCACAGCCCAGGGGACATCTGCCCTCAGAGCATCTGTGGAGAGCCCCCTCCCAGGCCTTCCTGGGTCACACAGCCAGAGGTTTTCTGATGGCACTGAGGTTTCTGGAAGGCTTGCTGCCTGCTGGAAAATGAGTGAGGCCTGGAAGCCCTTAGGCACACAGAGCTTTGGGCACAGCACGTGCCAGCTGTGCCCTTGCCTCTGCCTGCAGAGCCCCGTGCTTAACACCAAGGATGGGTTTTGCAGAGCTTAACCATGAGCAAGTGATGGTGATGCTGTGCTCGGGGTGAGGTGAGGCCATGGGGTACCAGAAATGAGCACAGGGTCTTTTCCAGGTGTTTTGTTCCTCTGCAACACCCCATGCCTTTGCCACCCAAATTCCCCACTCAGTTTATAAGCAGAAGGATCTCCTGCCCCTCTCCTGTGGGCACTGGCCAGTGGCTCCCACGCCTGGGCTGGCTGTGGCCATAAACCCCTAATCTCTGCTGTATCTCCCATCATAAACATCTCAGCTCAAGGCCTGGCACGGCTGTGCCCTGACCTCCCAAAGATAAAGCCATCTCAGGCTGAACATAGTACAAAACATTCAATTTTTATAAAGCCCTCTTATCTCCCAAAACTCAGAGCAATCCTGCCTTTTTATCACCGGGACGAGAGCCATCCTTCCTCCTTAACCGTTAGGAATTGCTGCTGCTTGATTAAGTGGAGGGGATGATGTATTTGCCTGAACATTAAACTTTAAGTGACCTCTCCTTCTCCTCAAGTATTGTGCTTTTTCTCGCTGGGAGGCCCGGGTCAGCCCTGGCTCCAGCCTGGCTGGGTCCCTGGGGATGCAGGGTGATGGAGCAGGAGTGACCTGGGGGCACGGCAGCGCGCTGCAGCGGTGCGAGGCGTCGTGTGGTTTGTGCTTTGGGGGGAAAACTGCAGCCCTGCAGCATCTGTTGGCCCTCAGCGGGGCATGGACAGCAGGACTGGGCAGCTTGGAGCATCCCTGGAGAGCCCATCTCCACTGCCTCATCCCACAGAGAAGCAGGGACCTGATGGTGACTGTCCTTACCAGCCTTTCCAAGAGCCCTTTCTTTGCCCTCCCTATGAAATGCACCTCTCTAGGACCAGTTCAGCAATCACTCACCATTTTTCTTAATCCCTTAAATAAAAAAGGGAATTACCCCCTGCTCTGAGCAACCTTCCCACCTGCAGCTTCTTTGCATGAAAACACCTTGGAGCTCTCGGCTGCTAATTCCTGCATGGAGGCAAATCATTGGGAGAGGCAGATCTGGGACCTTGGGAGCAGCAGGGCTCTGTGCCGGCTGCTGGCAGAGCCCATCACTGCCTTCCTGCCCAGGATGATGCAGGGAACAAGGCCCCACCTAAGGACCACGGCTGCCTTCCCTGGGCCCCTGCCATCCAGGGCTGTTGGAGGATGGAGGAGGGGAAATATCCCTAAAATGCCAAGAGGCTTTTGGAAAAGAAAAGGCCATGAAGACAGCTGGGGATTTACAGGCCAGCACTCCAGGTTGGGTGTGGGCACCTTCTCCAGTGTGCTGCCATCATGAGAAGGTTTAAGAGCCTGATTTTATGGATGCCTAAATAAATACATGGAGCTAATATATCACAATACAGGGTATATTTATCTGCTTTGCAGGAGTGGGATGGAATTAGACGGCAGTGTCTCTCTCAAGGCCAGCCCCGCTGTAATTCATGCCCCGAGGCACCCAGCCGAGGGGAGGAGGAGCAGGAGGAATTCTGCAGGCAGCAGTATTGATGGGCTACTCCCAGAAGCTTTGTTTTAATTAATTTTCAGAGCGCTCCTTGCAGTGGATCAGGCAGCTCCTTCAAAGCCTCCTTCCACCCACTTCTGCCCGTGCTCTTGTGTGGGGTCTGGAGCAGCGGGATGAGCCCAGGAGCCCCCTGCTCCTCCGAGCCCCCAGGCTTTTGGTTAAACAGTGCAGAAGCTGTTGCTGTTCTTAAACAGGGGGCTGTCTTTCCCCCTGGCCAGGAGGCCTCTTTGATGGCCACAGCGTGGGCAGGTATATTTGTCAGGGCTTTTCTCTTCCCCTTTTTATTGACTTGCTGCTTGTTCCTGCTGCCAGGGGTCAGTCGGGGCATTGGCTGGACTTTGCCAAAAGTCCACCCAAACCAGCTGGTTCCCAGGTGCTGACGCAGTGCCCTGCCCCTGAGATACGAGGGGTTTGAACACAGGGCTTGCAGCCCAGCTGGGTGTGTGGTGGTGAGGCTGGAATGGGGCTGTGCCGGCTCCAAAGCTTTTCCTGACTAAGCAGGTTTGTGAACCTGAACTGCATTTGCCCTGCGAGCAGCAAGGTGACAGCAGCACCCACAGCTCAGCGCCGAATGCGGGGTGACCTGGCTGACATGGAAGGACCTGTCCCCATCCAGGACGCCATGGCAAGTGACACGCAGCCCTCCAACACCATCAAGCTGCTGCACCTGCTTTTCCTCTCCACCTCCTGGGGAATGCAGGTCTGGGTGACCTTCGTGGCTGGTAGGTTGGGCTCTGCTGTGCTGTCTGCCCAGGGGGGTGGCACAGGGGAGGGGGCTTTGCCCCAGAACTTACCTGCTCTCGCCCTCGCAGGGTTTGTGATGAGCAGGCACCTCCCTCGCCACACCTTCGGCTCCATCCAGCGTGAGCTCTTCCCCTACTACTTCCACATCAGCTCCACCTGTGCCTTCCTCAACCTGACCCTGTTTGCCATGTCCCACCCCAGCGAGCGGCTCGGCGAGGAGCACAGGACCCAGGTAGCCTCCCCCTTTCAAACAGGAGCTGGCCACAGCCCAAACCCCTTCCTCTGCTCTGCTCAGGCTGGCTCGCACACGATGGAGATCCACGCAGGGCTCTGGCTAAAAGAAGCCCGTGAGCACCCACATTGCAGCGAGCCAGGGGGGCTGGGGAAGAAATTTAAGCCACCACACGTGCGGGATGCTCACGGCGGGCTTTGCTCCCTCGCAGATCATCGTCTTCCTCGTCTGCATCGCCGCTTCTGTGCTGAACACGCAGTGGTTCGGGCAGGTGACCTCGGACGCCGTGGCCGAGCTGCACCTGGTGGAGCGCAGCCAGGGGCTGGGGCAGGAGGTGGGGCTGGCGGCCAGCGAGCCCCGCAGGCAGCTCCGAGCCTCCAACCCCAGCTACAGGCAGCTGGCCCGGCGCTTCGCCCTCTACCACGCTCTGTCCTCCCTCTGCAACCTCTGCTGCATCGTGTGCAACGGGCTGAGCCTGCACCACCTGGCTGCCCGGCTCTCTGCCCTCTGAGGGCAGGTCACTGCCAGGGGGTGGCTGGCCAGAGCCCACCTCCTGCTGCCCTGCTGTAAAGCGACCCTGAGCTTTGGACACTAAATTGCAGCATCCTCAGGTGGAGGTACTCTTGCTGTATCTGTGCACGGCGCAGAAATTTAGGAATAGTGAAATGGAAATGTTTTCTCTAGAGCTGTCTGCAGCCAGCCTCCGTGATCAAAGCAGGAGTGTTTTACAGCTGAACAGCTTTCTAATGCTCTGTGCATCAGCTGTGTCTAAAGCTGCAGTGTATTCCTGCAGCCACAGAGAGACTGCAGAAGAGAAAGAAATGAGAGACTGAGAATTACTTCTAATTAAATGCCAAAAGCTAATACAGAAGCGCAGAAAACCCCGTATGTTGGCTGTACCAGTTAATGTAACAGATAAGGTCGTTATGTTGGAGTTTACAATGAGTGTATGTCATTCTCTTGTATTTCACAAGGTGAGAAAAAATGTCTCATTCAGCAGGCAGAAGTCAGCCTAGTTAAAGCAGCCACGTTTATTGCAGGTTCTGTAGGACAACCAGTAAGGTATCACAAGGGTCAGTCAAACACTGCTCCACACACAGAGCTCTGCTGTGCCCTGGCCAGCAGCACAGCCAAGCAGTGACAAAACAGCAGCCACCGAGTCCCAGGCAGGAACCTGACTGCATCCACCCCGCTGCAACATCTCCCCGGGCCACTGCTGTTAAACCCCAGCAACGACAGCCCACCTCCGAGGAAATCTGTGATTCTTCTCAGGTGAGGAAGTACATTCCCAGCTGCTGTTACCGCAACCATAGCCAGTGTTTGGCACTGCTTCAGGTTTATTTCAGAACCACATGCAGCCCATCATAGAGGAGACCTTCTGCAAGCCAGCTGGGTTTCCTTTTAAACAAATAATCCCCTCATGTTCTCCCCTTCGTTCTCCTATGCTGCTCCCCTGGAAGTTTCCCTGTGTGCCAAGATTATTTTCCTCCCCTGAAGAGTGCAAGGTATTTTTGTTCAAGCAGAAGTTTGCAGCCTGGAGCTGGGCTAACAAACAGCAGCCTCTTGCACAGGATTCCTTGTTTCTTTCTTGCCCATTACAGTCGATGCACCCTCTTGCCAGAGAAGTATTTCTTAGAGAAAGAAGAACGCTTGGCAAATACCAAAACTGTCGGGGTCCCGGCCTTTACAAAATACCTGCAAAGATTAAAAGGAGTCCTTGGCTTCCTTGTAGCTGGCCCGGTGTCCTGCAAAGCAAGTGACTTCTGCCCAGCTCCATAAAGGCTGACCCCCCCAAAGGCTGGTGAGGAGCTTTTGTGCTGATTAGCAGAGCCTCTTGGAGCCGGGGCTAAGCACATCTGAGGAGTGTTTTATGAATCAACTCGTCTCCCAACAGCTTCTTTTAATTAAAGCAGCTGCTATTCTCCCTCTGGAAGGAGGGTTCTTTTGCAACTGCCTTTACAGCCTGAAATCTGAGGGCTTGTGGACACTGCTGAGTTTTGTGGAGTGACAGGGATCCCGCTCCCACTGTGACAGACCGAGCCCCCCACGCTGTGCAGCAGCTCCAGCCAGCTGCGAGATGGTGCAACTCAGCAGCACAGGCTGTACAGAAACTTTCTGCCTTCACAAACAGCAGATTCTTCTCTCTCAATAACAGCACAACACTTTAAAGGCAGCTTCAGAGGGGAACAGTGCTGTGTGCTGCACCAGGGGCTGCTCACGCAGCAGTATGAACAGCGAGAGCATTGTTAACCTTCAACATGCTCTTTATAGGCTGCTGCCTGTTTTTCTTTTCTTTTTTTTTTTTTTTTAAAGTAGTACTGTGTAGATGGGATCTGGAATAGTCCTTCTGTGCTGCTCAGCTGTGCCCAGCTCCCTTTCCCATCTCCATCCAGTCTTGGAAAGAGTTGTTCATTTTTTGGGGGGAAAAACATACATAAGTTGCTAAAGCCAGGCACAAAATCCTTGCAGCTTTATACCTTCAAGAGGTAGGACTATTAAGTCAGAGAAGAGTTAGAAGAGTTTAAGAACAAACTGGACTTAAAGCTCATACTTTTTGCCTTTTTTCCCCTGGACATGGACAGGTACAGCCTCACCTTTCGTGCTGCAGCACTTGTAGCAATGTGTGTTCTGGGTTCACCTCATACATTTCTTCTCTTTCTTCATCTTCAAAATAGAGCTGGAAAAAAAATTTGGGGGGGTTATTAAATGCCTAAGGTACATGAAGGGAAGTACTAAGCTGCTGAAAGCCCAGTAACAGCACACCATTATCAGCTGGGGGTTTATCAAACCTCTGTGGCTTGACCTGACTGTCGGATGCAAAATTCAGCGATGCAGAAATTGTGTGAATTCCAAGTTTTCCCAGTATAAACCAGCTTAGGTTCTCCTGGCAGTGGCAGCAGGAAGGCAAAATACACTGGCTGTTCCCTGGTTACAGGCAATCAAACTAAATCTAAGGGCTGCTTTTCAACAGGGGAAATGCAGCAATGTTATGAGATGAACTGAGTGGGTTTAGAGGTATTTGAACAAAATAAGAGTCGATTTAAGGGATTAAAATCCAGCAACGGTGCCTTAGACTGTAAATACACACAGGCTTTAACCTGGAAAAGTACACAGCCACTGTCCTTCTAGACCTGTCTGCTCACTGTACACAGGGTTGTGCTGCTGCCTGGCACGGATCACACTGAAGTGGAAAACGAAAAATGAACAACCCTATCCTTCTATGTACAATTTCAGAAAAATTCTCAAAACCTGCTGGAGCCACAACCAACTCACAATCCACCTTTGCTGGAGTGGTAATAGAGTTATATTATCTTGATCTGATTATGTGCTTAAGTATCTCCACTTAGTTCTGAAAAGAAACTATTTTAAAAATAATATTTTCTTATTTGTATTGAGAAACTCCACGATGCAATTAAAAAAACAGGCAACCTATCAGCTTGACGGTCTAAATCTTAATTATTGTTACAAAGACGGAATATAAGCAATATCTATAAATACCTCGTGTCAAATACAATGTAAGTGGAAGATAACTTTCATTTCCATAAGTGAATTCTTTCAGGACATGTGGGCAATGTTTGAGTTCATAAATGAGGGTAGCTCTCTCTTGTTTCACATCTGTGCATGGTAAACAGATGCCAACACTTTCATACCCTCAGAGCTGTGCACTTTCTCACTCCAGAAATAAAAAAAAAAACCCCACAACACAACAACCCTGAAATTGAAGTAAAGTCAAACTTCTCACCTCAAGATTGTTGGGAAGGTATTTTTTTTCTAAATCCCAAGGAGGTAACTCGGCAAACATCACCATTAAATGATCAATAAACCTAAAAGCCAAAATACACTTGGTGAGCTTAGACAAAGTGCTCAGCTTCAATAACTTGTACAGTTGCATTTGAATGATGGCAAAAACACATTAGCAAATTAAACAACAGACTTGGAAGTAAATTTAGATCACCAATAGTTCCTTCCCTTCAAACTCATCACTTTCCCAATGAATCCAAGGCCCTGTTGTAACTCAGGTTATTGGCTTCAAACTTGAGCAGTGCAACAACAAATTATTTTTAACTTTGCATTTTCACACTGAAAAAGATGTCAAAATAAACACCCTGCATTTCGTCTAAAATGGATTTTCCTTTGATACAGTCCCATGCTTCACAAGATCAGAGTGATGAGAATATGTTTGTGTGTCAAAGGCTTCTTTATTTTGGTACTTGAAGAGTGTTGGAGGCCAGTTTGTTCTAAAAATCCATTTCCACTTCCTTTAGTCACAAAAAGGCACAGTGAACACTACCATAAAAGTACTACAACTTTAATAACCTGCTTGCACAGTAACTTTAAGTCCTAAACTTATCAACAGATCTGAGGAATATGTCTTCCAACAAACAAAAAGTTACAAATTCCACGCTCGTTTAACACTACAAGATCAGAAAATGAGGTTAACATCAAGGAGAGTGGAATTCCCAGCTTGCCAGTCCCTCACTTAGTCTGAACGGCCTGCAGCACTTCAGTCAGATCCGATGAAAGCCCTGAGGAGAACTTTGGGGTCACTGCTGGTTATTAGAGGTCCCCTTTGGAAACTTTTTATCATTTTTAAGTTTAATATTTTTTTCTGAGACACCGTATTTGGAGGGCTTTGAAACAGCACCTTAATGACTCTCTAAAATCCACACATGTGGATGGGTCACAGGTATCACTGGCTACTAATTAACTGCTGGTCTGAGCTTGCACTGCAAGCCCCTCTAGTCACCCTGGCTAAATGCGTTTGTCTGCACTATACATTTATGTAAATCACAGAATAATTCAGGTTGGAGAGGACCTCAGGAGGTCATCTAGTGCAGCCTCCTGCTCAAAAGCAGGGTCAGCGGTGCCATGAGAAATCTGGAACTGCTTCACCAGCATGGCAGTGTTTCACTTGCTGCCCGTTCTCACTTGCTCCAACACCTGCTCTATGCAAGAATGCTGCTGGCAGTGCATTTACCTGGAGTTCTCATGAAAAGCCACAGTGAAATCTGTCTGCTCGTGCTCAGGGTACAGGAAGAGGACAGGCCAGTTCAGGTTGCCATCAGCATCTAAGTGCACCTTTGCCCCCGTGGCACTGTCAGAGTGGAACCCATGTAAGGATATCTCAGCCAGGCCATCTGACACTTCCTCTTCTTCATCTGAAGGCTCAAGGACCAGCTTGATATTTCTTTCCTGGAGGGGAGGGAGGGAAAAAACCAAAAACCAACTAAAAATCAGTTATGGTGGGGAGAATAAGAACAAAAAATTAGCAATCAGTAAAAGGTCAAGTTATGTTGTTCTAATGAATGAGCCAGCTCCTAAACAAGTCATCTAAAACTTTCCCACAGTATCAGACTCAGGTGACTGGTCTTCCCAGTAGAATCCAGAACCTCAGCCAGATATCCAAACTCCTCATGAAAAGGTTGAGGAGATGTGGGAATCCAGAGGAGCCCACACGTGGAGAGAAGAGCCTGAGAAAATGTGCGGATAGGGATGCATCTAAAATCCTTTTCTTCGGGGCCTAGCAGGCATCACTCCAGGGTGCAACTACACACACCAGCTCCTGAGAACATCTACTCTTTCAGAGAACTGCAGAAAGCTCACTCTATTCCTTGGAAAGGCAACAGCAGAAGAGATCTGACTGTATGTAAGAACCCAAAATATTTTAATGTAGCCCAGACATCCACTGAAGAAGGAGAGGATACAGGATCGATTCCCTCCTCTACCCTACTGAATGGTTATCATCTGTTCTTCCACAGAATTAATGCCTGGGGGCAGCAAAGAAAGCCAGGTTCATTAGGCTGACGTGATGCCACAGCCCAGCAGCCAGAGCACTCACAAAGCTCAGTCCATCTCCCAACACTGGGTCTGTATTTTGTATTAGTTGTTACCTGAAATACAGAAACCTGGGAGCTGGGCTTAGAGCCATGCAGACGTGGAAAATCATGGTTTTAACTCATTTTCTTTGGCTCTAGCCCTCAAAAGCCAATGCATGAAAACCAACTTTTAGAGACAAACGAGAGAGCTCCTTAAAAAAACCCAAACCACACAAAACCAGCCCCTCACAGCCACTCACCTTTATTGCTGCAAGCAAAACTTCCTTTTGACATTGCTCTTTCCTCTCCATCACCTTTGCTTTCCTTGCATCCCGCTCCTGAGTCCGCTACAGGTAAGAAAAGGAGGCACCATGGTCACACAGAGCAAGTCAGTGCCCAGCACTGCTCCTCCCTGGCAGTGGGGGGGAGAAATCAGTTTGGATCCCCAGGGAAGTCCCCTCCAGCTCCTTCCCCTGCGCATCCCAACACACAACACGTGGAATCACCACTCAATCCTGTTTGGGGACGTCACACTACACAGAAACCTGGATGGAGCACTCTCCCTCCAAGGATCCCAAAGAGACAAGCAGACTGCAGATGCCAGGCTAGCTTAATATTTACCTTTAATTTGTCAGCTTTAGCTCTCATTTCCACAAGCTTCTTCTCTTTTGAGTCTATTTGCAAGCCTTCCTCACACCATGCTATCGCTTCAGAGAAATTCTTTAGCTCCATGTGACAGAGAGCTCCTGGAAGGATTAATATTGTAAATTTCTGGTGTTGGAGTCAGTATACAACTACTACACAAAGTGGTGGTTATAAAGACAGTTAGGCCTGGTGCTTCTGCACTGAACTTTTTTGTCTTGCATGGTCATGTTCAACCAGAGACTTCCAGCAGGTCAGTTGAGAAGAAAATCTAAAATATTTCATCAGTTCTTGTATCATTTACTCACAGAAATCAGCAGTATTATGCTAGAAGAACTGTCTGTTACAAACAAAATTTTATCATTGTAATTAACATTTCAGTATTTGTCTTGTTAGGAAAAATAAAAGGGAGATTTCTATGGAGTGGGGAAAAAAGAACAGACCCCAAAAACCAGTATTGTGGAAAACAGGAAAAGCTGTGCTGTTCTCTACAGAAACAGGTCCAGTGCCTCTGATAGATACAGAAGATGAAGAACAAAAGGATATCTTGATTGAAAATGCAAAGCAAAAGGCAGAGCTCTGTTTTGGGGAGAAACAGCAATAACAAAACAAGTGATCTCTTCCAGTAACCGCTTTCCCTTCCTGAAATGAATTCTGTCCAGAAACAAAGTATGATGCCCACTCAGAGTAATTTAGGGTTTATCAACACAATTATTAAACACACAGAAACATGCGAGGAAACAAAGCAATGTGTAACAACAGCCCGTTTCAGGGCTGGTAACAATAACAACACAGTCAGTAAAGTTAACAGGAGCCAAGTGTTTGGGAAGGATGCCCCTTGTGCTCCATGCAGAAACACGAGCTTTGACTCTCACCTCTTATGATGGCTTTGAGATGGGTGGGCTTCAGCTTTTTAGCTTGGCTGGCGTCATTGAGAGCAGAACGGTAGTTACCTGTAAAGCAAATAAAAGTGCTCAGAACCTTTCACTTGTATTTAAAATCCAACCAGATACCAAGGTGACAAAATAGTATATGCAGAGACCCAACAACTCACTGTTTCTACAATCATAGTGAGGTGAGAGGAGGGTAAAAAAAGAGCAAACTAAGAGCAAGAAGAGAAAGGACGCGGATCAATCATATGGGTGAGAGGTAAATAAAGTGGTGTGAGCAAAGCACCTCCCTACTGCAACACACAGCAGCATGAAAAGGCCCAGAACACCTTCCCTACTGCATGGACACTGTTGGTAGGATGGTGGTAGCTGTAAGAGAATCACAGAATTAATAAGGCTGGTAAACAACTCTATCATCAAGTAATGGTTTTAAACTAAATGAGGGTAGACTTACACTAGATATAAGGAAGAAATTTTTTACAATGAGAGTGGTGAGGCACTGGCAGAAGCTGTCCAGAGAGGTTGTAGGAGCCCCTTCCCTGGAAACATTCAAGGCCAAGTTGGACAGGGCTCTGAACAAACTTGTTTGGTTGAAGATGTCACTGCTCATTGCAGAGGGGTTGGACCAGATGGCCTTTAAAGGTCCCTTCCAACCCAAACTATTCTGTGATTCTAAAACCCACTGGTTTTGCCCTGTCCTGGAGCCAAGGCTCGAGCAGCAGGTAACAGCTGGAAGGAGCAGAGCACAAACCCTGCACTCAGCCTGGTGCTGAAGTGAGCCAGGTCTTCAGGGTTCAAGGAGCCTCTTTCTCACGAATAAGCTACTTACTCCGCCGTATCACAGAACCAAAACAAACAAAAAGGAAACCCCACACGGGGGAAAAAAAAGCAGCTCTGGAGCGCAGAGCCGCGCTCCCGGGAGGTCAGAGGCCCCTTACCCAAGTGGAAATGTGCGGCCCCCCGGTTCGTGAGCAGCACCGCGTCCAGCTCGGCGTCCCCGCACCGCCTCCGCAGCCCCTCCGAGTAGGCGGCCACCGCTCTCCCGTAGTCCTTCTCCTTGAAGTACTCGTTCCCTTCGTTCTTGTACATCCTGGCCAGCTCTGCGGGGATGCAGCGGGGTCAGGGCGGGAGCGGGGATGCCCCGAGCCCCAGCCCGGCCGGTGCGCACCTGCGGGGCTCTGCTCCTCGTCGAACAGCAGCGACTGCAGGCAGGCGAGCTCGGGCTGCCGCGCCGCGTCGATCTCGGCCGGGCAGCGCTTCATGAACATGGGGATGGCCTCCAGCTCCTGCGGACGGACGGACGGACACACTCACACAGCGCCCTGAGCTCGGCCCGCCCGGCCCCGCGTCCGGCCCCGGGTGCTCACCTGCTCCCACGTGTCGGGGTGCAGCGCTCCCCGGTAGCGCGGCGGCTCCGCGGCCCCGGCCACGCCGTCCTGCTCGGCCTCCGCCATGCTCCCGCTGCTCCTCCTGCTGCCGCCCGGCCCCGCCTGCGCCCGCCCCCGCGGCATCAGGCCCGGCCCCGCTGCTTCCGATGAGCCCCGCCATGGCACCGGCCCCGGCATGGCACCGGCCCCGGCAT
>VZTE01004305.1:0-87033 GCA_013397775.1 Eulacestoma nigropectus
GCTCTTCTGGGTTTAAAACCAGAGTGTAACAACATCTCTCTGTGCCCTTGTAGTAGAAAGCTGTCTTGAGAACTGCAAGCCCTTGAGATGGTGTCTGCAGGCTTGGGCAAAACAAACAGACCCCAAACCACACAATAAAGGTTGAGTTCAGAGTCTGTGAAAGGTGTGTTGGCCATTGGGGGTTTCCTGTTGATCAAGGTAAGGGAGAATGAAGGCACTGAGCAGGGCTGGCAACCTGGAGAGCCCAGTTATTATTTTAAAATGAAAGCTCAGATTTTGCAACATATGAAATCCATCATGCCTTTAGCCACAAATACATCAAGGGGTCTGGATACTTGAAGTCCCTTTTCCCAGTTCAGTAATACAGAGAAGTATTGCACAGTGGTACCTATAGGGAGCCTGCAATTTAAAATGGCTCTCGTTCAATAATTATGTCAGCCTTTGTGTAGTAGTCATCACTAACAGTTAATATAATTCACAGTAAATACCAGATTGATGTTTAACAGTGCTAAGATGCAACCTATAAAACATATGCTTGCGTAATTACACTGTTAAGTTTCCAGTCAGCAACAAACAAAATCTGTCCACAGATCCTTACACAGAATTGAAAAGATCCCAGCAGTCAAAAGGAAGATTTGCAGAGGCTCTTTAGGAGCAAAACACAGTGAGGCTCAGAAGGGAATATGGTCACTGGCTGCAGGTCAGGAGCAATAGGACTCTGTCTCCATTGGGCTGGACCATCCTGTGCCAGCCCTTCCCTCTGCTTGACCTTATGCAGACTCTTGAATCCGCTCACCTGCATGAGCAAAGGCAGACACGATGCTGGGATGAGAATATCCCAGATATTTTCCCTTCATCCTGAAAGCTAATACATAGAGGGATCAAGATGGATTTCCCATGGGGCTGGGAAATTTCCCAATATAAGGATGGAGAACGCTGTGTTATACCGAGACACATTTCATCCAACTTAGTATTATATAAAATCACTGAAGCACTGAAAATGCCCCAGCAGAACTATTTGCAAATATTTTCCTCAAGGAGTTTTTTTTTAAATGCTATATTTTAAAGAATAAACATCCCTCAGAAGGGCCAGCTGTCTTCCTGGCAAGATCTGGGGTTGCCTCACTTCACTACAACTTCACTGACCTATGCCAGCTGTGCCCAGAAAGCAGCAGATCCTGGGCTCTCCCATCCTGGGGCAAAGGGTGGTTGGAGAAGAGCAAATACCAAAGGCATCCTGCAGGATCATTGCACAGCTAAGGCACCTCTTAGCATCTTCCCTCCTTCCCAAATAAACTCTGACTCTCCAACCATGGCAGACTTGCATGAAGTAGCCAGTAAACCAATGGCACAGAAACCAGCCAGCACGTACAGTCCAATATCCAGCTACACACTGGCATCATCTGCAAGTTATTAGAAAATATTAACACTCACAATGAAACTTGGGTTCCTATACTTAGGAAGACTTTAATGGGCTTTTCTTTGGACAGAAAAAACCCTATTAGAACGATAAATTATTAGCCTTTTTTCCTAAACCAGCATGAAACCTTAAAATGGAAAAATGACAACAGGACAAACATGCCCTAGCATTTCGGCAGCCCTAGCAGGGAAGAGGAGGGGATGAAGAAGCAAGAACCAGCCCAGCAAGCAGAGTGGCTTTTCCCCAGTGTGCCCTCACCCATGAGTTCTCTGCCCCAGACAGCCCATGTCACCGATGGGCACAGCAGCCAGCACATACCAGTGTGTCCCTGAGCCTGTCACCAGCTGCAGCAGAGCCCAGCACAACCATGTGGCTTTCTCTGCTGGCTAATACAGCTGAGCTGGGCTCAGGAGCCCCCTGCCCTACATCAAGGCAGTCCGCACCACCCCAGAAGCTTGCTGCTCCCTCATCTCTGCCAACTGCAGCCTGTGCTGTGCTCATCTGAAACAAGCCTCAAGGAGCAGCAGTCCACACGGTCCTTGGGGAACTGGATTAACAAACCCAAAGTCTGTTCTAGGATGAAATGGCCTCACTTCGTCACGGAACAGGGAGGGAGAGATTGCAGGTGGGTCCTCCAAGCTGTCACAGCCCAGAGAGATGGGACCAGGAGCTGTTGATGCCTCCACACACATCCTTGCCTGGGCAAACTGGTGCCCCTGCCTGGTATTGCCCCATGCATTTGTGTAAGATTGCATATGCATGTGTTCGATGGAAACTAGGAAGGAGCTGCTGTGGTTTGGCTCCCAGAGGCATTGAGACAAGTGTGATCTCCCCTTGCCCCAGAACAAGTCAGGGAAATTCATGAGAACAGCCTTTCTTGTGGGTTATTCTGGCAGCAGTGGGGCTGGACAGGACCAGGAGTAAGATGACACAAGGCCATAAAACATGTCAGAGCAGCAGCCACACGATGAGAGTCTCTGTGCTGGGTGCTCGAGCCCGACCACAGCCTGAGTCAGCCCATCCACTGACCTGCCTCTGGCACTCTCCCAGCTTTGGCCCAGGCAGCCCAGTGCCATTAACCCACTCCAGCCTGAGGGAGGGCTCAGCATCTTCCACATGAAACGCTGGTTTGGGGGCCACCCCCTGCTTGCCACTTTCTGCTTTCAGGTACAGGCACCAACCACCCAACAAAGCCACCCTTGGGTGAGTAGCTGGCCCAGAGCCCACCCAAAGCCACCAAGATCCCAGAAATGCCATGCAGACCAGCCAAAGACCAGCCATCCCCAAAAAAGTCACTCAGCAAGCCAAATCCACTCTTTCCCATGTCCCATTCCTTTCAGCCTGGACCCATCCTATAAACGCGAGTCTCACTGGGGTCCTCCATTATCGCTGCTCCCCCGTGCCCCATGACAGAGCATTTAATGCCTCATCCTCAGGGCTCCACGCAAACAAGGAGAACAAATGAGTGCCAGGGGAGAGAGAGATGGTTTGCATCACTTAATCACCATCCCCAATAAACCAGCCCCGCAGCTCTGCGGAGGGTAAGACAGCAGAGTTCAGCAGATTTTATCAATAACATCATGGAGCCCTGCTGCGTGCCTAAGAGAGTTGCCATGGTTATTGTGACAGATTTACTATCATTGTAACTTAATGCACCATAATAAGGATCTGCATAGTTATTATTGTTTTACAATGATAACTATAACTCAACCACAGCTTTATGACTAAATTTGTAACATTACTACAATGTTCTGGAAAGAATTGGAAGCAGGGTAATTCACATGCTTTCTCAGAATATAGAAAGAAAAAGATCTTGGTCAACGCTCTTTTCTTTCCTTTTAATTGCTTCTTTGAGAACAATTTTTGTGGTCTGGTTACTGTTGGTTTGGGAGAGGGTGCTCTGTCAGAGGCCATGCAGAGAGGTAGCTGAAAAATGGGATTTTTCCACTGCAAAATTGATCCTGGGGGAAAAGAAAATTGCCAAAGTCTTTCAACAGAAAGTTGCAAAAAAACTTCCCAAGTGTTGCCAACTGGGAAGCAGAAACAAAGCACTGGCAAGATGAACAAAAATGGTCAGATTTTGTTCAAGAAGAATGACTCCAGCAGCATGGAGAGGGCTCTGCACCACCTTAGAGCTGGCCTAGGCAACAACCACGGAACAAAGCCAAGCACCTTCTCTCAGTTGTGAGGCTGCAACCCCATAACCTGCCCTAGCCCACCCCAGGCTCCTGGCAGTCCCATGGGTTCCTCTTGGAACAACTCAGCCAGCACAAATTACTGCCCCAAAACTATAAACAGTATTTACTGATGGATTAACCTGCTCAGACATGGAGTGATTCAAGAAATCAAAGCTTCAGACAAGGACTTTTTGGCAATTCTCAGGACAGAGGACCCACTCAGGGGTCCCCACACCTGCATTCCCAGCTGCAACTCTTCAGGATGGGGAACAAGTCCCACCTGGACTGGACCCATACGAGCAGCTGGTGCCCAGGGGAAAGCAAAAGAGAACGCAAGCCTGAAATACAACCAGGGCTTCCATCAGGCTCCCTTGCACCCTCCTCCCAAAGCTCTCCCCTGTTTGAGGGCTTAGCTCCTTCTTGGATTTCATCACAAGTGCAATGCTGCCAATTACCCCACAAATTTATAGGGTGCTCTGATGGTTTACATCCCTCTTTCATTCTGCCCCAGCAGCCCATTGCCCCCAGGGGCTCTGGGGATGCTTAACCCTCCCTGCATGCCAGAGGCACCTACACTGCCTGCACTGGGCAAATTAAAGCAGAAAAGGGGCATTTTCTCAGCCCCTTCTTGTTACTCACTGGGGAAGGGTCTCAAGATTTTCTAAGGAATGTAAACCAGTCTGTACCACTCATTTGGCTTCCATGGCAAGTCCCCAGTTCAACACCTCCAGCAGACACTCTGGACTCGGTACATCATCCCAGCTTCCCACAATACCTCGGTCTTTATAAAGACACACGGACACAGCAGGCACAAGTCACGCCCCTTTAGCTGAGCAAAAGCTGGCCCTGCTCAGAGGGGGCTTAGGTCAGCAATCCATGCTCTGGGACTTGGACCCTATTGGGTTTCCAACTGTGTTGCTTTCCCGAGTGATTTATGGCCTTTTCCCATTCCTTATCCTGATCGGATCAGGGATGGAGTTTTCTATAGTCCCTCACCCAACAGCATCAAGGGCCCCTTCCCAGTTCTCCTCAGGCAGCAAGCTGCTCTTCCTCCACAGGAACTTCAGAAGTGTTCCTTTCTGCATGAAGAGGCCCAGAGCTTCCCTGGAGCTGTGGGAAAAGGTGGGAAGACTGGCAGAGGCAGGAGCAATGCTCACTCTGGGGCCAGGTGCTCACACACCCTCCCTCCCAGCAGTGATGTGTGTCAGAGCAGGTTATGTCACACTCCCCTGCCACCACCACCTCCTGCTCCCAGGGCTGATACATGAGAGTAGATATAGGAAAATCTACTCATAAAATTAATGGAGGCTGCATGAACTCACAGATCATAAACTCAGAGGGGTTTGCAGCTTGCTTTTGGGGAGGGGGAGGGAGTGGGCTCAGAAGCAATTTAGCAGAGGGGACTAATTGACAGCAGCTGCCCCATCACATCCCACATCCCCCTCCCCACTCTTGGGAGGATTTAGGGGAACACAGCACTGAAGTCTCAAACATGGTGCTAGAGCTGGCACCCATCAACTTGAGGTCAGACATGGCATGAGACACTTGGTGTGCTCCCAGCCAAGGGACTGTGGCCAAGCTGTGCTCTTGGTGACAGACCCCCTGCCTGGAGCATAAATCTCAGATGCTGAAGGCCAAAGCACGAGCAGATCCATCCCATGCTCTGGGGGTTGCAGACAGCACAACACTTCTCTTGGCTGGGGGGCTGCAGGGTGGTAGGCAGGAGGGTGATGAAGAGGACTGTGCCATAGGCAAGATGGACCCAAGCTCCCCAACACCCCAAGCAGTGAGTGCCACACAGGGACAAGGCTGATGGTGCTCCTCTCCAGCCTAGCCTAGGAATTTCTCTGAAACCCTCTTGATATGATCAGGGATATTCTGAGACCAACCCTCCACCACTGGCTTCCCAACACCTCCTTAAAAGCCATCCAAGGACCCCAGTGTTGATGGCCACCAGCACCGCCAGAGCAAACACCGTTTCCAGGGCCTGGCTTCTGCCTTCACTCCATCCACAACCCAAGCCCAGCACAGAAGGCCTTTGCTCACTGCTTGGCCTTGGACCACCTCCACACCCCTCCACAGCATCAGCAAGGCCAGTCCCTGCTTTCAAGCACCTTTACTCTGTGCTGGGTTATTCAGTGCATCTCATGTCTTGGGGAATTACACAGCCAAGAGTCTCATGCAAAGGGAAGAAATTAACCATTACTGCTAAAAAGTCTTCCCCCATATCCCATTTCTCTACAGGACATTGGCTTACTCTGCCTGCTTACGGGCCAGCCCATGGATGCAGCAGGCCCCATGCATCCACCTGCCCAAGGATGCCCTTTGCCACACCAACGCCAAGGCAGCTCAGGACTGTCCAGGTACCAAGACCTCCCTTGGCCACCAGCCTTCAGGGGGAAACCCAACTGTCCCACCTCCTAAGTTGTCTCTTGGTCTGGCCCTGGTCAGGTTTACTCTCAATGCCAAATGCAGTTTTTTGCTCCTTTCTGTCAAAAACAATCTTGGCCCTTGGCTGCTGCCCCAGTGGCTCCGACAGCCGTGACTCACAGGCTCTGCCCTAACCTCAGGCTCCCGCCTGCTTCCTCCTCTGACTCAGGCAGCCATGAGCACCAGCCCTGGTGCCTTTCAAGTGGTTTGGGGCTCCAGCCAAGGCACCAAAGCAAAGGGATTTAGGCACCATGTTCCCTGGAGCATCCAGCCTGGCTGCCAGCCTCAGGCTCACCCCAGGGGGCTCAGCAGGCTCAGCTCTGGGGCACCGTCTGATCACCAGGTTGTGCCACCACTGCTGGCACAGGGAGCAATCACCAAACAGTAATGGGGTCCAGGTACATCACCCCATACATTTTCTGCCTCCAACACAGCTAGCTGGCCCCTTTGGTGCACCCCCACTTCACATACCTGCATCCTCAAGACATCACTGAACACCCTCTGCCATGGGGTGCCCCTTCTGCATCCTCCCAGGCTGGTGGAGGGAGCTTACAAACAAGACCATCTCTAAACAAGGTGTCCCCTTCCAGAGAGGCAAAGCCCACAAAATGACACTGGAAATAAGCCAAATGATGCCCTCCCTAGTGATGCTGGCTGCAACCCTCCTCACTCCACCTTCCCCCAGCTCCCACTGTTGCTGGAGCTAAAAGAAAGCAGAAGCTCCCCCCCTTCCCTTTTATAGCATCCCTCAAGTGGCTCCATCAGCTTCTCCCTGCTGCCTGGCTCAGGGACCATCCAGCTGCCAACCCCACCTGCTTCCACGGAGTTGATTTACTCCCCAGGTGGACTTGATTCCCAGGTGAAACCCCTGGGACAAGGGCCTGCAGTTTTGCCGATGGGCTCCAGTCCCAAAACAACATACGTGAAAGGGAGGAGGATGGCAGGGCTAGCGCTGAACCAAAGCTGGGGCTTGAACAGACAGAAACAGACTTGCCCCCTCCCCAGACAAGATTCATAAAGCTCTGAGACACGTTCTCCAAACCCCCTCCATCCCTGCTTACAGGCACCCATAGAAAGGGGAGCCACGCTGCTTCCTGGCTCCGGACAGCAGTGAAGCCGGCAGGGAGACATCTGTTCCCCATCCAGCAAGCAGTGTCTTCCTGATCTGCCTCTTAAAAATTACAAGACAATTTGGAGTTTCTATTTTGTACTTTTGATTTGCCCAAACACCTGAAACATGAGCTCTCAATCCAGGATCAAAGGCTCTCTCTGGAGCAACAGACAGCTATATCCACCGCCGTATTCATGTGTGATTAGGAACGCCTGCATTGGAGAGGGGAGTTGGCAAGGGTGGATGTGCTGCAAAACCTGAAACTCCATCCCTTGGAGAGGGAGAGAACTGGGAGATGATGTCCTGGCAGGTCAGGTTTGGTGCCAGCCCCTTGGGCGCAGGGCAGCGATGGGGCGATGCCTTGCAGGGAGAGGGTCTCGCCTGTGTCACTTTGTCCCCTGTCACTCCTGCCCAGATCCCGTGTCTGCCTGGAGGACTGAGACCCACCCAGTGGCAGGTGGGATCTCTCATCCTTGCTTTGCTCTGTCTCTGGGGCTGACCGGATAGATGGACACAAAGGATGCAATCCCAGATGCAGAGGGATGCTGCAAAGTGGACACGATCCTGGTGCTGTGGGATGAAAGGCACTGGGAATGATGCCAGGCCATGCAAGGGGTTAATGGTAATTGACACAGTCATTAATGAGCTGGAGGGGAGGGGTCTTCCCAAGCTCTTCTGATCCAACTTGTCCTATTTTGAAAAATCCCAGACCCTGGACCCCTGTGGGCTAGGATTTTGCATCATCTAAATAAACTGGGAGAGGTTCAGGCCTGTGAACAGATGTGGCCAAGCCTTCTCTCCCATGGATGAGCATGGCTGGGTTGCTGTAAATAATCAATTTTAATGACAGAGGATCTGTCCCCTTGTCCGATGCCACTGACATGAGAGCAGACTTGATCCCTGGAGAGACCGTGGCTCTGGATCTGTCTCAGATGGATTCCTGCTTCCTGCCACTGTAAACTGCTTCAGAAGAGCCGGATGGCGCTCCCAGGATAAGAGAATAGTAGCAGGGCACGTTGTTTATGGGAAAGCCAGTAGTAAAATCCGGAGGCTATAAAGAAACCTGCCCTTACACCAGTAGTGGGCCAGAAAACATCCTCGCTGTGCTGAGATGTAAATCAGTGCCAATGATGGGTGCATTAGGTGTGTGACACATGTCAGGATTATCACAGAGCCATCTCCCTGAATATCATCTCCCATGGGGATCTGCTCCCTGCTGCCATGGGAGAGAGCAGCAAGTTACCCCATCACCCTTAACATGAGCACAAGGGTGGGCAGGAACACTCAAGACAGCAAAACCTCCATAAAGTGTTTAACTTTTAAGCAAGCCAAGCTGATAGAGACAAGTCCCACCTTCCCATGGGATCGCATATCTATTTATAATCAATAAATTTCCATTAAAAAGTCTGAAAGTACTTGTGACGCAACCCCAGTGCTCCTTTACTGGATAATTTGTTGTTTGTTGGGTTTTGGTTGGGGTTTTTTTGCCACGGTTTTTTCACACATTGAGGCACCTTCAGAGAAGTGCTGGGAAAAGCCACCCAGGAGCTCTGCAAATCAGGGCATGCTCATGCCCTGCCAGTTCACAGGCATTTAGCACTGGGAATGAGCTGGGAAGAAAATTTGCCACAAATATTTTCAGCAAATTATGAAGTCTTGGAAAAAGCAGATTTCGGTTCTACTGAGAAGTTGCTGTTTTGACAGATGTTTTAAATATTTTTTTAAGAATTTTATTTTTTTACTGAAACTGAAGGAGGTCCTGAAACCAAAGACTGGGCCAAGAAAGGAAACCTCAGAAACATTCTGCTTTGAAAATGTCTCAGTAAAACATTTCCTTTTCCCCCTCTTCCCCAATTCAACAATTTGGGGAATGGAGATGAATTCACAGAATTTCATCTTCTCTGAATCCAACCCTTTTTGCCTGGAAAACGTTTTGACAGAGAAATGCCTTTCCTGCCCCATTGAGTCTAAGTCCTCTGAAGGCCTAAGAGCGAAGGGATCTTCTACATCCAGCATCTTGGTCTGGTTTCCATGTAAACTGTCTGAAACCAGAGATTTCCAGAATGTCAGAGATTTTATAAAACCTGTTGGCTACCCACTTACCACCTGCAGAGCAGCACCCAGGGCAGTGGGAGCACCCACACCCACCGCTCCTGGGGGGAGGAACCAATGCCACAGTTCCCGCAGGGACCGTCTCAGCCTGGGTTGTGACCGGGCTGCTTGCCAGCTGTACCCTGCACTCCCAGCTTGTCACAGCAGTTTGGGGGTTTAGGGGAGCCCAATAAAAATTCTGAGGTATCAAGGCAAACCTGTCAGCTCCTGAGCACCTCCTGCGCTTGCTGTCCGCTTGACAGCGTGGCACATGCGCTCCCAAAAGGAAGCCTTTACAGCCTGCCACTGGAAACGGTGCTGTGTGATCCAGTGGGGAGCTGCTTTCCTTCAACGGGCCATAAAAATCCCATTTGGGATTGCAGTTGCCTTGCTCCCCTCCTGCAACACATTTCTTTTTAAAGAGGGCGCGTCCGACACAGTCAAACACACACGCACACGCAGAAAGCACCAGGAACTGCTGAACCTTAAAACAACTGTTATTCTTCGGGATGATGTGCCTTCCAACACTAACATTATTCTAAGATGCAGGTAACATGTGACACATTTTCTTTTGCTCTCCAAAGTACAACACCCTTCCCTTCTTCTGTCCTTCCTTACCAAATATCAATCATCAGCAAAGACAAGGCAAATGAACTTTTAATCAATAACAGCTACTGTTTCTTGTACCAGGACTGTTTATGATTTAAAAGGGGGAAAAAAAATTAAATCAATCCTGATGTGAACATTTTCCCACTTGGAAAAACAGCCCAATCCCATATCAAAAGGTTGGGGGGTTTATATGTTTTTAAAAGGTTTAAAAGCTAAATTAATTTTAAATTGTTTTTACATATCTTGCCTATTGACAGAACCACATCATATGATGAAGAAGGGTGGTCCATGGTGTATTACTGTTCCCAGTAAGTGCTTTAGCACCAGTCTGTCTGCTTTACACACATGTAATACCATTGCCATCTAAAAATCAAGACTACTTTAACCACAGCGTGTCTGTCCATGCACTGTAGCTGACAGCCTGTCCCCCTTCAATCCAGACCAGGTACAACAGACAGCTTCTGGTATGTCTGCACTCAGATTCTACTGTCTTCATCCCAGCGGCCAGCAGCCAGGAGGTACCTAAGACTAAATGATGGTTTTGTCAAAAAAGCACCAAGAATTGGCCCAGTCCTCCTGGCTGGTCAGGACAATGCTGAATAAATATCCTAAGCAAACAAAAAAAAACAAAAAAACAAAACAAAACAAAACAAAACAAAACAAAAAAACAACAACAACAAAAAAAACAACAACAACAAAAAAAACCAAAAAAAAAAGCAGGAAAGCTTTCCTGGATCTAGGGAGTCCATAAAGGCTCTCCAGTATATGGACTTTTAACATGTTCGTGGAGCTGGACATTGGTACCTAAAAAGGGTGACACTGCAAGTAAAGCTCCTAACTTTATTCTTCAAAAGCTTTCTATTCCCAGGGCCTAAACAGCCAGGAGACTGGTAATTCATTTTCATCTTCATATGCTGCAGCATTTGGAGTAGTTCAAGTAGCAATGTGCTGGCTTCAATCCAGTTTTATCTGAACATGAGACACAAACCCAAACACTGTATGAAATGACATCCACCAAGTCTTATATGGGCCTCAACTGGGTTCACTTTGGCGCTCTGCAGTGACAGGTTGCCCTGTTGGCTAGTTCCTCTGACCTATTTTTGCATCCATCCACAGAAGCCATGCCTTCTCTGCTTTCTCACCTTCCGTGGTCCAGGCAGTTTTGGGGGTCCCTCAGCTTCTTCTCTCTAAGTGTTGAGATGTCTTGTGGCCACATGCAGCTTGCTTTTTCTTTCCAGTCTCTTCCCGTGACTGATTCCCCCAGGCCCAGATCTGGGACAACAAGAGAGTAGTCCCTTTTTATCAGGGTGATGGAGCAGTCCAGCCATGGCTGAATCCATGCAGGAGAAGCCAGGAGCTCTGGACACAGCTGTGGAGGCAAAAGGCAGAGGGATACCATGTGCAGATGTGCCTGCAGCAGACCTGCCAAGGTCCGTGATGGCAAAGGATGCAGCAGGTTTCAGCCTCATGAGGATGATTTGTGGGGAGAGGATGCTCCCCAGATGGCTGAGGGGAAGTGGCTCAGACACACATCCCCGAGGGCCTGAGTCACTGGCCAGGGATGTGCCAGCTGGAGAAAGCAGGACATGGCCAGCCTGGCCTGGGGCACAGTGTCAGCACTGCAGCACTCACAGCCCTCCCTGCTCACCATGAGCACATGGCACTGCCCAGAGAACCCAGCAGAGAAAATTATTTGGTCCCTCTATCTCCCTATACCTATGAACCACATTTCCTCCTGGATTTACTAAGTAGATACCCTCTGCCACAACCCTTACACAGTTTTTGCCCCCACTCTTTCTTCTTGATGTGCTGGGGGATGGGGTGTGTAGTTTGCATGGTGGCACAGATGCTCACAGGGCTGTGGCCATGCCTGAAGTCTTCTCCTGCCCCACCTGCACATCAGTTCTGCAAACCAGCCCCAGGAAGACAGGAAGGTTCTTTCCATAGTTCATGTCCAAAGGAGAGTCAGGAGGGAAGACAAAAAGGTGAATTCTGATGTTTTCCTTGGTACCATGGGATCAGTGGCTGAACCAGAGCTGGGACTTCATGTTTCTTCATTTCCTGCTACCTCCACAATGCCTCCGACCCCTGGGAACATCTCACACTCTTCTGTTCTCCAGGCCTCTTTTATCATCATCCCAATGATGAATGCAAACACGTTCCAGTTGCATTCTGAGGTGAGTACCTACCATTCCCTTACTCTCTCCTCCCAGCTGAGAAGAGACATCAGGAGGCTTTTTAGGATCAGGATAGAAGAGAATAGAAGTTTCTCCACTTACAATTTTGCCAGACTTTAACCGGGCTCCAATTTTCCATGTTGGGTTTCTGCCTCAGGCTCTGTTTTGTTTTGTATTTGTCAAAAAAATTCCATGACTCCATTTCCATCAGCCCTTTGAAAGAGTTTTAGGGAGGTCTTTTCTTTCTTTATTTTTTCTCTTGCCCACTCTAAAACATTATTACAACCATTTTACTGGGAAGCAGCACTGCCTCCAGGCCTGGCAAGAAGTGTCCCTTGAGTGAGAAGACGGGCCTTTCTCCATCCCCGTGACAGAGCCCAGAGCCAGTCAGATCACGAGTCTGTGAAACAGCAGAGGCTGGTTGGTGTTTGGCAGATGGATGAGGCACAAAATCCGTCTGTGCCAAGCGCTCCCCATCTTCCAACAGGCCTCAATCAACGGTTTCACAACAACACATCGACCAACTGTGTAAATACAGGGCACAGCTTAAATATAGTCCTTGCCTTGATGAACAATTGGCGCTGAAAGAGAAGAGCATCTTAGGCACATAAACAAAGGTCCTGCCGAGCTCAAGTATTTGGACCAAGGTCAAAGGAGGGAATTTGTGATAGGGGAAATTATTGAACTTAAAAGCACACACAAGTTTTCAGATATGGATTTTGTCTGCAGGGAAGTACTAACTCAAGTGGACTAGACCCCTCTGTGGCTTTGGGTTGAATCCAGCACGTCCTAGATCCAAACAGTTGGAATGGGAGAAGAGAGGAGGAGGTGGAGAAGTGAGGAAGGCCAAACCAAAACGCTTTGTTTGGGGCAGATCGATTAACCTGAAACTGGTTTTTGTTTGCTTCACCAGGAAGATGGATGTGTTCTGCTGGCTTGGCAGGGCCTTTTCTTCTTCCAGGCTTTGGCTCTGCTGGTAAAACTAAAAAAACCCATCATTATTCCAGTGGATGCAGTTGCAGAATGATCCAGGTAATCTTCATGCCTGCAAAACCTGTGGGGCCCCATGGTACCATCAGCCAGGTCTTGTGCCTGCAGGCCCCTGAGCATTGTACAGACTTCCAGAAATAACCCCCAGGATCACGGGGGCCAGACTCCCTGGCACGGCTCCGAGTGGATTGAGAGTCTAGTTTTGGCTGCAGGAACCAAGGTCTGAAATTAAAATTGCCTCATGATGCGTAACAAAGAGGAAGAAAAAGGCAAAAACAGCAAGAGCATACAAACCAACCCCAAAATTCCCAGCTTGGGGCTCCAGGAAAATTAAAAGGGAAGAAACGTGCCTACCTCAAGGAAGGCTGAGGAAGGGCTCTGAAAAAGCCCAGCCCGGCAAGACCTCTTCTGAGGGGCTTAGCAGTGAACGGAGGGTCTTTGCTCTACCTCCATTGGACAATGGAGGCAAGAAAACCACAGTGCTTGGAGACAGGCTCCTGTGCAGCAGAGAGCAGCCAGGTCCTAGAAGGGCTCCTCTGGCAACAGCCCCCTCCCTGGGACTGGGTTTCAGTCCAGAGGGTCCTAGCTGAAGCCCACATTTGACAGTGCACAGACAGGAATATTTCTCCACTCTGCTGGAGAGGTTGTGAGGTGGCCAGAGAGAAGGAAAAGCCAATGGGTAGAACAGCTGCAGCCTTACAGTGCACAGGAACACAGGGTCACATCTTGCCTTAAGAGCAGATAAAATTTAAGACCCTCAACCTCAACGGCATCTAGGTCAGTTTTCTTCCTCTGCATTGACAGGGAACAAATATGAAGCCTTGAGATGTCATTTCTGCATGTCATGCTTTGAGTTGTTTCCTTCCTTTATCACGATAGACCTGTTCCCTTCCTGAGGATGATCATTTTTCAGCCAAACATGTGGTGGTTCACGTTCCTGAACTACGGAGCACACAGCTCACCAAAGGAAAGGGAATTTGGTTTCCTGTCTTGCTGATCCCAGAAATGCGCCACAGAGCTGGATGGTCATGGCCACCATCCCCCAGAAATGACACTGCTCCGGGCCAGGCCATTCCTTGATGGAAGGAGGTCACCCCCAGGGAGACGCTGTGCTGGGTTAGTCACCTTCTTCTGACCCAACTTTCCCCTTGCATTTGCTCCTCAACATGGGCAGATGTGCCCCAGCCATGCATGGAGTGGTATCGCTAAAATGTCAAACTGCCAAAAGCCCCAGGCTCAAAGGCACTGTGTAAAACCTGAGCTGCTTCCCAGCCTGACCTTCTCCATGCCCTGCAGTGTCAGCAATTCCCTTTTTTAAACCAGGGGCTATGACCTGTGCCCCACGACCTAGTTAAGACACTGCAAGCCACTCCTACAGTGAATAAGGAATGAGAATTCATATATGCTTGGCAATTAAATGCAGATTAGAAATGTCTAAGGGGGGTCTTCAATGCTCAAGAAAAAGATTCAGAACTCAAAAAACCACAGTAGGTTGAAAACAACAGAGCTGGAATAACTAGGCTCAGGTTCCATGACGGTTTGTGTCGGCATTTCAACCCGTGTCTCTGGATGTGAGCACTTGATTGTAAATACCGCTGTTGTGGAAACTTGGCTGAAGGGAACAGACAGACTGTCACACACTCCGCAATGGAGACAATCCTTATCACCACTTGAAAGGATAAATGGGTCCGACTGGGAACATCTGGTTTGGAGCTGTGGGACAGCCCCAGGAAGGATGCACAGCCCTTGCTGTTACATGCACCTTTGCTCTGGCTGATGGATCCTGTAGCTCATGAGCCCAAGAGGCTGCTCCAAGGATCTGGGCTGACTTGCTGTGATTCCAGCTGGTCAAACCTTCCAGCTGCAGAATACTCTGCACGCAGCTGCGTTAAGACACACACTGTTGAGGGGAGTCCTCTTGGCCAAGGGACCCAAGCTGTGCCTAGATGAGGTTATCCCAGAATGCTTCCCAAATCTCAGATCTAGAGGCATGCTTTGGCTGCATCCCAGCTCCAGTTTGGGTATATA
This sequence comes from Eulacestoma nigropectus, assembly GCA_013397775.1. Classification (NCBI taxonomy): domain Eukaryota; kingdom Metazoa; phylum Chordata; class Aves; order Passeriformes; genus Eulacestoma; species Eulacestoma nigropectus. The sequence continues at coordinate 15,034 of VZTE01004305.1, forward strand.
CAGCAGCCCCAGAGCTTTAGAGAGAGGAAATCCAGACGGGAATGCTGGCATATTGCAACAGCTCCCTCCCCTGCAAGGGCTGGGGACCACAACACAAAGATTGGTGAGCACAGACAGAGCTCAGGGACCTGTCTGCCCATGCAGAGCTTCAGCCCTCTCCTGACTGCCGGCCCGCTTCTCCAGCAATGATCAGCCCTCTCATTAATCAGAGCCCTGAAAGGTCTCATAAGAAACAACCCCACCAGACAACATCTCCAGATTTCCAACCAACTCAAGTTATAGGGCAGTAAAACCAATCCCAATGGCACTGGTTTCATACAGGGATGATTTTCTTCCCTTCTTTGCCTTGCGATGCCATGCTGATGTAAGCCAAGCATCATGCAAAAACCTACATGGATGATGCCACCTTGTAAATTAAGGTCATTACCCCATCACAGACAGTAAAAAGTCTTTATTTTCTGCAAGCTGCAGCTTGCAGAATAATTGATGTTAATTATGCAACATACTGTGAGTCCATATGGACTGTGTTCCATAAAGGTTTTTCTTATGATCAGTCTTTCTGGATCCATATCCTTCCAAACACCGCTTGTTTTCATGGCCCATCTTATTTTACTGCCTTATTATCCTGGTGTTAGATTTTCCCCCTAGTCCTCTGGAACTTCCCCAGAGTTCCCAGATTTGTTTAAAAATCGACACTAATGGTTCAGAGAGCTCTCAGGCCAATTTGTTTATCCTTTGATGCAAGTTATCTGATCCTGCAGAATGTCTAACTTTAATCACTGCTTTTTAACATTCGGCTTCATCACTGGTAGAATACAAAATGTTTCATTATCTCCATAAAGTATGGATGTGTCATTCCACTTCTTTCCAAAGAGAAAAATAAACGTTAAACAAATAACTTTGTCTCTTCTACACACAGGATGAATATTTTCCCATTATTGTCTGGGATCTCATTACAGGATTTGGCTTTTTTTGATACATTTAAGTAATTATCGTTAACTCTAGTGGCAAGAGGCTTTTCACTCCTACCTTTAAATTCTCTTCCCAAGTTCTCATGAATTTCTACTCACCACTATGAGATTCCTCCTTTTGTATTTATCATTAACATCAACATGCACTTCACTGTCACATATTTATGCCCATAATGCTATTTACCTATGTATATATAGATATATATGTTAAACTTAAAATACTCCAGCTTCCACTTTCCCTCCTAGCTGGGCTGGCTTCTGCAAAATAGTGTTCAGCCTTCCAGGATAGCACTGATCTTAGCATCTCACCAAATAGCCTCAAACACTCCCTGATAATCATCCATTCAATTTTGTTTAAATAAGTCCTTCCACTCCTTAATTGTACTCCTAATTATTTTCAGCCCAGGGAAGCTGTTCTTTTTCCAGAACCAGAGGCTAGAGCTGGGCACCTCTGTGCTTTTAAAAATCTGGTCCATTATCACTTATAAATAGATCTGGTCAGAGCTTTTCTGTGTTTGGACATAGCGTCATGCTCGCTGGCAGGGAGACAGCCAGGGAATAGATTATGGAGTCCCTGCCCATCACGGGACTGGAGAGTTGCATACCTAAAACGCAGAGGAAGCTGGTTTGGGGTTATGTGGGGGGGGATGTACCCCTTCTCTGCTCTCAGGCTCACAAGAGGGGAAAAAGCCACTGGGGACCAAAGACAGCTTTCATCAATTGTGATATTTTATTTTGTGTTGGCTTTTTTTCCCTGAAATATCCTTTGTTTTCTAACAATAAATCATATCCAGAGGCAAAAAGCCTTTAAAGAGACTGGGCATGGAGTCTGCTTCCGTTCCCTGGCTGGCGAGGCAGGCCACCAGCTGACAGCAGTCATCAATCCACAACTCAGCGATCAATCCATCTTTCTCCGTCACTGTGAGCACGGCGCGGGAGGCCCCCCGGCTGTGCCAGCCCACTGTCCCCTGCCATCCCCGCCAACCCTGGTGGCACCCAGAAGGGTCACCCAATCTCCCTTTGCTGCCTGTTCCCTCAGAGCAGTGTCCCATTACCCCAGGCACCACCCGCTCATGCTCCCCAGCATGTTCTACAGTCCACTGAGCCAAGTCACCCTCAAAGTCTCCTCCCGTGATCCATCAGAGAGCAGGCACTCCACCTCCTGCCCTTCCAAGAAACCAACAACTCTAAAGAAGGCAATAGCATCCTTTCCAAGCAGAGGGTACACCAAGAGCTTACTGGGGGATAAACCTTCTCAGGAGGTTTCATAAATTCCAAGCCGTTCGCTTTTTTTGCCATGAGTGGAGATTTCCACTTCCTGTTGTTTACTGCAGGCTTCTGGATTTGCTTTTTAATATTTGTGCTGCCACGACTCAGCCGTTTATGGTGGCACCTATGTTTTCTGTTTACCCTCTTAATACTGTTCCCCAAAGATGTTCTATGAAAACCCTCTTAATTGCTCTACCTTGTTTGTTATCCAGAAAATTGGTTGCTCTCCCAGAGAGATGAAGGTGGTCCAGCTCATATGATCCCTCAGGAAGTGGACCCTGTACTCCATGACCTGAAACACTTCCATTCTACCTCCATTTTACACCTTTTGGCCCTTCGTGGTTTCCTTCTCTGTCTACTTTTGCTTCCAAGATGCAAGGAGGGGTCCTGCTGCCGACCGTCTGAACTTTCCTCTCCTTCAATTCCCTCCTGAGATCCCTCAAGCTCTTGCTGATCTGAGAAGTATTTTATGAGGCAATTTTGTTCATGCCAAATGTGTCATAACCAATGGATCCCTGCCTACAGTCATCAGAGCCCTGCTCAGCCTGTCAGTGATGTGTGCTGTGCTGGAGCCAAGGAGACCGCACACAGGCCCGTTGTCTTTCTGTCCCCTCTTCTGCTGGGCAAAAGATTCGTATCTGTCTGCACACATTTTGTCCATTGCCATCACTCGTGCTCATACTCCCCTTAAGTCTGCAGGGATCACAGTCAAAAGGGGCCATCAGGGACTATTTGTGTCTCTCTCACGCTGGTCCAGGGTCAAGAGCTATTGTATCTTGGCCACTCTTCAGTACCTCATGGCATCTCCACCAGCACAGGCAGAGCCTTGGCCTCTACCCACAGGTTTCCATGCAGCAAGGAGAACGTGATGTTTTCCCCCTGCATCAGGGTCCCTGCTCGGCCCCCATCCTGGGGAAATGGCCTCAAAGCTTTGGGGCACATTCCCCTGCTCCCTTGCACTGCTGGCTGGTGTCACCTACCCAGCCACAGCAGCCAAAGCCACCAGGACTGCATGTCCTGGCCAGTCAAGTGTGACCAGGGACAGATGATGCCCGAGACAAGGTTACAGCAGAAAACCCCCAGGGACTCCATGATGCTACTGGTGATCGAAATCTGTTCTTGCAATCCTCAAGGCTTTTCCTCTCCATCAGAGCAGGACCGTGTCCCAGGAGAGGCCTGTCTTGCTTGGAGAAGATGGGGCAAAGACGTCTACCTCATCTCACAGCCCCAGGAGAGGGACGTCCACCATGAGGTTTCCTCCGGCATTTGCTCTGTGCCAAGGTTGGAGAAGATTCCAGTGTAACAAAAGCACCCGATCAGGGAAGGCATTTCAGGGCTGGGGGTGGTGGAGTGGACATAGCACAGGGTTGGGAAGAGATGGAGGTTCCTTGAGGAAAAGGACAAACCTCCAGCCTGGAAACCATTTTGTTCCTCGTGGCACAGTTTGGGGCAGGCAGCAAGGCAGGGGGGAAGGTATGGTGGGATCTTGACATGAAGCTGCCTCAAGCTGATGTCCCAGCCTCTTTTAAAATGTCCTCGAGCACTTGGATTTGCCTCAGATTAAGTCCAGTTGCCCGGGCTGGCATGTACCCATACACGGTCTAAATGAGAACCACCCGTAACACCTCCTGTCCTCCCTCCTCCTCTCCCGCGCAGGTTCATTAAGGCCTTCCCCAGTGAGAACAGGCCGCGTTTTGGGGGGAACGCTGGAGCGTTTGATATTTTCCACTCTGCGTGTCAAGGGCATTTACAGTCGGCGTCAGGCTGTTCCGTCAGTCTGAGGGAAGCACTTTGAAGTGTTTGTGGTAGAGGCCACATGTGCACTCAAGATGTGCTGCCTCTCTCACTCCCTTTGCATTCCCAGCACCATGTGACAGTCAAGAACATGGCTTAACCCTTTCGCACCACTGCCTCGTCCCACTTGGAGATGGGGAATGGAGTCCTCGTCCCCCCGTGTATTTTGGTGGCCGGACCCAGGAAGCTTACAGTGATCCTGCTTCATTCCAGGGAAGCAGCAGTGCAGCTCAGGCAAACACAGCTGATGAAGGTGACAGGATGGAGCTGGGAGACCTTGAAGCTGTTGGTTCAAGCACAGGATCTGTCGCTAATCCCCACAAATGCTGCCAGAGATCCTGCTTTGATGATGAAAGCATCACTTGCCACAAGCAGCTGTGGAGTCGGCTTCCACCCTTGCCTGTCCTGCAGTGGGTCCCAAGGAACCACATGGAAGAAGTCCCAGTGGCTATGACACAGCAGGGGTGTCCACAATGACATTACTGCCCATCCCTCCAGCATGATGGATGGCACATGACAAAATGGGCAGCACTTGGGCTGTGTGGCTGCTGCCTGGGGACCTCTGGGCACAGAGAGAACAATTGCAGCTGCTTCCCCTCGGAGGCACTGGTGCAAGCCTGGCAGTGTTTTGAGGAGCTCTCCATGGGGGCAGCTGTCAGGGGTGAATCTCATTTCTTTGCACAGTAGCCATGTAGTGCTTTGCCATAGCAAAGGCTTTAGGGTATTTTCATGCACCCATAGAGTGCCCTGGAGAGGAGCTTGCTTTGAAATGAAACATGGAGATCAGCAAGCACAGCTGCTCTTTGAGGGGACAGTAGCAGCCACCATGGTGTTCACCTCTCCTCAGCTCCCTAAAAAGAGTGCTGGGACAGAGTGGAGAAATTAAAGACATGTGGTGTCACCAGGTGATGATTCCCTGGTGCCTGAGAGACACCTTCTCCCCTGGCTCTCTGCATCCCCCACAGGCAGGAAGAGACCGGCGTTCTCCAAAGAGCCCCCTGCCAGGCTTCAGTCCTTGAGGGTGGATCTTCCATCTTCTGTCAGGACTCCTTGGATGGTTATGGGGAGCCAGACTTGGCTTGCATCTTTGGAAGTCACGTAGGATAGAAAAACCTCACTGCCCTGCAAGCCTGACTCTGCCAGGGGTTGAGCTGCAGCCTCCATGGGGTGGTGTTAATTCTGAGCAGATTGCCCGTCTGATCTGCGTGGCCTGGACCCACTGCAGTGATAAAAAGGACAGGGAAGGCAACAGGGGAGGAAAGAGCACAGGGGAAAAGGCAGAGCTCAACAACTACGAGCTAAGGCGACAGAGATGTGAGCTGCAGAGGGGCAGCTCCCACCCTTTGCTACTGTCTCTAGCACAGCAGTTTTTGGGTGCCAACATGGTATTGCTCCATTCACTGACCCCTGCATTCCTGGAGCTGGGAGCAGGCTTAAGGCTGCAGTGCATTCCTCCACGGCACTGCTGGTACACCACGGCAGCACAGATCCAGCATGGGAACGCTGCTCCAGCAGCTCCAGCGTTAATGTGTGGCACTGAAGAAATAATCTTCCTTTTCAGTGATTGCATTACAGTGGGTGGAGGCCTGGGGGAAGGGTGTCATTGTACTGGCCCTTGTTTGTCAGGGAAAAGACATCTTCTGGGCTGCAGCTTCCTAGAAAAGTTGAAGCCAAAGCATTATCCAGTGTAACTGACCTCTCCTTCTTCCATGAAAGCCCCCTCTCGGCAATTAATCTGAGTCCTGGAAACCCCTGCCTTCCGCTCTGATTTCCCGGCCCCGGCAAAGTGTCTGACTCATCCTGCATCTCTGTGGCCATGGCTCCTCCTTGCCAAGGTGATCGACTCCGTCACCCAGGGAGGGCTGTGCTCTGCAGTTGTCAAGACGGTCGATTGAACAGCCCCAGACTTGCATCTCCACATCTGTGTGTGTGTGTTTCCACATGCTAAGCTGGCATCAGGAGGAGACGTGGAGGAAGTTACAGTCTGTTCTGATCCATCAGACCACTTCGAAATCCCAAATCCTCTAAATCTGAAAGGTCAGAGTTAGACAAGTGACTCTTGGCTGCCCCTGGAGCACCACCCCTACATCCTGATAAAAGTAGGACCTGTCCACAAAACTGCAGCCATCCAAACATCACACACTTAGCCTAAGTTCATCATCAGCCCACTGGTGAGAAACAGATAAAGATGGTTACATCAGTAGGGAACAACTGCCCAAAACAGCCTTCCAAACATTAGGCAGAGACACCATGTGAGCAGGAGCTTCAGGTTTTTTGCTTTGAGGGATCTTTCGGATTAGGCTTGTTTTCCATTTCTCCTGGAATTACTACCTGGGGTAGAAATCAGTTTCATTAGAGTTTCTTTTTCTCCCCCATTGACCCAAAGCCCCTCCACTCTGATGACAAATTTGAGGACCCAAGGGCAGGCGGATTTCCTTTCACCTCACAAACCCCAGTGGGGCTGATTTTGTAAGACCTGAACGTGCCATGGACCCCAGCTGTCTGTCACCCTCCTGGAGTGTTGAGAGATATTCATCCCCATCAGCCTGCCAAGCCAAGTTTCCATGCCAGGGATATGTGAGATATAAATGGGTCGTGGCTGGGGAATGAAGACAGCTTCTCCTTTCTGTACTCATGACACACAGTGCCTGCTGACAGCCCCAAAGGCACACTCAGCTTTGGGCTGGCCTGGTCGCACACACCACCTCTGTTAAGGGCAACCTCACCCTTGTACAAACCCTTTACTCAGAGGATCACACAGGCTTTGCAGGCTTTGCAAATGCCTGCTTATTCATCCTCACCACGGTCCTGGGAAGAAATAAGAGACACAGGAGAATCACTTCATTTGCTATGGAGTGGGGGCACTTTCTGGGGTGAAACTGAGGCGTTTAACAGATGAGAAACAGTGCTGCTCCATGTAACACACCAGCCAGAAATTAAATGAAAGGAATTAAAATCGTGGTGATTGAGGGGAACTTTAGGCAGGAACAGTGTGATTAATCACACTGAAACTTGGCTAAGACAACAGTGAAAGGCACCATGTGATTTTTATCAGGCTCTGTTAGGGCTCCACTAATACTCCAGAGTGCCAGGTAATGCAGCATCCCAGCAGAATGGGCTGAGATGGCAGGATCAGTACTCAGTTTGGGAGGGAAAGGGCTGGACAGAACTTCAAAAGCAACAGTGTGACTGAGATTGCTGGACATGACTCACAGCTGCCATCAGGCCTCAGGCTCATTCACTGCTTGAGACATTCTTGCTCCTTGTGACTGCAGGGACAAGTGGCTCTCAGCCCAGAACCCAGGACACTGTTGTCACCTGCTGTTTGTGTCACACACAGTCCCCACCCCTTGCCCCGAGGTGCTTTTTGCCATTCCCACAGCTGAATTTGTGTTTTTTCAGGCAGACAAGACAAAGGCATGCCTGGTCTTTATGTGCAGGGTTTTTTTTCCCATTTCATCTCTGCACCCTGGACTCTCCTCGAACCTACCATTCCTTTGGAAAGCTCCTCAGCTCAGCCATACCCTCCTGCATGTACAGCCAATGTGCATGAAATCCGTGGCAGGCACAGCTACATAACCCTCCATCCCGCTGATGACTCTCAAGGTGGTTTACAAATAACCCAGAAACTGCTCATCTCAGTGGGATCATCTGAAAAGCAAACTCTACTCAGTTGTAAGACATACGTGCCTGGTCCCAAACCCCAACCAGCCCAGATGACAATACTTGCCAGGAAGAAAAGGTCAATAGAGCTCATTTTCTCTCCAGGACTTCAGGATGCAAGAATTTGCCAATCCTTCCATTCTAACAACTCATTTCAGAGTGGACTGTACAAGACTGAAGGATACTAAAAGGGACTGGGCACACTGTGTGAACACATCTCATTTTGCACATGCTGTCCAAGATGATGGCAGGAGGTGGAGGATGAGATTATGTATGAATGAAGCAAGAGATCACAGTCTTTTTTTCTGGGTAGTGATAGCTTTAGTAATTCTCAATGCCAGCTCTGCCAGCCCTGTGCCTCCACCCAGGCTACATACCACTGTGAGGTGGCTTTTGTATCCTCATTGCAATGAAGGATTTTATCCTGCTAGGGTTTATTATTCTTTTATAGACTGAAGGGCTTCAGCCTAATCTTTCAACAAACAAAAGGAATCTTTCAACATTTCAATGCTGTTGTAATTGGCTCCAAAAATAGCACCCTCAGAGCCACATTTTTTAAACTTCTCAAGTCCAAGGATTAACCTTCTTCAGAAAAGCACAATAATCAGAAGACCAACTTGTATATTTTTTATATTTCAAATCAAATAAACAAAAGACTAAAATTTGAAAGCTAATCTATAGTAGCTTTTATTTTCTCCCATTTTGTTTGTGTGCTTGCTTCTGTGGCTGCTGGAGGGGAGAGAGAGGGTTTAGTATTGTTTCATGAGCCGCTGCTGGATGTTTTATTGACCACCAAAGGCCCATGGATCAGGGTCTGAGAAACACTGCTTTGGAGATAAACAGGCTCATTACAGGCAGGTCTGGCTCTCTGCTCTGCCTTCTGGCCCATGCTGCAGCAGACTCCACATTCTGTCTTTAGCTCCCTTATCCACCCAAGGGCACTTGCTGCCTCCCCTGCACAGCTCCATTCATGCCACCCTGTCCTGGCAATTCCTGTGCCTTCAGTTTATACCCCTGCTCCATGCACTCCACCCAGGTCAGCTCCATGGCAAAGTACCATTGCCCCAGGGATGCAGAATAATGCCAGCTTGTCCTGGGTCTTAAAAAAGACAGTGCGTGTCCCCTCAGAGAGGATGAGTTGCCTCCGCTGCTCCTCCATTACTGCAAATGGCTTTTCCTGCCAGGAAAACTGGCCTCGGAGCAGCTCTCTCTCTGACCTCTCCCCCAGCTCTCTCAAAATTTTTCAAGCAGACACCTTGGCACCTCCCGTTGCCTTCAGACTGTGTTAGTGTTGGCCGGCTGGGAGCGACAGCTTCCATCTTCTTTCTCATTGTTTCATTAACTGTCATGTTAGGGGTTTTGATCTTCCCTGGAACCAAGCCCTGCCAAGAGACTGACTCCACTGCAGTGCTCCATTTCACGTAATTGCCAGGGAAAGCTGTGCAGTTGGTAACGACCAAGGCAGGGAAACACACTGGATGCACTCAGAAGATGGTGTTCACATATTGTACTTTCATAAAGGTATAGCAGTGGAAACATTCCCTATTTTGATTGTCCCAAAGCCACAGGAAAAAGGGAATTAAGGGAATTGATATGTCTGGGATAGATGCCAGCTCTGATTTACTCACATTTTTACCCTGATGTGAAATACCTTGGTCAGAGATGGAAAACTTTTATAGAAGACATGAACCGAATCAGGCCCTGCAAGCGCTGGTATCCAGCTAAGAGCTGTCTCAGCTGGCACAGCCTGAGAAACACTAAAACAAAGGAACTGGGAATCAAATGGACAACAGCAGCTCTGTAAGAAATTTCTTCTCTTCCTCCAGAAGGTTTGGACATACCCACACTTACAGTCTGCCTTCTGACCACAAAGTGCGTAAGGTACCAGAACACCAGTGAGTTAGGATGTAGGGGTTGGCAGGGCTCCTGGAAAGAAGGATGTGCTTTATCATCAAATCCCAGCATGATTTGGTATGGAGAGGCACAAAGCGGTCAAGGCAAAGTGGTGAGCCCAAAACAGGGCTGCCTTTGGAAGCAGTATAAAAAAAAATATCCTTGCTAACATAACCTCGCCTTCCAGTTTAACCTCCATGTTCCCTCAGAGAGTGCAAATATGCCTGCACATATTTTAGGCACAGCAACCCACTTAGGAAGACTCAGATGCAGGGCAAGTCCAATTAAAGCAAAATGGAATGAAAGTCCCAAATTATTTCAATGTGTCAGAGTGAGGAGTTTGCAAATCCACTGGTTATTGCAAATCTGTTCTGGGAAAAATAATTTCTGTATAGATTCCACCCACTTTGCTGAATTTCATGGGAGTTTTGCCATCAACCTCAGTGGGAGGAGGACCAACATATACTGGCAAACTTTAGGCAATGCATTAATTGTGCTTCAGGCCAAATGCATTTGCTCTTATCCCCGATCTTGCAATGAATTTTCTGTAGAAATATCTCTGCCCCTCCAGTGGTGTCCACTGAACTCAACACGAGCGAGGTCCAACTGCAAGATCTCATCTGACTGTCCAGAAACTCATAAGAACATAGATCTGCATTAATCTTGCTGAGATTAATATGAGTTCAATTAAGGGCAGAGCTTGATGAAAATATTTCATAACATATCAAGCTGGAGGGTAGATCAAAGCTTTTTTTAGCTCACTAATAAACCAAAACAGAAATAGCACTACAGAGGAAGTAGCTGGTTTGTTTGTGATGGCTCCCTTCTTTGGGAAGGTGACTACAGAAACCACAAAATTATTACTGCTAAAATAACCAAAACAAAACACAAAAGTAGGCAGATCTTCTTTGTTAAAATACAAAACCTTAAATTAGGCGGGATGTCACCCATAATTATTTCTCTTGTTAAAATTCCCAAACACCAAACAGTGGGATGAAGTGTTCTGCCCACATCACTCACCTCCAACCTCTGTTCAGAGCGGTGCAAAATAGTGAAGGTTTTTTCTTGATTTATGAAGCATGTAGGGGTTTTTTGCATGTATTTAAATTTTAACAGGACTTCCAAAATTCTGGTAGCATAAACTAGATTTCCAGCACCTCAATGTGCCACCCCAAAGATGTGCCCATGGTTCCTCTAAGGCTGTGCTCCACAGCTGAGCTCGTTGCTCTCTAACGCTCTCTAACACAGTTACTAAAGGGCAGATACTTGATTTTTAAACTTGCTAGAAAGCCATTTGCTTCCCTAAAAGTAATTTATGTCATTCAGCTAGAAAGTTTTTTTTCAGTATGAAATACTTTTTAATCACCTGTGTTAAGTCCTTCTACTTCATCTCATCTGGTTCCTATGGAAATGGCAAGTCTTCCAGAACTGCAAATTTTGTTTCCCAGCCAATGTTAGGAAAACTGTTGTTTTTTTCCCACTACCTTCTGAGACAGGATTTACATATAAATACTGTTGAAATATCAGAAAATATATTTGAAATTATTATTCATTACACATGGAGACATTCCATGTTTCCACAAGAAGCTATCTTATTTTTTCTCCCCTTCCACATAAGCAAAAACAAATATCTCCTGTTTGCTTCTTCACTAATCCTCAAAGCCTCACCTCCTTTATACATGCAGTTCTTTACCTGAATTCTTTTTATATTAAAAAAAAAAAAAAAACCAAACCCAAATCAGCAGAGAGAAAAATAAGAAAAATTGGCACCTTTTTTGCCAAAATAGCACTTCCCACCCTTGATCCATGGTTGGCTGACAAGGTTATAAAAGTCTGTAGTTGGTCTGGAGAACCAACTATTTTTAAAAAATCTCTATTCAAAGCCGAACAATACAAGTGTAAATGCTCCAAAAAACATAAAGAAGGTTGTCAGGGGTCTTTGCCATGGCTTGGGTGCCTCTATGTTAAGGAAGAGAGAAAGAGCATGGGGTTGCATGCCTTTTCTCTGTAGGATAAGCTACAGTGAGCTGAACAAAGAGTGATGGATTCCTTGCCAGGGTGAACACCTCACTCTTCAGGACAGGGAGAAGAGACCCACTGCTTGAGTCAGCCAGAATCAGTGAGGATACTCCTGTCTTGGCTTGTTTCACAAACACACAGTGATGTTACCTGCTTATGGATCCACTGGACATCCTGGGCTAGTTGCTGGTGCTTTTTTCCACCTCCCCTGTCTCTCTGCTGTCCCTCTCTTTCCCTTCAGGGCTCCACCTCACTACTGTGCCCACATTTGGGATGGCTCTTCCAGGTGTAAAACAAGCCTGAAACGCAGGAAGAGACAACACCATTCACTGGGCAGTGAAAGAGCAGAGCATGACTGCAGACTGTCAATGCAAGTGCTGTGCAAACCTCTGCTTCCAAGTCTTGAGAAGAACCTCTCCTTGGAAGGAGGACCCAGAAGGGGAGGTGTAGTTGGAGCAATCTGTTTAGTCTGGGCAGCGAGGAAAACAGGACTACTCTTGCTCTCCCCCACAGAGATCACTTTTGAAACCCCCACTTGTTCTGACACTGTCCCAGGCAAAGAGCAGACAGAGCGCAGCACCAGATGAGAGCCACATGCTGAGATCAAGTAGTGAAAATCTTCCCTGTGTCTCTGCATTGGTCCTGCAGGGCACCTGAATAACAGATTCATAAGCAAAGAATTTACTTTCTCAGTAGGATCATTCTCGATATTAGCATAGAAACTTAACAATAATATAAATTTTAGCTGTCCCCTTCTTACCTCCTCATGCACCTTGGAACTCTTCAGCATCTTCTCAGTTGCTGACAAGGAAGTTCTCCTTTAAAAGAAAACCATGATTTATTACTGTTTTCACCAGGTTGTGGCATATACAGAATTCTCACTGAGATCATCCCCTCTATTCTTATAAAGCAGCTATGCACCAGCAAAGAGCCTGCGTCTTTTCATTTGCTTCATGAGCTGCATTTTGGAAATTTTCAGGACTTGTGCAGCTGGGAGATGGCTAAAACAGTGCTAAGAAGGGCCACGGGTCTCTGGGTTTTGCAACCACACCAGCCATGGAAAGAAGACCTGCCATAGATGCTGGCAGCCATGGGCAAACCTTTCAGAGGAAATGGAGATGTGCTGGGAAACTCCCAAGAGAGCAAAAGAATGCTTCCAGACAGTCAGGTGGAGCAGCCTGCTGGCTCCATCAACCTGACAGACTTGGCATCCTCTCCTGCTCCAGCTGGCCAGGATCCTGGAGTCTGGAAAGCTGCGGGCAGAGTTACTGAGTTATTGGGGGAAAACAGATACCTGCATAAGCTTATACACAGTGATACACACACACACATACACACACACGTGTATATATATATATACACCCACACACATTTATACATCTCATGGAGTGAGCCTGCAGGATATATGAACTCCTAGCACAACTATGCCTTATCCTGTCATGACTAAGCTAGTCTCTGTGTTAGGCATATTAACTCTGCAGGAGAGCTCTGACATCTTCCTGGACAAGATTTAAAGATGGATTTTTATTAGCTTTTGTAGAAGAAACACTGACTAAAAGCTCCTGAAGCTTGCTCAGCAACCTCACATTCCCTGGGTTCCTCTAAGCCTGAGTCCTCAAAGTCTTCATAGCAGAGGCCAAATCCCTCTTCCAGCTCCAGTCTGGGCACCAGGCTCTCTTGCAAGACTCTTGATTGCTTCAGCCCAGAACAGAGTTTCTGCTTACGTCAGCAGTAGCTGGCCAAGACTAAAAGAGAACAATACAGCCTTTATAGATTAACAATATTTCAATTTACTGTAAATTATGCAGCATATAACATGGCCCAGAAGAGTAATTTGTCATTCTTTTGGATCCTTGCTTTTTCTCTCCCGTCTTTCTCTTCACCTTCCCCTTTTCACTTCTCCTCCCTTCTACTTCTATCTTTTTGCCTTCTTTTCTCTCTCCTTTCTGCACTTCCTCCCTTCCAACAGATCCCACTATTGCTTCAATGGCTCTGCTGCAATCTCTGCCTCTATGTTACCTGCTAAAATCACTGGCAACAGAACATCTAAGTGGAGATGCATTCCAGTGTCCTGGAAAGGGATGCATAAAGCAAAGAGAGCAGGACTTGAGGGAGCAGAGGACTGGGATATGCAAGAAGGGTTACAGGCGAGAAAGACCTGGGGTACATCCATTGATACAGGCAAAGTAGAGAGCTTACCGCCAGCAGCACCTGATAGAGTTGTCTACAGCACTTCTGTCTGGAACTGTCAGTCCAAGAAAAAATATATTTCATAGTCATAAGGATAAAAATAAATAGAAGTGTACCAACTTTGGAGTGCTGGATATTTGATCTTATCTAGAACGAGTGTGTGTGTACATGTGTGCATACATCACTGTTGTTATTTTATTACAGAGTGCTGTTATGAAACTTCCCATTTTGCATAGATCTTCCTTTTCAGACATGTGGTCACTGGTTAAGGGAATATTTACTGGGAAATGCTTCAGTTTTTGCAGACCCAACTTTTCTTGGTTTCATTTTCAGGACTCCTCGGCATAACCAGAGCCTTTGCCACAGATGTCCCAGACACTGCCGTAAAAAAAATTATCCTGACCAAAAAATGGTGCTTTGGTCTGTGTGAACTGCTAAACATCATCACAAAGCAGCAATTAGTCTGTTAGTTACTTACAATCTTTGCCTCCTCAAACCTTAATGTTTAGGTCACGTGGAAAAGTGCAGTTATGGACAAAAAACCAGCACTCACAGGTTGCCATGTTTGTTCAAACTCATCTTTGGTTCTCTTCCAAAAGCCAACCTCACAGGTGACATTTGAGGTGTTGCTTACATCACCTGGATGCCTGCTCAAGGAAGGAGAAATCCCTTCCCCACAGCAAGTACAGGCCTCTCATCAATTTTGTGCAGAACTTGAACCTCCAACACTCAGGAGTCAAACTCCTCCAGCCCTGCAAACGCCCAAGTTCCCCATGGACTGGCCATCTGGGACACCAAGGAGCTGCTTCTCCCAAGACAGGACCCAGAAGGTGCTGTGCAACCTTACAAAACTCGACTGGCCCAGCTACATTCCTGTCCAGCCACCACAGGGCAGCTCCTGCCTTGTTAAGTTCGTGTTCGCTCGAGGTCACCTGACAAACAAAAACACCTCTAGAAAAGGAAACTCCCTTGAGCTCATCCCTCCTGTTCTTGGGATCAATGCCAGCCCACGTTCCCCTTCACTTTCCCAATCACACAGACAATAGTTCTTTGCCCCTCATTGTGCATCAAGTCATGCTTCCAGGTCCCAGAGGAAAGCACAAACACACATGGACTTCCCAGAATTTAAGGTATTCCGCAAAGCACGGAAAACCTTCGGGACAATCAGAAGAGATAGCAACAGACAAGATTAACCCCACAGTCTCCATTCCCCAGGCCCTGACTGTACTGAAAACTCTGCAGCCTCTTCCCTTCCCTTGGGGTTTGGCTGCCTGCGCTACAGGCCAGCTCTGATATGGTGCTACTGCAATCTGGGATCACACTGCCAGGAAAAATAACGTGAAATACCATTAAGCAGCCTTTACAGGACTCTTCCCCAGTTCCCATGGGAGCTGTCTTTAAACTCAGGCTCTTGGTGTTGTAGGTTTGCCTGTGCTCATACACCCTGTTGATCCTGATCCTGGATGTGGGGGGTGAGGTGTTCCCTATTGTCCCTGAATCAATCAGATCCAGGAGCTGGTGCCTACATCCTTCCTACGATGCACTCTCCCTACCTGCTGAACACCAGGACAGACAATTCAAGCTGCCCATCACAAGTGTGTGATGCTCTTGTCCTTCAGGTCATCTTCTCAGGTTGGAACTGAGCCCAGGCACAACTATTCATGACACAAACCACCTTATGTCTTCTCCAGTACAGGAACAAGCCGAGGATCAAACTGCTGCCTTTAAAAGACAAAACCACGGAATGATGTCACAGTAAATTCACAGGAAAATTAATTTCACCCTTATTCTTCCTAAAATCACAAGGCTCCTTGGGCCAATGTTATATTTTAGCATAATTTTCCTTTCTTTACAATTTTATGTATCACAAAGTGATAGGAGACCACAGAAACCCATTGCTGGAGATAGTGAAAGCCTTTCTGGATCATCTGTTTCAGAGCAGGTCTCTCTCTATCCCCCAGATTTCACTTGCTGGAAAGTTACCCAGCCATATGTTTGCAATTAAAGTCTCAGTTCCTCACAGGCTCATGGCAAATAGTCTGCTTCACCTGGGTCACATCTCTAAAGGGAATTCCCCCAGACTGGATTTGCAGGCCATATTCAGTGGCAGCTCTGACACAGATATTAGCCATAATGGAATCCATGTCAATTATGAGTTCATCCATTCATTTTTCTATCGAGGCCTCCCACTCAAATTTCAGAGATCTCCTTCTAAAACGCAATTTGACCCATTTTGGAATGGAGAGAGTTCCTTAGTCACTCCATTTGAGACCAATTAGCCTGTTTGATTTGGGATCCTTTATCCCTCAGAGCTCTTAGCCTGTCTGTTTCAATAAATGTTGCAAAAAATCCCAGTGTCTGAAATCCCTGCATGCTTCATGGACCCTATTTCCTACCCAGTAACTGTAGTCCCTTTACTCCCCTTTCACAGACCTGAGTCAATCACAGACTCTGGGGTTACTTTGTGCCATCTCTTTGAAATGCCCTTCAAATTTGTGTCTGTGGAGGCCATGAGGATGAGGAGGCATAACTGACTTCTAACGCTTTCTCCTGGCTAAGGAGCTCAGAGCAATCTCTTTTGAAGAGAACCCACGATGTGAAAAAGCTCTCGGAGTTCAGAGTTCACTTTTAATCAACCTCACTGATTTGGTTCGAAAATCTGATCAAATCTTAGCTGCTTCCTTTCCAACGATCTAATGGATGGTCCAGTCAGCCCATGGGTTTGGGGAGAGCTCCAGCTTTCAAACTAAGGATTAAACATAGATTTGCTGTGATTATTCGAGCTCAAAGCTTTTGTTTTATGTGTCCTTCCCAGATGTTTCCAGCCCCTCATGACCCTGCAGACAAGTCAGTGGTGTGGATTCAAGGCTGATACTGGAAACAAGGTCACAGGATATGAGAAGATGTCTTCCTGCTTTAATTCACAATCTTGAGAAGTTCTCCACGTTCCAAACCAGAATAGGCTGAAAGATTTGTGAAACGAGGGTGCAACCACAGTACCAAAATAATTTAAACCTGATATAATGTAAATTTTTGATGGAGAAATGAGCCTGAGCACATATTTAACTGTCAGCACAAGGAAGACAGCTTTCCTCATTAGGTGCCCAGATGAATTGTTAGAGGAGAAGGGTTGGAATTGGCTCTTCCCTCCTGATCCTCTGGGATTGACCCTGGACTTTTGGCAAGTGGGGTGTGTTTCAGAATCCAAACCTGAACTTGACTCTGAAGTTGGCCACTCGCCCCCTCTGCACATGGCAGACCTAACCCAGCTGAAGGTCCCCATGGCCTTATGCTACACAGGGAGTTCAAAACCCAGATCTGGATTTTCCAGCCAGGGATCATCTCTGACTTTCCCAGCTTCAGAATGCAATTCCAGTTGCTTTATGTCATTTGCCTGTTGGCTTTGGGGGAAGAAAATAATATTATAAAAAAACCCAACCAGTAATAATCCAAAAGTCAGCAATGCTGTCCCAGGAAAATTCCTCCTTGCACAGCACGGAAGAAGACAAATAAGCCCAGCAGAACCCACATCCCCAGCCCTTTGGGCCTCACAGCTTTTTCTCCCTCTTTCCTCTGCCTTTGTCTTGGGGGTTTTATTTCAATTGTTATCACTTTGGCTCATGCTGCCTGAGAGGCAGGAGACCTTGTTGGTGTCCTTGAACTGTTTACTCAAGATTGGAGCACAACCAAGAGGTGGCTTTCAAAGCCCCTGCAAGTGCCTGAAACCCCACACCAGTGTGTTTTGTAGAAGGGGGTGGCTGCAGCTGGCTCTGCAGGATTGCCCTTGGGGACAGGTTTGCCTGCCAGTGACAGAGAGGTGCTGTGGGTAAAGCATGTCATCTTCATCCTCCTCTTTTGTCTGGTATGTGGCTGTGGAGAGGTCCTGCTGCAAGTTAGACTCTGCCTCTATTCTGGATGATATCCAGGCTCCCTGCTGTGCACAGGAACAGTGTTCCTTGGGTTTCCTGAGCCACCAGCGCTGCCTCCTTCGGGGACCCTCCCTACACATCCTGAACCCAGGAGCTCTGATACCATCCCATGGAAACCAGACTCCCAGGCTTGTGTGTCTTGCTTATGCTCTCCAGTGACACAGGACAGATGAAGCCCACAACACGCAGGTTTTGCAAAAATCTTGAGTACTGTTACTTTTTAGGGTAGGCTGCATAAAACTTTAAGAGACATCCAAATAGAGCAATAGAGTTTAGCACATCCTCATCCTCCTTGTCATCACCGTCCTTGCACCATCTCTTGAACTTGGATCAAGGCCTGTGAACTGTCCAGAGTCATCCTCCTATGCAGCACTTCTCCACACCAGGGAATCTATTCTGCAAGCAGCTTTATCCTCCTTTTCTCCATTTTTAACCTAGGTGGTTCTTCACTGAATGCCCTCTGTTTCCTTCCTAAAGTCTTCTCCTCTTCTTCTCTTCATTGCCATCTACCTTCCTCTTCTTTCTGGTCCTCCATCTCATGAGCTTTTTCCATAATTTTGAATTCCTTTGCTCTTCCAGAGTGGATAAGAACATTTTATATTGGTGATAAGGTAATATTTTAGAAATAAACTTCTCATAATCAAACTGTATAGACAGATATATGAGCACATGTGTTTCAATTGGACACTGGTTTTCTGAAACATTGAGAAAAATTTATCAAATATATTTCATTTTGGAAAATAAGAAAGTTCAGAACATTCAAAAGCTGTGGAAACAGAACTTTCTCATGTTATAGAAGTGTTTCATTTTGGGGAAAGACTGGGTTTTCTTTGTTTTTCTTTTCTCCAGAAAAAATATTCAAGACAGGTACTTTTTAAATGCTTGCACAAAAAATAACATACCTTGTTTAAAAAATTTTCTAATGAAAAATGTCCTGTGGGTCCCAGAGGTGGGTTCATTCCATGGTTACAATCTCTTTTGATGGTGGCAAGGTTGGTTGTGCTTGATAAGAGATACAGTGAAGAACTAACATACATCTTTTGCTGTTCTGTGCTTGTCCCAGCTCTCCTCTGCCACAGGCCTCCCCCTGCTCTCCAGTCGCTTGGTAGGAGGTAGGTAGGTATTTGTTATTGGTTTCTCACCAACCATGGAGCATCATTTCTTACACAGCTTCCCAGGACAATCCCAGGTTCTTATGTGCAAATGAAATATGGCTCTGTTGGTGCAGGCTGACGGGCCCTCTCCATGGGCAGCTTGCAAGAAAACTCACCCATGGCATTCTGGCACCATCCTGAGCCCATTAGCTCTGCTCCAGCTGCTTCTGCTTTCTCTGGCATTCTCAATGTTGCTGTGGAATGAGGAGTGAGCCCCAGAAGAGGCACATACCTAGAAACTTGTCCCACCACTGCTAATAACTACTGACACTTGGGCTTCCACACCTCCAAATAGGTGAATGCAGTTTTCTTTGTTGTGCAGAAGAGCTCAAGCCCAGCCATCAGAGTGAACAGAAACTGAATGCCCATGATATCTGGATCTGAGGCTGGAGCTGCACCTCTGATACCAGAGCTTAAGTCCATTTGCACAAACAATATTTGCTTTCTTCCCACTGCAGTTTTCTGTGCCTCCAAGCCTTACTATTGAATCAGGAGGCAGCCATGAAAAGGAAGAGAAGAAAGGAAAAGAGAATAGACCAAGAAATGTGGCAAGTTTTTATTGAATTTCTAGATTTTGTTAGGCTTTCAGGTGCAATTGTCTCACTGCTCTAGAAATTTTTCTGCAATCAGATGGACAAGTTTTATTTTGGAAAAACGAAAACCTGAGAGGTTTAAATAATCACATACTACCAATGACTAGTGCCCCAAACCTGATCATCAAATCAGTGTCACAGAATGGTTTGGGCTGGAATGGACCTCAAAGACCATCTCGTTCCAAAATCCCAACATAGGCAGGGACACCTTCCACTATCCCAGGTTGCTCCAAGCCTTGTCCAACCTGGCCTTGAACACTTCTGGGGATGGGGCAGCCACTGGGCAACTCATGCCAGTATCCCACCACCCTCAGGGTGAAGAATTTCCTCCCAACATCCAATATAAATCTACCTTCTTTTAGTTTCAATCCATTCCCACTTGTCCCATCACTAATGCCTCTCTAGTTCACAGTATCAGGACCTGTAACATTTCCCTATCCCATCAGTGAAAAATATTTCCTGTTTGCAGAGCAAACTTCCATCCCTGCGGTAAGAAGCACATCTTAACACAAGGGCTGGGAAACATTTGTCAGCAGTATCTCTTTTAAATAGAAATCAGCACGTTGCAGCAAATGCCACAACCATCTTGCTGAAAACCAAAATGATTAATGGCACTAATACGTAATAATGAAACAATACTCATAGAAATGGATTGTGGGCTGCTCTTTACATGGGTAGGGTATTGCCCAGTTGGATCAATGGGATGTTCTTTAGGGATGCAGTAAGCTACAGGGAGGTTCTAGTCTTTGAACAAGGCTATGACCCTTTTGTAACAACAAAACATCACAAAAGTAATCACATCTCTGGAGCAAGAGCTCCAGTTGTCTGGTCAGAAACAGTAAAAATCCAGAGCACTGATGGCCCAATTTCCACAGCCACCTTGCATCAGCCTGACTCTGCTGCCACTGTAAAATCAGTAACTGGTGTTATGAAGAACAGCCAGTGCTTCCGAAAATGCCCTCCCTCGGATTTATTTCATACTGCTGTAAAATGCTTCTTCAACTCATACATCAGTCTAAACATCCCTTCTTCAGAAATGGCTTTGTTCTCCATTCAAACTATGCCTCCCAGCCACTGGAGACATGGAAGCAAAGTGGTCTTTGGTCATGCCTGCCAAGATTTTGGCTGAGAGCAGATCCCTTACTCCACCATGAGGTCCCAGCAATGTCAGCTAAGGCATCGTGCCTGAGTTCCTGATCTCACTTGCTGGTGCCTGTCATTAGGAGCCCACTGCTTTCCGTGGGGCCAGGATTTCACACACAGCATTTAAGCTACCACAGAGTTCAAAAGCCATTCCTCTCAGTGTCAGATTAAAGCCCTCCTAAAGAAGCCATGAGTGGCACTAAGGAAACTCAGAAATCTCAGCCTCTGCAAAACCAGCGGAGGAATTTTCCCTTAGTAACAAACCCCTTAGCATCTTTTGTTTTGGAAAGTATGAAAATGTTTCCATATATTTTTTCCAAAATGCAGCCCTCAGGAGTCTCGTGTTGCTCTGATGCTGAGAAATCCCTCTGCTTGCCCCAGAAAAAGAAAGAAAGAAAGAAAAAAAAGGGTGGTCCATGGAGTGTCTGAAAGATGGCAGCATCCTCAAGCATCCCTGAGCCTTGTTATCCCTGTTTTGATTCCAAGTTCCCAGGGCTTCTTGCCAGGTTGTTGGGGGTCTGGCATCTCTGGGGGTTTTGTCTGGATTCTAGGGCAGCACTCCTGGGTGTCTGTGGGCTTCCTGTCCCACAGCAGGACTGAACACAACACAGGGGCCCCAAGCCCTGGAAAACACAGCATCCGTCTGGCAGGAGTGTGGGCTGCGCTCCCACAGACTCGTAGTTGGGCTCACCAAAACAGAACCACTCTCAAGGATTTCAGCAGTGACGAAGGATGACTTCCTGACAACAATGAAGGATTTCCATTACCCATATTCCAGACAGTCCCAGCCTAGAGTCAACATGGTGTGCTGTCAGGGGTGAAAAAGTTCTCTGCACAGCCCAGGAGCTACTCCATGAGAGCCTGAGGCTCAGGACCCTGCCTCAGGGCTGCTCCTGGGCAGACTGAGACCTTTGCCAAACATCCTACTGCCTGCCCAAGCCCTAGGGTCAGCTATTGTTACTCTGGCTCTCTCCCTACCTCTCTGCAGGGATGCTGCCTCCTGGGAAATGAGTCACACCTTACAGAGAGGCTGAGGAACCCTCCGGAGTTGCCTGGGTGTTGGCTCAGATGGAAGGAGATGTGTGTGCTGCCAACACTAAATGTCTTACCCAGGGGCACTGCTCATGCTGTGCTGACCCCAGCAAGCAGTCTGGCCCATCCAGCCCCTAGTGGAACAGCCGTTTCCCTCTCCAGCTTTTTCCCACCTCGCCGCGAGCCTGTGCTCACATATGAACAGCAGGGCCGGCGGGTGGGTCCCCATCACCAGCAGGGCCAGACTCCCAGTTTGGGAGTCCCAGCCACCCTTTAGAGAAGAGAGTTTGCTTCCCCAAACCCATAGCTATCCAGTAACCAAAAGTGACAGGCCAAGAACCCCTCCAGGCATCTCGGGTGGGTTTTTAATGCAACACTCAGGCAGAATTTTTGTTCCAGGTTTTGCTTTGAATTGATTTCTTAAGCACACAGACATCCAAGTCTGGGCCTCCAGCTCCCCAGCTTGTGCAAGAGATCTTTTGCCTGTAAAGCCCTAAAGTCCATGTCAGAGCTCTTCTGCACAGTACGTGGGCTCTGCGCGACACCTGGCAGAAAGAAAAGGCCTGAACTCCAGCCAAGACAGATAAAAATAAAAGAAATTAAAATAGTTGTGTGTGTGTGTTTTATGAAGGGAACAATTATATTTTTAAGCTAGGAATAATTGTATTCTGTATCTGAAATGGCATCTGAAAGTGATTTAGTGGAACAATGTGGTTTCTGATTGGTGCTTGAACTAGTTCCAAAACATTTTTTATAATAAGCATCATAAAGATCCCAATTTTCTGATCCTTTTCCCTAACATGGTCAGAGAGGATGTTTCCAAAGAAATGGCTTTTGGGTTGGGTTTTTTTTTCATTTGTGACACTGATCCTGCAAACATTTACACATACTCTTAATCCTGTGAGTAGTTCCAGAGAAATGAACCAAGGCAGCTCTCAGCAGCAAAGCTAATCACAAAGTAAACTACTAATGTTCAGATTTGCTAATCAAGGCAATCCTTAGCCTTTCAGAGAAAGGTCTGCTTGTTATTCCGAGAGCTGTTCAGGATGCATTTATGATTCAATAAAGGAGGCCCCAGCATTACCAAACTAATTACTTACTCAAACAAGCCTGTAAAACTCAAGGACTGCCCCAAATAAAAGGAGGCTCCCCCCGCCTCCAGTTTAATAACATAAATCTAGTGAAATGCATCTTGCTGCCATAAAATCAGTTTTTCATGCCTTAGAAACCATTGATTTACTAAGTGGGCAGGGAGGTCAGATCCTGCAAGGGACTCAGAGAGCTGAACAGATGGAGAGAAGTTTTAAATCAGAAAGTTTTGTCCACTCTCAGAAATGGAGAGCAGTTCATATCTTACCTTGTAACTTCACTCTCCAAACTAAGATGCATAAAAGCAATGCTAGAGATTAAATGGAGCCATTTTGATGACTACTCAGTAAAGGGGATAAATAACGACCCCAAACCCCACTGTCTGTCCCAGGGGGGACAGAGCCTGTCTGCAAAACTGGCTTTCCATTGGCAGCATCCCCCTAGCTCTGGGGCCCTGCAGGAGGGCTGGCTGTCACTTCCTGGGCTCTGCCTTTCCCAAGCAGCCCTCAGGAGGCTGCAGGCAGAACTCCAACATCCTGCAGCACTCCAGACCTCCTGCCAGGAGCACTGCAGGGCAAGGCCAGGCATGGATAGGGATGGCAGCAGTTGGGAGCAGCGACAGGGCCTGCTACAGGGCAGATGATTTCTTTCGGACAGAGACAAGAGTCTCTGCCTTCTTAGAAACATCTCTTCCACTTTTAACCCTGCAAAAAAAGCCCTTCTTTCCTGAACTCACTGGCTTTGGCTAGGTCCTTCCTGCCACACACCATAGCAGGGGAACCACAGGCCATCCTGGACGTCAGGTTTCTGTTCTCCTTTCAAACACCACCTCAGTTTTCCTCTGTTTCGAGCAACTTGGGGTTTAATGTGCTGCAGAGGACAGTTGGGTGCCACCCTAATACCACGTGTGGTAACTAAGTTGCAGAGGCTCTTGTCTCAGAAAAGGCTATGTGTGACATTGCCCTCAGGGTTGTCTTTCTCCATCTAGTTCTTGTCTGGTAGAAGGAAATTTTCCTCTATGTAACAAAGAAGAAATATCCAAGCAAAGAGCAAGGGAAGCTGCCAGGCAGTCATCCTCATTCAGACTAGCTGTAGTTTGGGGAGGTGTGAGGGATTAAGCAGCCTGTTCAGCCTCATGCAGCAGGGCAGCAGAGCTCCACTGGCAGGGTTGCATTTGTAGTCAGGAGGAATAGGAAAACAGCTTTAAAAAATGCCAGCTGACTGCTTGTGGGTATGAGCTGATAGAGACCATAAACCATTCTTCACAATGCTGTTCCATGCTCTCTGCAAGCTCACACTGAAGCTGACTGTGGTTTTCCAGTACTTCAGCCCTATCCCACACCCACCTCACCTATAAAGTGTTGTCAGACCAATCCTGGAGGTGCTCAACCTGTGCAGCCCCCAGCACTATGCAAGGGTAATCAGCCTGAGTGTTTGGGTGGACCTGGAGGTGTCACCTAACTGCAGCAGCCACCTCGCTATCAGGTGCCAGTGGTCGCTTGGATCATGTTCTGATTATGTGTGAACAGAGAGGTGGCCAAAAATAAATAATAGAAGACGCCTTAATCCCCTGAGCACTGAGGCTCTCATGCCAAGAAATATTCTTGCTTCTTGCTGCCTCTTTTTGTGGTGGTTTTCTTGAGACCGAAAACGCTCCTCCACTGCAGAAGATGCAAAAAAAATTCCTGCTGACCTCAGCATTGAGTTTCATCTTTTTGAAGAGTTGTTGCGCCTCTAAGATAATTTATGAGGTGTCAGGATTTTCCAACCACAAATGCCTTGGATGAAAACCGTTTTTACACTACAGATGCCATGAAAAAGACGCAATTTCAGTCTGTTTTTTCTACAGCACTGTCTGTGTCCACAATGAAGCATGGGTCCAGAGCTCCTGGAGATTATTTGTGTAAGAGTTGTCCGGGCCAGCGCTCCACTGAGACTCAGGCTGGGTCTCATTCCTCACCTTTGCCTCATTGCCCTGATCTTCTCTGTTGGGAGGGGAACTCCCATTTCCTGGTGCTGTGCCACGAAAACACGAGCTTGCCAAGTTATTCTCTGTATGTGTGTTTGTGTGTGTATGTGTTGAACAAGCTAGAAGTACCAGAAGTAAAAAGATCCATTAACAAACCACATTTTTCAACATCCACCAGGATCCCCAGATTTCTTGTCTGTGGACTTCTCTTCCCTGTGCTTTAGGTTTTCAAGGGCAAAAAGGAAACCAAGAAAAAAAACATAAGACCCCACCTTAGCCGCCTCTAATCCAGTATGCACCTCAGTCTCCATGAAAGTGTTCTTGGGAAGACAGCAGTATTTCCCTTGGCTGGGATGCCCAGCTTCCTGGCTCCTCTCGAGCTGCAGAGCTGTAGACATTCCGCTGAGTAGTTTGCAACCCTGCCTGCCAGGAAAACCCAATATCTCCATGGAGAAATCTCAGTGGAGGAGTTTGGTACTCAGTCAGGGATGGAAAAGAAGGGAGTTTATGCCTCCCTGAGACCAATCCCTTCCCTAAAAAAAATTTTAAAGCAAGAGGGAAAAAAGAGAAAAGGGATAATATTCATAAAGACATGGGCCCAGACGTGCCAGTAGTGTTGGTGTGTGGTGTATTGCTTTGTGGCAGGAGGAGCCTAAGTCATGGGGACTCAGGCCAAGTGTCTGTTTGGGTCCGTGGGAGTCTATCAGCTTTGGATCAGGCCCACGTTTGGATCTGGAGCTGAACTTCCAAAAGTCTGGGCACGCTTGCATCTTCTGGTGAGGGGGAGCTTGGTTTGGCCTGGTTTTGAGATAGGAATCAGCTGCAAATGTAGGCCTCCAAACATGTTCTAGGAAAGAGGTTATAAAAGAGCTCCTTGCTCAATGCATTTATTCTCCGTGGGCCAGATTCTGACATCTTCATTAACACTGAGCAGAACCTCACTCCAAGAGCAGTTATATTGACTTGAGTGGAGCTATTCAAGGAGTCAGCAAGTAACTCATGTCAGCAAGGGTAGCACCATCTAAGGCTCACAGCTGTTCGCTCCATTGACATAAACGAGTTTTTTCTCCTATTAGCACATCCTGCTACAGACAAAGCATGTTGGGATCCCTTCTTCCTGGCACCTCTCCAGCAAGATGCTGATTGCAGATTCTTTGTTACTGCTAGTGTGATAAAAAGCAAAAAGTACAGGAGCTCAGCTTATAGCTCCAACAGCTACAAAAATCCTCTTGCAATAAGAGGAAGCTGTGATGAGAAGGTCAGGGTTCCTTCCTGAGCATTGCTCTAAACACCTTTTGTCTGCTTTTCCTCCTAGCTTTGAACTGGGCACTTAAGCTACTGGGCAGCTGAATGAATCCTATATTTAGGCAATTAGGTGTACCTGATTCACACGACTTGGAAGCCATGCTCCTAACTCATATTCAGTCTTTTAAAGATCTCACTCTCAACACCCAACACCTGCACATTTAATTTCCTCCCTTCCAGCACCGCTCAGAAATCCGTGTTTTCCTTACTGAAAAGGAGGGGAAGAAACTTCACCCTTACAATCGTCAGGTTTCCTCACCATTAGCAGCAGTTAGCACGATTTTTAATTCATTCTGTATAAATCTCCTTCTTTCCTGCTACGTTATCTTGGATCTATCGTACACAGTACTCTCAGATATTACAAGCAGGTATCCAAGAGTCTGCTGCTTTTCCAGCAGGCACTTCAGGACTTTATGTGGGCAGCAAATACTCTGAATCTCTGATCTCCCTCAGAAAACTGATCTGACATTATAACAAGAGTAAGTGGTAGACTGTTGTTTGTCAAGAAAGACCTCCTGGGAGATGTTAAGAAGTGGACAACCACTGTTCTTTTCGGTTCTACTCTGAATGGACTGATGAGCAGAGAGTTGCCAGTCCATGCAAACAGTTGCTAGTCCATGGAATTACAAGGTCTAAAAGGAAACAGCTGAGTTCTGGAAAACTGCTGGCAGCAAAACTGGAATTATTGGTCATTTATAGGTTGGGAGAGAACATAGTGCCAGGACAGGGAAGTTGGTGGAATAGTTTGTTTGCATACATTTCACATGCAAGAACTAATTTTATAGGAGCAAAATGTCTTCAGGGGATGGGTCCTGCTTAAGACTTGAGATTTGTGCCCACTTTAGGGGATAGAGAGGAATGGGATTCTGGTGTTAAGTCCTGGCCTGATGCTCCCAGAGCCCAAGGGCTTTGCAATGCAAGTTCTGAGTGAACTGGAGACTAATATCTGCAAACATAGGGAGTACTGGAGCATTTTTAGAGAGGGCGAGCAAGTTAAGCTGTTTTGTAAGATACAGCTAATGAAAGACCATTGTTGCCCCGAGGAGAATGGAAGGGAATTGTATTATTTATGCATTACAATTGCAGCCACTAAGGCATAAACAAAGCAACTTGCACAAAACCAACAAAGGAGGTTGCCGCAGAGTCAGCAGTTTCAATTCAGGTTTCCTGTGTCCCAAACTAGCACTTTAATCATCTTCCTTCTCTGTGAGAGAGAAACAAGGATCAGAGAATGCAGTGAGTCTCCACATTTTTCTAGCCCAAGACAGCACTGTGTCCATTGTTGGGACTAGCCCCCTAGGAGGAATTATTTCTATTCAGTTTGTGTGTGTCACAGCCAGATAATGCACTGGGTGGTATTTCCCTCTCTTCCCCCAATCTTTCTCTTTTATGACCACATGACTTCACCCCCTCGTGTGAGTGACAGTACCCATTAGACTAGACTCTGATGCAAAACAGCTGTGTGCAGAGAAGGGGAGGAAGGGAGTGGGGAACAGCAATTTAGAAAACAATTAAGAACATCAATTCCAATTCATTTGCTTGGCCAGGATAAGTAATTTCTAAGATGTAACTTGATCTGTAGCGAACAGAGATTAAAGGCGTACTCCATTATCTCTAGTTTACAGTCTGGAGGAATTTGTTTTAACTGGTTACCAAGGAGGCTGCGTGGAAAAAAAATAGGAAAAAAAAAAAAGAACCTTTGCCTAAAAATGTCTAAAAAATCCTCCTGATTTCTTCTTTTGAAGAGCTTGCATGGATTTATTAACTCTCTGAAAGTACGGTTGCTTTGTGTGGCAAGAAGAATGGTTCAGCTTTTGGAGGTAGAATCCCTGCCTCCAAGAGCTTGGAGGTACATTTTATCAAAACTGCTTATGCCAGTTTTAAACAGCAGTTAAGATTTTGGTGTAGAGATGGACCAGAAACATGAGACATGGGGTACAGAAGCACATGCAGCATTCTGCAGAGGAAGCAGAGGATCTGGAGGAGAACACAGTGAGCTGAGCATCAGGCAGCCTGGCTCTGACACTGCTGCACACTCTGCTGTGAAAGGCGATTCCCTGCACTGCTTTACCACTGCTGTGAGCAAAACGGGGATGAAATACTTGGACACCTCTCAGAGGTGCTGTGGGACTCCATGAGTAAATACCCTAATGTCCCTTTGATCACTGAGACCGATCCCAGGCTTGCCAAAGCAAGGGCTTGTGACCCAAGAACACCAAGTGTTCTGTATTCCCAGTTGTATATGGGATGACACCAAAAAGGGAGTATGTGATGGGAGAGCCACGGATTCTTTACCATGGAAACTCCACACTCTGGAGCTCTCCCTTTCCACCCTCCTCAGGCCTCAGCACTTTTCCACAACCCTGTGTCTGTTTTTGCCCTAACTCCTGTGGACCTTGATCCTTCACTCTTGTTTTGCAAAATACAGTCCTGTAAAGAAGCCAAGATGCCTTGCAACTCCAGACCGCCAAAATGCTGCTCAGACCATTGGAGTTATCATTTGGAAAGCCTTGGTACTGGTGCTGGGCATTTCTTCCAGGAACCCAGAGATGACAGCCCTTGTGCTTGCAGGAACATAGAAGCCATAATGTGTCTGTGGATCTGATGTGAGGAGCTCATGGGTGGGGTAAAAGCACACATGGAAAATACAAACTGTGAGCTGGCTCAAAGTTCAGAGTTGGCTTTGAATCTTCATTTCCCTGGCTGGACCCAGACTTCTACTTCTCCTGTGCATCTTTGTTTGTCTTAGGGACAAACCATATCGCTGCCATCATGAGAGGGCCAGCCTGCTCTTTATACAGCTGCATCCCTGTTAGCTACCTAAGGCTCTGGGGTGATATAATCACCTCAGGGCAAATGGGAGCTGAAGAATGTGATGTGACAAATTTCCCCAGACCACCAAATAAATTAAAAAGTAGGCTCCCAGCCCAGAAAGGTTACCCTCTCAAATAAACATGTCCCAGCCTCCCTTCCTCAAACACACTTACCTTCTTCCACCCCAGGAAGCTGAGCTCCTCACAGACTCCATTACAGCCCCAAAATGAACAGGTTCTCCCAGCCAGTCGGCATCTCTCATACAGTAATTGCTTTGGTATGGGCATCTGAGAACAAGACACAACTGTATATACCAGAAATATTCCCTCTGCATAAACTTCTCAGTAGACTTACTTTTGTCTTGTTGCCAGGAAATGTATTTGGAGCCTCTTGCTAACCTCACATTTCTTTGATTAGAGGAGCATGGCCAGTTTGTTCCAATAGTTACAGGGAAAAAAGGAATGAGAAACTGGAAAGCCCTCTTGAAGCACATCAGCTCTGCAACAGCACGAGACCACCCCATTCCACCACCCTTCTTGTGACAGCTATGCTTCTAAGGGTTGGAAAGGAATGGGAGGAGCCCATATCGCAAACTTGCTTCTCCAGAACAGGGAATGTCACTGTAGGTAAGCTTAGAACCTGAGATCATTTATGCAGCACAATGCAGTGAGCTCCAGGGTGAAAGAGGACCCACTCCACAAACAACAGGAACAAGTGATGAGGGGAATCAGCAAATGGTCAAAACTAGTTGGTTGGGTGGGGCAGGAATATCAGAAAGTAAAAATACAGTCAGCCAAATTGAAGTGTTGCCAGGAAACATGAGTTAACACCGTCCATCTGCCAAAGAAAGAACACTACTAGGTCTGTGTGACAGTGAATGGCCTGGGCCAGGGCCTTCGCCTCACAAACGGCTTAAAAACCTGCAAGGTGGGAGATGCACATTCTATGCCCAGTTCAGGTCAGGATTACTTTGCAGCATGAGACAGGCACTTGGCTTCCCTCGGTCCCAACTCCTCTGCATGCACAGCTCCCTGGGTGAGGACTCACCTCCCTCCTGAGGCTCAGCAACAGTTTGCTAAGTGCCTGGTTCTCTTAAGAGGCAAGGTGACCAAGACAGTGCCAAGTACTCTATTTTTGTCCTGGAGAAGTCATCCTCCTCAGAATCACACTCGTTAAGACAGCAGCCGTCGTAATCCAACTCCTTTGATGGAAGTAGGGAGATTGCCAAAGGGAGGATTAGCTGATAGATGTCCTGAGGTGCAAGGGTGTCTCATATGGATTTGTGCAGGATTTTCACCTCAGCTGTCCTGGCTGGAGCTCCTGTCCTACCATACCAAGACACTCTACTTGCAGGTCCTGTTCCACCTCTCACAGCAGCAAGGCCCTGGCCAAGGGCTGGTTGTGTGCTCTCATTTCAGCTCCCTTGGGAAGGAAAGGTGCATAGTATGTCAAAGAAAACCCAGCCCTAGCCTGTGAAAAACACCTGTTGTACGCATAAGGAAGGAGCAGCTTTGTCTGGAGGCAGGATTGACTCAGAAGGGATTCCCAACTTGGCTGCTCAGTGATCTGATGCTCTGGGCTATCAGTTTCCCTTCCACAGTAGGGATTACTTTTGCTTCTCTCTGCACTGCACCTTGGAGACCTACGTACAAAATCACTGTAAGCTACTTTGTGCTTTTAGGCTTAGCCTTAAGTAAAGACATTTAGAAGGCATGGTTTCAAATATATTCCTAGACTATGTGATAGACAGGAGGTTTCTCACTATTTTCCAGTGAGTAGCACAGTCCTGTTTTTCTCATCTATGACTCTGCCTTTTCCTCCATTTTGTCTTGATCTTTGTTTTCTGCCACTGTGCTCCTATGGATGCATCAGGCTACTTGTGTGCACTCACAGTTATGGGACAGAAAGGAAGGACAATCTGCAAAGGCCAGTTGGATCCACTTCTGCATTCTCGAATTATGTGAGAATTTTCATTTTTAAAGAACACTTTTCTAACCTTCACCATGGAATTAAGCCTTAAAGGGTGTTAACTAAAAGCACAAGATAATTATTTTCAAAACTGTCAGTATGTGAAAGCCATTATTACCATAGGGTGTTTGAGGATGAAAATACTCCAGCCTATCAACTCTCTCGCTTTCTACATCAAACATCCCCCTCCTTTCCCACCACCATATTTGAAATTCACACATGGCAAGAGGCCACTTTTTCTTTTTGACTACTAATGCCAGGAGATAGATGCTGTTCCGTCCACTTTGACTGCCAAGCAAGGCACAAAGCAGGAGGGGAGCGAGGTACTCTATGTGCTGTGTGCTGTCAGCTGCCCCACAGCTTTATTCCACAGGATTGCAAACCCATCCACGGCAGGGTATCCACTCTTTTGACACAGGACCCAGTGGAGCAGGCTGTAAGACTGCTTGTAATGTTATTATTAAAAGGTTCCCTTGGGTTGTTTTTAGCAGAAATGTGAGTTGCTTTTTTTCCAGCAGAGGATCAGTTACAAAAACAACACCAAGCAGAAAGGCTTTTTTGAGAGCAGGGGCTCTGTTTACCACATTGCTTTCAGGGAAAGTTATTTGGGACAAGGGAGGAAGTAGTTAAATCCTTGTTTAACATATTGGAAACCCAAATCCCTTTGGTTTACACAAATAAGAGAGAAAATGGCTCAGTGGCATGAGCAAATGGCTGTGACTAAGGAGAGCTGAGTTTGTTCCCTGCTCTAACTCATACAGCTCTCTAAGGCCCCTCTTCCCTCAAGATGAGATTCAACCCATCTTGCATTTGGTCCCAGCTGAAGACCAAACCACTCATCAGCAGTGAAAGACAGGTTATTTCTAATGTCAGATTTGTCCAATAGCACCGGATGTACTAAAAAGTCTTGCAGAGGAACTGGCCTTGCTTCCCTGACTATTAGGCAGCTATAATAACACATTGGACTAAAGAGCTGAATTAAGACAAGAAGAATGTACACTGCTTTTTGGGCTTCCCATACATGCAAGGAAGCTACCTAGTCCTTCCCCACCTGACAGTGGGGTGGAAAAGATACTAATTATTACAACCTGCTCTAATGCTGAAATGATGAAGGCTGTAAAAGCCTGACTGTAAGCAGACCTGTCTACCTGAGAAGGCAGTGGTGGAAAGTAATCCACTGGTTCCTAAATCCTGTTTGGTACATACACCTGTCCTGGCTGTTGTAGAACTGATTTGAATCTCCATGGTGCTCTATGCCATCTTTTGTGAGGTGGTATTTCTCTCTTTGCCGTAGAGATTGCAGTCTGTTGAGGGAGGCAGGATGAAGCTGCCTGTGCTGAGAGGCCAGAAAAAGAGGATAATTCATTCCTCATCTCAGCTGCATTAGGGCCGAGGCCAGGTTTGCTCTGCCTATGGAAATCAGCATTGCTTCGTGTTACAAACTGAAGGTGTTATCAGACATCAACTTGAGGATCTACAAGACTGAGGAGAACAGAGCAACAAGGACTGAATCCTACCTGAGCAGTGAAATGATTTGGTGTGAGAAAGCTCTCCTTGCTCAGGGTCCCTCCTCCTTGGCATCCAGACAGTTAGGGGTGAAACACAGACTAATCACAGGCAGGGAGCATGTCAGAAAGCAGAGTGACTCTGCAGACACCATCCAACAGGAGCCTCCTTGTCCTTGGTAAATGGTCAGGGCTGCCTCAAATCAAGGCAAATATGGTTCCTCTGGGAACTCTAATGTTTTACTGGATCACTTAGTTTCTCTTGATGAGTGCTGCTTCAGAGTCTCAGTTGCCTGGATCCGGGTGGGGATTTTGTTGATGGGGGTTTATTGACTTCTTGTTACCTTGAAGTTCCTGCAGTGGTGGGAGTACGAGGTAACTCCTGAAGTCTGTTTATTTTATGGGTTGGATTTTTAAGAGTTTGCCAATGGTACCCCAATTTTAGGAGAAGTCACTTGTTTATTTAGCAATGCACTCACATACTGATCCATAAATAAAACTAGAGCATTATTTAATAAGACCCAACAGAAGGTCAGCCCTGGTTCACTGGTAAACTGATCAATCCAGAGTGAAAAAAGGACCTCTCAGGAAACTCAGCATGTCTATCTGAGGGAGGTACCAGCCAAATATCAGTATGATTTGTACTCCACTGAGTTTTCAGGAGTTTCTGTGCCCATACCTTCTGAAAGGAAAATGCTAAAAGGTCCAAAATGGAGTAATTTCCAACAACCTTTACTTCAGACCTCTGGAGACACTTTCAGAGTTGTAAGACTTTTACACCTGGGGCTGCAGATCCAAGTTTACATGTGTGGAAGAAAGAACAGACTTGAACACACTGAAGTCTCACAGCACGGTCCCTCAATTTCCATACACTGGAGCTGAAATTCACCTCACCTCTCTTAGACACCTAAGAATTACTTGTCTGGACCTAAGACAGTCCCCTAGGCTTCTTCTACTGTTGTGTGTACAGGACAACCTTGGGATAACCATCACAGGAGGGAAGCAGCTTTCTGGGAGGAGCTGATCTCTCCCCAGTGACAAATGTGGGAAGTCTTGACAATTGCCTTAACCCCAGATGAGTTTCTCTTAGATGTCCAAATCAGGTGAGAAGCACCTCCCTCCTGGTGTGCCTGTGATCATGTGCAGCCATGGGGGAGCCACAAGGTGCTTAGGTCAGTTTAGATGATGCTGTGTCCCACATTACAAAATCCTCACATGACTGAGAGGCTTAAGATATAAGCAGCATTAATTCACAGAGGCTGGGACAGATCTGAGTGGGTTTTACAAGCAAGACACATCAGATGTCACCCAGGGGATTTGCTATGGAGTCCTGGGATGGAGCCAGGTGGAGCAGATGACATCCCATGTTGATCCAGCAACAGTTCTCTTGGCAAACAGTGCTGGACCATTACTTTGCGTGGCTGGGGATCCAGATTACACAGCAGTCCCTGTTCCACTGCAGCAGATGCCTTGTGAAAAGCTGGCAAGCCACACATATTCCCAGGACCACAGGTCGCCTTGGCCAGTACAGACTGCATATATTCTACATTTAGGGGTATGCATAGGTAAAACTGTTACCATGTGTGTGCCCACAGAGGGGAATAATCCAAAGATTTTGAACTTA
Organism: Eulacestoma nigropectus; assembly: GCA_013397775.1. Lineage (NCBI taxonomy): Eukaryota > Metazoa > Chordata > Aves > Passeriformes > Eulacestoma > Eulacestoma nigropectus. The sequence goes on from VZTE01004305.1 coordinate 48,958, forward strand.
GATCTGTGATTTTTGACTTGATGAGGGAGAAAAGGAACAATCAGGAACAATGTACCTACAAATCAGTTCAAGTCACTGTAAAGTGGCACAGGTGAATGGAGCTTTCAGAAGGACTTTGCTATCACTGGGATCTTTAATACATCTGTTTAGAATGGGATGAACGCATGGGCCTGCCAGGTCTCCTGCACGGCCTGTTTTTCTCCGCTGACTGCAAAGAGGGCCTAAACAATTACCTTAGATGAGGTATCTGTGTTTAGGTGTCTTAAATCAAGTGAGATTATTTGTACCTAAGATGCCTACATCTCCCTGAGGGGTTTGCAAAGACACGCTAGTGCTAAACTCATATTGAATTGGCCAAATGCTTTAGAAAGACCTCTAGATGAAATATCTCTAGATGCCAGCCTCCACTGACAGGCACATAACGGCTTTCAAACATTGTCTCCTAGAAAATTCTGAAAACGTGGTCCTGTGTGAAGCTGATGTTCCTACAAGCCAAACCTTCAGAGGCTTACAGGCATCCAAAGACACCAATTGGTATCTGCTAAGCCACAGTGCATTTACGGGACTTTTACATCTTCAAATGCCTCTAAAAACCTTAATCTCAGGAGTCTGAAGATACCACAACAGGTTGAAATGCCTGCAAATTCAACATTTCTTTGAAGAGAGATACAGGGAAGAGAGGCTTTTCACCAATTTTGTGGGGTTTTTTTTTGCTGCAGGCATACACTTGGTTGCTGTTTCAATGCTTTGAAAAGAAAACAAGCTGTTACTATTCCTGAGCACAATGTTCAGCCTGAGCCGTCTCTTTGGAGAACATTCCAGGTTGGGCAAGTAAGCAGGCTAACCACAACTGTGCTGTTTCAATCTGTTCCAAGCACAGCTAGTATGAGTTTATGTCTGCCTGCAAAACATTCTGTGGTTCCTGTGGTGGCCTGGTTTGTAGAGGTGCTACTCACTCACAGCTGCCACTTAGATAAAGCTGTAATGCTGCCCAGATCACCCTTTAATGCCTGTTTCCTTATCCCAAACACAATAAAACCCATTCTTCATGGCCTAGGGGTGTATAGTGTCATACAAATATTGTTATTTATGGTGATGAGAACGTGAGCTATGTATGGTACAGTGGTCTGGGGGTGCCTACTTGCCATCATTTGGAAAAGACAGGAATCAACCTGCATGTTTGAAATGCAGCATGTTGTTATTGCTCTCAAACAAACAGAATTACTTCCTCTTAAAATCAAAGGTAATCTGTTTTACTTCAGTGAGATGTGGTGATGTCCTCAGAAAACAAGTAATTTTTGGCACATGGAGGCAGGATTTTCTTGGCAAGTTGGAAGAAGCATCAAAGGAAGAGAAGGATGGGATGCAGCATAACTGGTTTTAATCACACATAAGAGTGAAGTTCCTCTAGACAGGCCTACATCTGATATGCCATTGTAAATGCTCTGGGGAGCCTGAATTAAGAGCATGGGAAAAAACAAGTGAATGGCATAAAGGTACTCAGGGTTCTTTGGTATCGACTAACTGGCAAAGCTTTTGCCAGTTGGAATTAGGCAGTGCTATACTGTCCCTTTAATGCAGTGTCCTGGTTCCACGACTTTTGATTTGCAGTGGGTGTTTGGTTATTCAAGTCCATGCCTTCTTTTTGACAGCCACAGCTTCTCAGAACATACTGCACTCCTGTTTGACATCAACAACGAAGATACTGAATTGGTTGTAACAAGGATACACTGTCACTCCATAGCCCCTGGAGAGAGGGGAAGCTCTGATTTCAGTCCAGTCCAGCTCGGAGGTGGTCAGAGTGCTCTGGAGGTGTCAGCTGCTTCTTCTTGCCTGTTAAAGAGCCTGCAGTAGCTGCTTCCTAGACCAGGCATGCTGAGCTGCCTGAGTGGATGGAATTGCTCTGGACAAAGAGAGCTTGGGGAAATGCTTCTTGACAGGGCTGTTCCTCTTGAAATCAGTTTCCTCTGGAAACTGCTGACTTGTTTCACTAAATTTAGGGGCTGGGAATGTGCTGATTTTATTAGCGTATTCTGTAGGAAACTGATGTTTCACTTCAATTATTTCAATACCATATAATGTATTACATTGTCATCTCACATAACATGTCTGTTCAAATTAGCTTATATAAACATCCAAACAAGAAAGTCAAGCTAAAAATATCTAGTATCATTTCAGTACTTCTGAAACAAAGCATTTTAGCACATCCATTTAGCAGTATGTTTCAAAACGATGGCACTCTCTTCCAGTTAGGAATGAAAGGACATTTGCAATGTCTGAATTCCTTTGGAACATGAACAGCTTGAGCTGTGATGGTTGCTGGAGCTGCATGGCTGGGATTGCTGGTCAGAATGCTGCAACAATTGTTCCTCTACATTTTCTTGGGCTGCAGTGGAATTTGGAGGCTACGGTCAGGGCTTGAGGCTCACATTCATATAATAAAGGTAATACTTGACCTTCAGTCACACAGAACAGAAGCACTGGACCTGATATGGGGAAACCAAGTGACACCAGAACTTTGGTGGTGGCATGGCAGAAATGGGATTTACTGTGCTTTGGCTAAGCCTTTACTTGATGTGGTTGCTGGGAAGAAAGATCTGATTGAAGGACAAACTGGGTATTTCCCTAATCACCTGTGATTAGTGGTGAATGAGGACTTGAGCTTGAAGGACCCTCAGTGTTCTGTGAACCTTTACTCAGACAGGGTCTTGATCTTGGATTAAATTTCTGGTAACATCAAGATCGGGAACAAGTCTTAAATGAGCACCAAACAAATTGCATTCAACCCCCCTCTGCAATCCAAGGAGCTAAAAACTTCTTTAAATGAATGGTTTCAATACCTAGAAGTTGAGGCAGAGCCACTGAATTGACTATCCAGTCCCTGAACACCAAAGAACAATTGATACATAAATGATGTCTAAGCAAAATCTTCTGTTTGAAATGTGTGATTATTTATTATTATTATATACTATTGGTAAAATGCAGACAGCCCTGAATTTATAAGCAAAGAATGGCCCTTACTCAAATTAAGGAACATTTAAGGGTGGCCAGTACTAGATGACTGGGAGTTCTTGAATTAAAATATGCCTCGGAAAGGGAGGAAACCAAAATATTATTCAGTCTGAAGCAATCTCATGCATTTAAGCTCCTGAAGGGCTTGTGTTTCTTTACTCTTAAGGTTCATTATGTCACCAGAAAAGCTTTACTATTTTACTGTGGAAGCAACACAGCCATGAAACATTAATTTCCAGGAATGTGGAAACCATGAAATATGGGTTTTTCTACTAAATTAAGATTTTACTTTTCTCTCTTCTCACATAGTTATGGGAACCAATTTTCATTATATATTTATGTATATGCATTCTGGAAAATCTAATAGGAAAGATATACAAAACACAGGAAGAACATTTTTACGTTGAAAAATGTATTTCACTGGTAACAACACCAGACATTTATATTCCATTTTTCATCTTGAACCACTTTGCATTCTATATCCATCTTGGAACCATGTCTCTCATTACTGAACTGCAACCACTCTGGTGTATATATGACCAGCTGATACACTGTGCCCTGTAAGATGTGGCAGCTGTTTAGATTTGTATAAAATTCTTTATTCCCCCGTTTCCACAATGCCATTCTCTCACCATTGCAGTGACCAACACCACTCAGATCTGCCTGGCACAGACACCACTGTACAAGGATCTCCAGCAGTCCCCAAGAGTTCAGCACCATGGCAGATGTCTCTGGCTGGAAGAAAAAATGGTGAAGGCCAAATTAATTTGTAATCCATGTAAAGGAAAGTATGTAAATATTCCCCTCTTTTTGCTAATCAGTGTTACTAATTATAGGACTGATGCCTCTTTCTTGAAAAAAACAAGTGACCAAGGCTGCCAGGGCTCAAGCAGTGTTTGGACAATGCTCTCAGGCACATGGTAGGATTCTTGGGACTGTCCTGTGCAGGGCTGGGACTTGGATTTTGATGATCCTTGTGGGTCACTTCCAACTCAGGATATTCTATGACACTAAGACTCCTTCAGGTATCTGCACATACTCCTGTGCACACAAAGACCACATCAGTTTTTAGCAGCCTCAGCAGAATGAAAGCAATGTAGGTGGCTTGGAAGGAATTTGAAGCCTTTAGTTCTGGGGACAATTCCTGAATGCAAGTGTTCACCTAAGGTTTCTGACAACGTTACATACTCAATTTGCATCCAATACCAGCTGACTGGAATGGAATAATTAGTCAAAACATGCCAGAAGCATCTGTGTTGTGGGAACCATAGGTTTCTAGGCTATAAGAGACATCAGAATATTCACCAAATCACCAGTGTGGTTTTCCTTAATGCTACAGTTAGCGATGGAACATTAACAGAAGAGTTACTGGATAAGATTTGATGGCAGAAAGCCTTCTGCCATAAACTGGTAATTTTCAACATGCGCAAACATATTGCTAGAGAAGATGAGTTTTGCAATTAAAATCAAAATTGGAGATTTGTTATCAAAGGACAGCAATGTGTACCAAAATCCAGCTGAGAGGCTCCCTTATCTTGTTATCTTCAGGCTTCTTTTTTAGTTAATCTAACACAGCTGACAATATTTGACACAGCCAATTGTGCCTACAGTCATGTGAGGGATGTTTTATAGAACTCCTTTCCACTAGCACACACAGATTTGTCATAGTGCAACTCTTTGTAAAGTCTGAAAAGCTTTGCCAGAATTGCATTTCAGGGGAGTAAGATGTGATAAAAATTCTGACAGAGTCAGAACATTTCTAATGTTATCATTAATTTCTAATTTTTTGAACAAGCCTTAATAACATTTTAAGTGCAAATTATGTTAAAAGTTCAATTCAAAAGAAACATTTAATTTTGTCTGGATAAAAAATTTTAAGCAACTTTGAAAACTGTGGTTGTGTGGCTTTCCCTCATAACAAATTTCAAAATTCCCCTTTCACATCTTCATTTAGAATGAAGCAGAATTTCAAATCCTGAATTTGTTTGCAAAATGAACTTCTGTCCTCCCACAGCACTTTCTGTGCCTCAACCAAGAGGGCAAGAAACTTAATGTGTAATTTCTGTGAGCCTTAAGGAGATGGGCTGCATATTAGTATTTTCAAATCCAGGCTTATACAGCTGCTCTTTGACTATAAATCAGAGCTTTTGGGTTACACTAACACTCTCTGCAGTTTAATTAACACAATATTGTATTAGTTCTTCTTACAGTCTTACTAGTAATGCTCCGTGAAATCCCATTAGCTCTGCATATGGTGCCAGACTTGTTCTGAATGTGGGAAAGAAAGAAATGTACAGTGGTATGAATAATAAAGAGAGGCTTTCAAGTGGTTTCCACTGTGAATGTTCTGAAAAAAAATATTTTCCAGAATGTAATATGTGGGGCAAGCTTTTCACAAAATTTCAATGCAAACATGCAGACATTTGTCAGCCAAGTTTTCCCCTGGAGTGTGAAATCCCTTATGCACCACTATTGTTTATGGCAGAAACATCAGGAAGATGAAGTAGCTCCTAAAAATGGAAAATTAACCAGGTTGTTTTATTGTCCAAATTGACAGAAATTAAAATAAATAAATAAACTGCATAGCTGATACCAACAAAAAGATAAAACTTTTCTTATATTCTTGGTTTAAATATTTTAAAGTGCAGGTAGAGAGGACAGTCAAAATTTGGGTGAAGTTTTCCAGAAGTTACTTGAGTTTCCTGCTTCAGTGATCTGACAGAGCCTTCTTAAGTTCCAAGAAGATTTAAGAGCCATAGTAAAAACCAGGCTTGTTTGTTAACACTTCATACAGAACACTCCAAAATGTATTAACTACTACAGAAACTTCAGACCTAATTATTTTCTGTTAGATGAGTTTTGTCCATTTGACTCCTTAATGAAAGACAGATCTGACAAGGAGGTTAGGAAAGAGTGATGAAGCAGGCAAGATTTAGAAGCAGACTATTCCTGGGAGAAGCTGGCTCCATTGTCATTCTCTCCTGACCCTTTAGGAGTTGCTGCCCTAGAGCAGTGCATGGTTAGGAGGATTCCAGTAGGTGCTTTTCTCCTTCCCAGTCCCATGGTTCATCCATAGTCCAGTCTCGGCAATGTCACTGGGCAATCAGGAATGGGCAGGGCCTTTCTGCATGGCCAGCATCCAGACAGGGACACACTGCTCAGGGAACCCCTCCTGCCTCTCCTCTCGCAGGATGGTGAGTCCACTCATTTCAATGAGGCTGTGCAGGATGTTCAGGTCTCGGATGACACTGCTGTCCAGACAATCCAGGGTACAGCCCTCCCTGGCCACATTGTCCTTCAGAATGATAACACCATTATCCTTCAAGCCATTCTGGCACCGGATGAGAAACTCCAGGAGATCTTTGTCTGTCAGATATCCTACAGATGAAAAGATGGAAAATTAGTCACTATTAACAATTCAGACTCCCTCTGTACATGTCGGAACGGTGCCTTGATCTGAGTCTCCATAGCCTGTTCACTGCAGAAGTTCTAGTCCTGCCAGATTTAGCTATGAAATCTTGGGCAAATGAATGAGATCAACAAATACAAACTCCAAATACAAATATTTAGGATCCATATTGGTAGCAGCAACAGATGTGGACAGAAGCCACTGAGGAAAGTGGAGAAAATACTGGGTGCTGAAGGGTTCTTTAATCTGGTGGTTTAAGTTATAGTAAGAATCAGTGGCAGGAAGCTGGAGCCAAACAAATTCATATTGGGAATAAGTGACAACTGTTTAACAGTGTAAGCAATTACCCATTGGAAACTACCAATTGAAGTGAGGTTTACCACCTCTTGAAGTCCTCAAACCAAGTGTGGTTGAATCTCTCAAGATATGTTTTAATTGAACACAAACTACTGGCTTAGCACAGGGGTAAAGGAATGAATAGAAGAGCTTGTGATATAGAGTAGGTCAAACTAGATAATCACAGTCCCCTCTGTCTTTTCCTGCTAAAAATCTCTTTAACTTCGTGTAGCACTATGTACCCATCAAAGAAGTTCTGGATCAAAGAACCAGCAAAGAATGCAAGACCTTCCACAATGCCAGTTAAAATCTTTGTGTTACTCCATCCTCTATGGGATTTTTGCAGATATGTATATATTTTAAAATAGTACTTTTTTCAATGTGTTATTGCGATTGTGTTTCTTATCCTTCCTTCTCAAAGACCAGGACTTCTGTTATGTTGAGAATAGTGGTTTAGAGCTCAGAGAAGAGCAAAATGAGAACTCTCACATGTGAAACATCTAACATGAATTAACAAGGACAAGTGATCAGAAACTGAATTAAAAACTTGGGAAAAAATCATCATTTGTATTTTCTACTCAAAATATTTAGTTTTCTTGATGGAAGATTTAAACTTTTATAAATGGAAGTTGTCATTTCAAAACCACATTTTGACATAGCATGTCAAGTTTCTTTTACCACTCCTAACAAAAAAATTAAAAAGAAAAAAGCCCCAAAACCTAAAGCTGAATACCTTTCAAGCTGAAGGAAAATGGTAATTTCTATATGAAATGTAAGCTTTCACTTTTATTTTTTTTACAAAATGACTGCCGGGGTTCACATACTTATGCACGCATAAGAAAATCCAAGATTTCATTGGCAAGATCCATTAAAGCTTTTGAACATCTAATTTGGAACTTATTTTTCTCTTAACTTGGCTTTTAGTGTAGTTTCCTAAAAAAATGAGATCTTCAAGGTGTTGCTCTCTAGCAGACAGTCCTGCCCTTGCTCCATCAAATGACTTTGTTGGCATATTTCAGCCAAATTCAAGATAGGGGCAGAAGTTTGATTAATATAATTAAGATCACTCCCTATTTCCTTGACATTGATGGAGAAAGAAGATTCAGATCTGTGTCTATACTGAGAATAGGATATGCTCCCTTAGGAGCCACATACCTGACCAGCACAGCCTTAGATAGGTCTGAGCTCATTCATCCTCATTTTGACTTGGATTTGCTCAAAAGGCGAGGCAGGAGCTACATTTACTGCAATGACTCATTATTAAAGAAAAGCAAAAATACAAAGGAAGATTATGCTAGTCTAAAGCAATGAGTTCAGACCTCCTCTTGAATAATTCCTTCTGCTGTCTGAAACTGCACCATGGATACTTCGGTTCACAGATTAGGAGAAAACCTTTCCACTGCAGCAGATTTTTTTTTTTTTTTGGTAAGGTACATAACCTGCATTATCTGATTGCCAGTCTGTTGCTCTAAATGCTGCAGGGTATTCACTGGGGTGGCTGCAGGAGAAGAAGCAGATATTCCTTATAGGAGGGGCTACTGTGGGACATAGCTAAAGGAACCTGTTTGATAAACATCAGTGCATGTAATAAGACATGATCTGATTTACACGTATTGGTGATTCCACTGTGGCTTTTTTCCTGATTGTTTCCTGAAATACCTCCAAGCCTGGATAATTAGCAGATTCAGAAACCACTGGTCACAAATGAGGCCAGCCCCGTGTATCTCTGCACCACTGGCAACTAAGAAAGAGTACTCCTCCTCAAGAAAATCCATACATAAAGCCTCCTCCTCAGCTGCACCTTTGCATGCAGGCTGCTCTCCAGGAACTGGTACCTTTCTCCAGTACATGACCTGAAAAAAACCACTTGATTTGTATCCACTGTGCATGTGGCTTGGGGGAACTCTCGGAAGTCTCTTGTGATATTTTAGGAAGCAGTCCCAAAGATTTGAGAACCTCCTTTGACCACAGGCTGTCTATTCTGTGAGATGTCAGGCTAGAAGAATCACGCAGAACTAACCTGAAACCCACTGAATCCAGATGACATCGTATCTTTGTGGGGCTGGTGTGAATTCCTGGAGGCTTTTGCAGTAATACATCTCCACTCTGTCCTCCTTGCCCTGCAGGTAGTTTGGGACCTCAGCCAGGAAATTCTCCATCATATCTACCAGTTCCACACTCTTGAAAACTGGCAACAGGACGTGCTTGCTGATCCGACCTATCCCAGAGCCACAGTCCAGAGCGCGGCTGGTGCCAGCTTTCCCCACCCCCTGTGGGATACAAGAAAATAATTTGAAATCTGAAAGATACCACCTGAAAAATCACAGCAACTGTATTACCCACTATGGCCTTTAGCCCAGCCAGCCTAGTGTCTTCTCTCCTTATCTCTGCAGGGCTGTTGCAAGATTGATAAGAATCACCACGCTTTGGGTACCACTGCCTGAGCTGAGCTGGGCTGTCACATTCCCAGGCAGCTGCTGCTGGGACTTCTTACCGCATTTACTGCTGTACAGTAAGTTTTTTGCTTGGTGTAAGTAGAGACAGAGTCTTTCACAAGCTCCTATCTTTCTCAGAAGATCCACAACTTTTTGTAAAGTCCTTGCAACTTCAAACATTCATACCTCACAGGCAACTACGTGGCTAGATAAGCCTCATTCCTCGCCCTGTAAAGGCCTAATACAAAAGGACGCTGTTGCGATCCGGTTTTAAACCCAGAAGAGCAAAGAAAACTAAGTCTCTGTCCATAAACCGGAAAGAACTTAAAAGGTTCAAAATATTCCCAAAAATGAGATTAAAACCAAATGAGCTTAGATGTTGGTGCCAAAAAATTGATGTATTTTATTTAATAGTAAAAAGAGGCAAAGAGAAGGAAAAGAAAGAAAGAAGAAAATAGAGAAAGAAATGTGCATGGGGGGTGGGGGGACAGGGAGAGGTGACAGGGGTTAGGTGGAAGCATATCACCCATCCGAGGGTCCCAGCGACGTCTCGTTGCTCCCCTCCATCTGCTCTTCTGGTGGTGAGGGTCCCCCGTTGCCGTGGCCACGCTGCCACGCGCCGAAGAGTACAGAGTCCCGTGGATCAATACACGCTTTGGGCAGGTGGGAACGCCCACGTGCCTCCCTTGCAGGGGCCAGCTTGACACACTGTCCCTTGCAACACTGAGGGTCTGTTGCATCATCTCTGGTGCTCCGGTGCAGGGTCTGGGGACCCCTTTGGGGGGGCCTTTGATGGGCCACGTCACCCCCTCTGCTGCGGATGAGCTTCTGCCCCTGGGGGAAGGGTCCCTCTCAGCTGGGCTCCCCTGCACAGCGGAGGATGCGCGGTCACTGCGCCTCTCACCAGAGGCTTTTCCAGCACACACCCAAAGCCCCTCTCCCCCTCACCCTTTGGTATGAGGGTCTGTGCCAGCCTGGTAGCTGACAGCCCTGGGGCTGTGGTCCCCACCCTGGAGGTGTTAAGCTTATGCTTTGTGAATGTCCCCAGCCCTTTATCTTATCTTCATCAGCGAGTGGGTCCAGGGCCTCTCAGAGCCCTATTCAGGGTGCTGCAGCTTTTGTAATACAGTTTTAAAAGTCCTTCATGAAAATGTTTAAGTCATAAACTACAATATTTCAATCTCTGACAGACGCATACACCAAATACTGCATGCAAGCAGTAACTTCGCAGCACAGAACTCCCAAGGTGCCCACGGGCATTTCTGTAGATACACAGAATCCCTGGAATCAAAGTGCAGTTCTCAAAAGAAATTGTGTTTGAACAAAGATCTTGGAGTGGTAGGTAACTTATGACAACTCAAGAAGTTTGGGCTGGAGCATATACAGAATTTCTCTTTTAGGCATAGAGACAAGAAAGATGATTGACTAGATTTTGCTTAACTGTTCTTTTTTTCTTCATAAATGTCTTCTTTGGACAGAGATCAGACATGAAAAAACATGGCACAAAGGCTGTGACTATGAGAAAATAATGAGGCGCTGTAAAAGAAGCTTTACAACGAAAGCTGTATTTCACCCCTAAAGCTTCCATTCTAGCTATAAAAAGGCTCTTAAGAGCCTGCTGCTGTTCTGTAAAACAGAAATTCTAAGTCTACACATGCACTGACTGTGGGATAGGAGCTCCCCTGGCCAAAGTTATCTGTTAAACAAATACATTAAAAGCAAATGTAAACACCTTTTCCCCCGTCCCCTGGAACTGAGCATTGAAGTGAAAGCTATGGGCCAAAGTCCCTGCTGCAACTTCACTGCTCTCAAATGAAATAAGCCCAGGAAGAGTCTTGCTCTTCCTGCTTATTGGGAGACCCCCCTTTGTAATGAACCAAGCATAAATCATGTAACTCACACTTTTTTGGCCTGGCTTCAGTGGGTAATTCAGTAGATTATTAAGGTCAAAGGACAGCACTGTCAATGACATGACTATGAATAGCCCAGCTGAGCATCTGATTACACAGAGTAACTGTAGAAAGAGCACACGGCCCTCAAGGGCTCTCACCAGTCTCCAGGGCTGCTGCTCCCAATTTGTATACCCAGGAAGATTAATCTCCTGATGTGTGCAAGAGTCCACAAACCTCCATCCCTATCGGACTCTGGAGACTACCTGTTTGTAGTTAGCTGGAAAATGGGAGCCATTCCTCATCCACAGGCTGCACTTAGAAGCACATGGCTTTTACTGAGGACCAGACTAAGAGGTAACAAAGAGTTCAGGAAAGGAGAAGGAACTGTGTCTTGGATCTTTACAAGGTGGATTTCCATATTGTTGGCTGGCACATACATACAGGTCTACACTGACGGGATTAACTAAAAATCTTTGAGAAAGCTCGTGAGAAAACCGGGATAATTTACCAAAACCATCAACAGAATTTGGCAAAAAGCCAGGTAACTCCTTCAACATTTGTGTTTCACAGAATCTACAGCCACAGTACCTTGCTTAAAACAGGGAATTCATCTCCCATGATACATCACAGCAAGGACCTCCAATGACACATCTCCGTGTGCCACTGAGAAGATGGAAAGGGAACAGTCATGGGAGATGAAGTTCAATCCCACACTTCACTGAAAAGGAGCGAGAGCTTCGGGCAGACAGTTGAGAAGCCCTGTGAAACACCATGGCTCCGTTTGTAATGAAAATGTTGACATAATTCCATGTTCAGCTAATATATTTTCAGTTTGGAAGTGCTCAGGGCTTTGACAGAGTATTAACATTTTCTTTGGAAGGCAAACATTTTCCCAAAAGTCTACTTGAGTTGAAAATCAGATTCTTTATTTAAAAAAATAGTTTAAGTGAAAACTGTAAGCCAGAACAGGCTTCAAAATTTAAGACTGACTGCTCTGCTGACTGTTTGCTTCCCATTACTCAGAATCACTGTCCTTTAGGACACATATACACCCCAAAATTGTTCTGTAAAGCTGAATAGGGCACTCATAAATTTCATTTGGAATAAAAGAGCTGTGGGATATGTTCCTGGTGCTGCTTCAGGTCTTGGAAGAGCAGGAAGGCAGTGAAGCTAAGCAGGACAAAAAAAAGAATCAGAGTTCAAGAAATAGATAAAAATCACAGTGGTTTTCCTTCTAAATAAACAAAAAAAGAGCATATTTTCAACAACATCTCTTCTATCACCCTGATCAAACAGGAGGAAAATCACTTTCAAGAAGTCTTCACTCAGCAAGTAACCAATCATGCAGGTGAATTGGGGGCAAGAAAGAGAGAAAGCATTTAGGGCAGAGACGGAGCTATAGAGTCAATATAATCTCCATCTGTATTATTTTACACACCTACAGCTCACAACTGATCCTGAATTAATGCTTTCTTTTTTTTTTTATTTTCTTTTTTACTCACTACCTCCGGATTAGGCACTTGGAAACAGTGTCTGTGTGGACATCAAGGCATTAGCACACTGCCATAAATATGCAGGGCTGTAGCTCTGCTGATAACCCTTCCTCATGGCTGTACCTGAGACAGCCTCGAGCTTGTCTGCACAGCACTGTTGGCTCAAGCCATGTTGCTCCTGGTTTGAGTTCTGCCCACACACACATAAAACCTCTCAACTCGAGCACAGTGCCACTTTCAACTCCGTTTGACTCACCTGAGAAGGAGACAGGCTAAAATATAAGTGAAGTCCTTAGTCCTTTCTGTAATTCCTTCCTGTAATTCCTTGCCTGTGCCCAGGCAAGACAAATTCTCCAATGGTAAAGAAATCTGTAGCTCAGTTTACAGTGGTGCTAAGAATCATGCTAAGAAATGCCATACCTGAAGGTATGCAACATCAGTCATGTAAGGGAAATGTCACTATGTGGCATTTCCACGCCAGCCAAACTAACTCAAGACAGGTAATTTGAGTGGAACCGGGCAACTATTTTTCTTAGGGAGCACCAGTTTTGCCAGAATAGAAAATTTTAGATTAATAAAACTCTCTGTGAAATTGGTATTTCAAATCTAGACAATAGTTTTAGCCAAAAAAACATGAGAAAGAATGTTGAAAATGTCAAAGTACTTCTTTTTCATAACTTTCAAGGAATAAAGAAACCAAACTTGTCAACTTTTCATTTATAAAGAGCATTTTTTATTTTGGAACTGACTTGAACTCTTGAAAACAAAGGGAAAAGTTTTTCAGAGAGTGAAACAATAAAAATTGTTCAGTTGATCTGAAACTAATTTCCCTATTTTCCAATTTTGTTAAACTTCTCTTAAAAAAAGAGAAAGTATATTAGGGTAAAGCAGATTGGTTTTTTCTATGTTGATCACCTTATTGGTTAAAGAAAATATTCATGGAGCCATGAACTTGGAAAGACAGTTCATTAGCTTTATTATAAAGTCAGTGCTACAGAAAGACACTAAATATCCATATCTGGTAGAGCAGGACTCAAATTTAAGTAAGTAGTAAGAAAGCAAAATAAACCACAAGTAGCATAATCAATTGACTGCATCTCAAGAGATGGATGGACTTTAACAAACTAAATCAGAATTAGCAAAAGGTGCTGACTCCTTTCTGTTCCTTTTTTTATTTTTTTCTTGCTTGATCTTGGCCATTCAGGGTATCCTTTCTATCTGTGGCTAATTATAGGAATAGGAATTCTGCTCTAGAGTATTTTGTATCTGTCACCACACCTGATGCATTGGGTATGATTCCTCTTTGGTATGTGAAACTCTGTTACAGACGGTACTTCTTTCCTTTTCGGGTCTTGGAGAGGAGAAGTGTAACAGTGTGACACAAACCTGCTGCAGGAAACTGCATCTATGTGGTGTCTAGGCAAGGTGAAATCTTCCCTTGAGTACACATTTATGCACCACTTCAATTCCACAAATGTCCTTAAAACAAGACTTAAATAAAATTTAAGGAATGTGCCTCAAGTGCATTTCATTTTTTCCTGAAAAAGCCATTTTCAGAAATATCATTTACAAATGTTACTGTCAGGTTCATCTCCTTACTGAACCTCCTTTGTATTTTCACATTTTGTGTTTGTTGACAGCATGATACAGTGAGGCTCTGAGAAGCCTTTTTTGCATCAGCATTAATACAAATAAATGTTGATATTAAAAAATGCAGCTATTCACTTGTGTTTTGCTGGCTCACAGCCCCAAAAGTCTCCCTCTATCAGGTACAGCAAACTTTGCCATCACTTGCCCTTCACTGCTCTGCATGATTTCTATCTGTTCTCAAGCCACATTCATTCTCCATCTCAATCCATTTCAACTGTGCCTTTTTTTTTTCCATACACAACATCTAATTAACCTATTGAGTTTTCTTCACACAGTGAATCATTAAGGCTAAAAAAAGGTCATCTGGCTATCCTAAATTTGTACATTTGAGCAGGAAATTAAAGATCTATGGTAGCATTATACAGAACAAGTAATTTTGTCAGCAGGAGAACTTAACAAATTTGTTTTGCTGTAGTTTTGTGGATTCTTTAACATCTAATACTGTTATCAAGCTGATTTAGTGGGCTCTTTCCCTGGGAAGAGGGAAGGGAAGTCAGAAAACCATAAAGCCACACTTCTAAAGATTTTTAGATTTCCAAAGACACATTTAGGACTCAACAGGATTTTCAGAAACCTAAGGACCAAAGTGATACTGCTCTTAAAATCCCACTTGGCATCTCCTTGCAATTCAGGTCAAAGCAAACTTTTGAAGATGTTTACAAACCTTTAGTAATCTGCCTGAAAAGGTGTTCAGTGACACTGGAATGTTTAAAGAAAAATATTTTGCCTAATGTGTAGCTTATTCTATATACTTCCAGCGTGTGGGAGTTGGGGGTTTTGTTGCAGCATTCTCAGAAATACCTGTGAATAGGCAAAGCTTGAAACTGGGCATTTAGGCTCAGCTAGTTTCCCAAGTGGACTGCAGGCATTTGCACAGACAAATCTGCCACTGAAGCCAACAAGGATTTTATCATGAAAGGTCCCAGCCCTGCACTGAGAATTAATCCCTCACTCAAACCCAGCTACAAGAACTCCTTGCACAATCCTCATTGCAGCTTTGGAGAATTAGGGAAGGATGTACAACAGGTAAATAATGATGTGAGACCAGGCAAAATGTGTATTCATGCTGATGCATGACCTGGCAGAACACATGACTAGACCCAATGACAGTGGTGACCTGTGACTGCGAATCAAATGTGACACACGGTGCCATTTAACTTAGATGTTGCTAGGCACCGTGTATGGCATTTTTGACACATCCATTACTTCTTGAAGAAGATGAGATTAAATGACTCACCCCAACAAACTTCCTGAGAAATTCCCGGGAGGATTCAACGTCTGTGTTGGAGAGCTCGATGTAGTCTCCCATCATTCCCTCTTCTGTGGCAGGCACCTCCTGGTAGAAGTGTTTGGCCCTGGCATAGAACTGCATTTCCCCATTGATGACTTGACTTGTCAGAGCGTAAAGTTTCACTGCAAGCAGATAAATCACTATTTTATTGTTACTGACAGATATTTCTGGCTTAGTTAATTGCTCTGGAGGCACGCTCACAAAGATCTATAAACTTCAGTTGAGCCTTCAAAACACCAAATCTGTTTCTAAAGCAACAGGTGGAAGGAAAGGTGCTGGATTAAATCCTACAAGACCTTGAAGGGATCCAGCCCTCCTTGGGCAAATTCAGTGCTTTCCAGGTTCAGAAGTCAACTCAATCATCACACTACGTTTTCACATCAGTGAAAAATCACTCCAGGTTTGAAGTGAACATGCATGCCAAGGACAGCAAGGGGTCTGATTTTTCGGGGAAAAGCTGTGGGCAGCATTTACGACTATGCAGGGTTATCATTTCTGCTATCACTGACCTAACTGTTGTGCAGATTTCCAGATATGCTTTCCAGCTATTGACAGCTGCATGAAGAGTGCACCAGGAAGACAGTGGATGAATGAGGCACTTGCTCTGGTTTATTTTTAGTGATACTGTATGGTCTGTGACAGTGCAAGTAAGCTGAACCAAGGAGCAGATGGTAGTCTCAGGCCTAAATGAGTACACAGGGGGGACACAATTTAGAAGAGATAGTCCTAAATTGTCACAGGTCAAGGGGCAAGATAATCAGTGGGTGATATACTGAAAGGTTCCTGTGTGCCAGAGGCTTGGATGTTTCTTTTCATTGCTTGGCTACGTTGCTGGTAACATACAGCAATCAGTAGTTTGAAGCTGTTTTATTAAAACCTGTGAGTTTTGCTGGGTAAAGGGTTATTTTGCCTTGTTCTTTAAAAACTGAGGTCTATCTTCCACATCCTGGATTTTTCTGTATTTGATGTGCATCAGCATATCAAAAGTAGTTGTTTTGCACCTCAAAAGTTTGGATTGAGGCAGGCTATAAATTTTGCTCAGAAATCATCACCCCTGACTGTCTCATGTGTGCATACAAGTGTCCAGGCATTCTCCTGTGTGTATGACAGACCCTCCACCAAAAACACAACTCCAAGCCTGACAGTGAAAGCCAAGCAATGAGGGAGGACAGAGTCGCACTAGGAACAAGCCTTTGCAAGCACCACTTTGCAGTGTGAGACCCGCTCTCTGCTGCAGGTTCCCAGCGCACTCAAGGAACTGGAAATGATCCAGCAGCAAACACCTTTTGAGTCCATAACAAGAGTGAGGGAGAGCTTCCTGCCAGCTGATTGCACAGAAGGACCAGGGAGCAGTGCTTTGTCACTGCATCTTTAAACTTCCACGGGAGCACTGCCAGCTGCTGCAGGGAAGGGGCTGAATAGGCTGTGCCTTGCTTATGGAGGCTGGGGAACAGGAATTATGCCCTCCACACAGAGGATGAGAGTAAGGCCAGAGGCCTTGAATATAAGCCTGGAACGTATTTCATTGAGGGCAAGCAAGCTCAGCGGGGAATGGTAAGTGTGTGCCTGCCCATCCTCAGCAGGAGAGTGACATTTTGGAGGCAAATGAGGGGGTGACAAAGGAAATAGGATGGGGAATAATTACCACCAAGGACCACTCGGAACAGAATAGTGGTATTGGGTTACATATACGCAGCATGCCCAGCATATCCCTCATCCAACAAAAGCAGCATTACCAGCCCCTCTTGTCATCACCTGCTTAAGTCAACTGCTGAACGGATACTATTAAAGCTTTAATCCATTACACATTTATGTTATGCCTGAGAAATTTATACCACAAGAAGCACTGAGCCCAGCAAGGTCAAACCTGGGAGTTTTACACACTCCACTGATTATATTCACATACTCAGAAGAAACCATTTAGCTGAAGAAATTAATATGAAGGGGGCAGCAGCCAATCCCCAGCATAGCTTAGCCAGGGTGGCTCCCAGAGCCTGGGAAAAAGACTCCATCAGTGGCTGTGATTTTTCCAGTAAGGGATCTCTATCCTTCTCCAGAAGTGGCACCATCTTGTCTTCTCTGTGTCTCCTTTAGCTCCATTTCAGAGGTCAGCCTGTCTGCTGAACAGAACTGAATCCCTGCATGTTGGCTTTGCAAGATCTTCCATATAAGAATCCAGAGATGATTCCAGGGGTTGTTTAATGGACCTGTCAAGGGACAGTGATTTATCCCATTTTGCTAGATTGAAAGGACAGGCATTTACAGGCTGTCTGCACACCAGGACAGCATGAACAACAAATATTCAGAGTCCTTCTACTCAAAACACGAGCCTGACCTGAGGCAACACATGGGGACGATATGCTGTTCAGGATATCAGATCTGGAGTGTGTGCTCTCACATTTCTCACTCAGAACCAATATCAGGCTTGCAGAATTCCTGCCAGGACTTGCATGCACACACCAGCTGACTGCAGCTCCTCCTGGGCCATCTGGGGCTCCAGAGCCCTGCTCTACATGCTAGTATCCAAAACCAGCTCTAGGTGAGCATCCACAGGGACTTCTCTATGCACTAAACTGTGCAAAGATGTTTTTATGCATGTCTCCCACCCCAGGGCGTGCAAGGACATGGGCCAATGCAAAGAGTGGCACTGTACCCGAAGTTTTCTCCTGTGGACCACAGCCTCACTCGTACAGTGTGAGATCTATAGAGGTGATTTCCACCTCTTGCTCCTTCAGTGTTGCTCCTCCCTCTCAGGAATTTGCAGCACTGCCAGCTCTCCCAATGTACAACCCAGTTTTCCAGACAAAGCCAATCAGCCTCACCTCTGATCTGCCTTGCAGCTGTACCTGGCATACAGGCTCCAGCAGCAGAACCACAGGGAGGAGGAGGTTTGCCAGTTTGCAGGAATCTACCCCAAAAGAGAAGCACCACATGTCCTTGGTGGCTGTCAGTGTTGCAGCCGTGCTTCCCCCTCATCACAGGACCTGCCTAGCCAGAGGCATCTCCCTTTCCATGACCCATGTGAGACTATCTCATGCATGAGGAAATGAAATACTTGTGAGGCCTGCTATGGGTACACATCCTGCCTTCAATGAACTTCATGAAGTAGGGCATAAGTAGGATAGGACGACACAGGTTGCAAGTTCCTCAGACATCACAGGGCAGGCAGCTGTCTAACACATGAGGTTTTCAGTGTTAGGGCAGGTAACTTGCAAGATTAAAGGTTAGAAATGCGCTTCCAATAAAGAAGAAACTTTCTCATGGCACACTTGTCCCTCAGCTGAATCTGCTGGCAAATCCCCAAGCAGAGATGGTTGAAGCAAACCCACTGCTCAAGCAGGCTGAGGGCATGAACTGGCTCCCTAAAGGTCACTCCAGTCATGGGACACTAATAATTTTCAGTCACTGCAAACACAGTCAGGATGCAGAGTGGTGATCTACAGCTGAATGCCAACCAATGTGAACTAGACAGAAACTAGCCACCTGAGCCTTTTGCCCTGCAAAGTTCAAAACATTATCTCTCATATTTTCTTATGGATCAGTTAAAAATGTTGTTTTCCAGTGCATCTGATCTAAATCTCTAAAGAAATGGACCACTTAATACATAAGACCTAGTGCAATCCCAACCTGCTGTACACTGACTTACAGTTCTTGACTGCAGGGTTTCCTCAACTAAATTTCCCTGGCAGAAGTAAATGTTGCAAGTAATTTTTTAGAAGTTTTTATTTATGAACATTATTTTGTGGCTCAAATTGCTTTCTGCAAGATACTGAACTAATTCCAGTTTGGCTGAGTGCTCCCTTTTAAATGCACCATCTGCTTTGTGCATCAGCTGAAAAATAGTTATCTGTGTGCATGGTAGAATCTACCTCTCTACTGTGGTCTGAGCACCATGTAAATTCTGTTTTATAGAGGATGAACGTCATCCCGGCCCCAAAGCAGATTTTACTTACAGCCACGTGCCTCACACACAGGAGTATTGTCTCTAGGGATAGACCATCTCAGTTTTCCACTGCAGATCTCAGCCCACCGGCACCGAGTCCCACAGCCCGTGTAAACATGTGCATAACTTCCAGCATCTAAGTAGCTCCATTAAAGTCCACTGGGCTTAAGTGCTTTCACACACATTTAAGTACATTGTTGGATCAGGGCCTAAAGTTACTCATGTCTTTTATTTATAAATGTTACCCTAGTCTGTAAAAGTGACATGTTTCTCTTAACAGGCTGTGATACCAGATACACTCAGCTCCTAAGTAAACATGCCTAGAAGCGTTCCACCACTGAAACCCAGCAGTGGAGTGGGGGGAGTGTGGAGTTAGCAGAGTTCGAAGGAAGCTGTGGACCTTGCTGACCCTGGGCAGCACTGCAAGATTCGATGTGAGGCTTAGTTTCAGTATTATTACTCATAAGTAGGGTTAAGCACATGCTTAACTTCCCTGCTAGGTCACAGTGTTGCTCTAGTCCTTTAACCAGAGATAGCCAGAGATATCTGGCTCTAGTCTTGAAGCCTGAGAAGTTCAGCTCATTTCTGCTCAGTTCCACTCTGAACCGAGCTGGAAACTGTCTTATGCAGAGGTGTTCAGACCTGCCACATTCTGTCCTCTCCATCACAGAGAGCGCTGGATCACAGGATAATCGAAGTTGAAAGGCACCTAAGGAAGTCTCTGGTCCAAACTGCTGCTCAAAGCAGGGACAGACATGATGTCAGATGAGGTTCATCAGGGTTTAGACAGCTGGGTTTAGAAAGCCCCCAGTGATGGAGAATTGTATAACTTCCCTATAGCCATTTTGGGCTACTTTTGTTTTGATTTATGGCCACCGGCCCTTGTCCTCATGCCTCACACAACTGTGCACATCTTAGCTCCATCTTATTCATGACCTTCCTGTAGGTACTAGCAGAATGGTATTTGGTCTCTCTTCTGGCTGAACATGCCCCATTTCCTTTGTCTGTCTTCACAGGGCATGTGCTCCAGTTCCCTCACCACACTGGGGGGTCTCCAACTCATTCCATGTTATTTCCTGCACTGGGAGTCAAGACTCTACACATATGGTCTAATGACTGCTGTAGAAAAGGGGATCATCACTTCCCTCAGTCAACTAGCTATGCTTTTGTTAATTCATCGTGGGATACTGTTGGCTGCCTTTGCTTCCAGGACATTCAGCTGCTGCCTACCAAAACCTCACCAGCGGGGCCGCTCCCTGGCCAGACACTGATCAGTCTGTGGTGTTGCTGCCAAAGGTTTTTCCTATCCAGGTACACAACAATTGGGTTTGAATTTCAGTGGATTTGAATGGCACTAGGTTCCTACTGTTTCTTTCCTCTAGTCTATTTAGGTGCCTCTGGATGGCAGTCCTGACTTAAAGCTTGTGGGCAAGTCCTGCCAGTAGGCTGCAATCTCTGAATGTGATAAACAGTCCTTCACCTCCTCCAGGTTATTGATAAAGATGGCAGGGGAGTTGAAACCAGATGAACTTTAAGGTCCCTTCCAGCCCAAACCATTCTATGGTTCTAAACAGGACATGTCCCAGGACAGACCCTCATATGATTCCACTGAGTTCAAGATTTGACCATAACTTTCTGAGCCAATCACCCGAACATTTTTTACTCACCTGACTGTCCCCCTATCCAGACCCTGACATCATAGCAGGATGTGAAGTTCCTTGGAGGTGTATTCACAGCATATGAACTACTCCACCTGTCCTCATGCCCACTTTTACTTCATGACAATAACCATGGAGTAAGGGACACGCTGCACGTTCACAGGAAGGCTGGGCTCACAGTCCATCTTCCATGGAGTCAAAGCAATTTGGATAAGCTGGCAATAGGCTTGTAAGCGCTTTAGTTAAGTTTTAATGAGTCAGGTCATGAAAAGCCTGGCAGAGGGGACCTTTGGTCTGATAGGAACATTTTACAAAGCCTGTTGGCTAGGAATGGAAATTCTAATAAAATTCAGACAAGAAATAAAGTATAGTTTTATGAGTGAAGCAATTAGGAAACAGCTGAATGGTGACTGATGGATTCTCAGCTGTTTGAAACACTTAAACCAAGGTACTTCTGTGTTCATAAAAACATACTGTGACCCAGACAAGTTACAAGCACAGTGCCGGAATTTTTACATTACATTCTAAGTTAGATGGTCATAATAGTACCTTCTAAACTTAAAATCATGTGGTGGTACTTACACTAACAGTTAACACTGTAGGAAATCCTGCTCAGTTTCTAATAAGTTGTGTTTACTTTCAAAACAAATGAAAGAATAACATTTTCATAGACTTCATGAGATTACATCAACCTGTGATTGATTTCCCTTCCTTTCCATCTTTCCTTCCTTTCCATTGTTCGCAGCTACCTACCACTAGAGATAGGAGTATTTATCTTCCATGTTTCATTTTAAATAGCTGCAGATATTGCTGCATTTAAAAAGCTACATTAAAAATACTAAGATAACATGGAAATGTTTTTTCTCTTTACAAGATTCATGACTTCTACCCTCTAGAGCAGAGTTATCACTGGCATCTCTACAGTTCACACAAATAGGTAAGACAATCCTTTTGCCTAATGGATAATTCAATTAGAAAGGAACCCCCAAGAATTCACTTAAACAGATTGCACAGATTTATCTTTCCCATCTTAAAATTTCTACAGTTCTGACATGAAGTGTAGGCTGAATAATTCTGCTTAAAACATGACATGCTAATGTAATACAGACCCAAGTCAAATCTACTTTTTGGCTTTATTATCACAGGGAAATTTTGTTTCTTATTCAGGGTCAAATTTTCATAAGAAATGAACATTCATTTTCTACATCTTAAAAAAAAAAACTGAACAAAAAACCCCCAAACCCTCTTGGCACTCTGTACCAGAGGCTGTCATTGAAATTTGTCTATAAATAAATTTTTGGAAGCATTTTCCTCCCAGAGAACAAACAGTAGGTTAGACAGTCTGCTGCAGAGATCTGCGTAACAAAGACTCTTGAAAAAAAATTTCAATCACTACCTTTCAAGCACTTGTCCAAAACAATACAAACACCAGAGCTAAGGACACCCAGAATGACAACAAAACAGCTATCAGGCAAAAGAAAGAACGGCCTGCTAGCTCTGCTAGTTTTGTATTTGTCCTTCCACGTTCCAAACAGGTCAAAGCATGTTTTAGTCAAATGTTGGCAAAAAAGGAAAAGTCAGCCAGAAACCAAACTTCTCGTTCACTCTTGCAATCTTACCCTTGCCTTCCTCTAAGAATCTGTGGAGTATTTACATGAAACAACAGGATACTGAATTAGAGGGAGTTGAGAGACACAGTTCCAAACTCTTTATGGAGCACTGTAGTCTCTCGAGCCGGGCTTCTCAAAACTACTACTACTCCTCACTGTCAGGAATGTGTCTGCCCTCCACCATCTGACATGATCCATCTTTGCAGAGCACGGTCACACACACATGGACACTCCTGCCCACAGCTACTCACCCAGGGGAAGCTTTTCCAGCAGATAAAGGTAACACTTAAAGAAGTCATTTTGGATCGCCTTGTGCAAGACAAAGGACATGCTGTGCCGACAGAGTTCTTCGTCTGTCTTGTGCCAGCGTGACTTAAAGGCCAAATGTGCTGCTTTATAGGCCATGATGAAGATTTTTTTGTGAAAGTGGACAGCTGTTGTGGCTGGTGTTCTCTGGAGGACCCGTCCTTCTGAGGAGGCAGAGGCAGTGTCATTTAAATTGTGGCAATGTGCTGTCATTCTATATCAGGATGTGTGGCAGGGGGCGGAGGCAGGCGAGAGGGGAGTGAGAAATGCTGGCTCTTGGCACTGGCTCACAGTTATCCCTGAAGTGTCACCCTCTGAAACAAGCAGGTGCTGGAAAGTGAAAAAAAAATCCACGAGGAAATTGCTTAGCCAGGGTAAAAGTATATCTACTCCAAAAAGGAGTGGCTTTAATTCAATTGTACTTTTCCTAATCTTTTCAGCTTTCACTTCAAAGCAACTCAGATATTATCCAGAATCTCCCTCTTATATCTTGCAGGGTGATTTTGTTTCTGTGTCTCTCCCTCACTATTAGCTCTACTTCTACTTCTAAGCCCTGCCCTTCTAGTCCAGGGCACTCAAGAGGAAAGTCAGAAGACAGAACATGGATGTACTTCTACACAAACTATGAGTCCTAATAAACTGTGAGCATAGCAAGCAAAGAGAGAAAGCAACTGATTCAGCATCATGTTTTGTCTCTGTGTGTGACAGGACAAGTCACTATCTGTGCCTGGGTTCATTTAACCTGTTTAAAGGGTACAGACTACATCATCATCAGGGACTAAATGGAAGGAATTGCTGTCTGGTAACACAGGAATGGTAAAGTCAGGGAAGGAAAGGAGCTTTTTGCTTTAGTTAACAAAATAGAGAAGAACAAAAAGAAAGAAACTGCCTGTTTACAAGGAAAATTTATTGGCTGGAAAAGAGCAGGTTCAGACCACTGTATATAATAAGTATGTCCCATCCTGGAGGAGGTGGGACAAGGGGTCCCTTAAGGAACAAGGAGAGACAGGCATTGCTTCAAAACCTTTGTCTCTCCCTTGGTAGCTCAGGCTCTCAGTGGGGGACAGCCTCGAGCCTCCTGAGTTGCAAAGGAACCTGGCAAGGGGATGGGGACTTCTTACTGACTGCACTGACCTCCACACAGTGTGTCTGTAGGCTTCCCCTTTTCAAGCGGTTTGTTCCAGGTATCTGCAGTATAACTATGCTGCAATGCAGAAACAGTCAGGAAATTGGATGTTCCCAATACAAATGGGCTGCCCTACATCCCCAGCAGTACTGCAACCTCCTGACAAATATCTGACCAAGTTTTTAAGAATAGCGCAGAGGTAAGCCAGCCTGCACCAAGGAAAATAATTCTTATTCGGAAAAATATACTTACTTTTCTTTTAAGTGGGATCAGTTCCCTAGTCCAGCTCACAGCTGACATGTGGGAATTTGTCATGTGCCACAGTCTGGGGGCTGGAACAGCCACGTGGGATGGCGGTGTGGAGCCATACAGCCACAATACACAATGGCCTTATCCATAATGCAGATCTCCCTGCTTCATCCTGTCAGAGAGGTGTGCTCAAAGATGTGCCACAACAGCCAAAGGTAATCCTGGTTTCACTCAGCAAAGTGAGATTTCTTCTTACAAGACACCATAAAACCAATAAGAATTTTTGGGCACAGTGACATCCACACTTGTCTTTCCACAGTACCATTCTCAACCACCCAACACAAACGTGTCAGAAATAACAGTTCTGAAAAAAAAAACAGGGTTAGTTTTTCAGGGTGAATGTTGATTATGACTCTTTTAGATAAATTAGTGGTGGGTTTGACTCAGAGTAGCCCTGTCCTACACAAAAAGAGTGAAGATCTCCAGAAGGCTGCATAAACACTACTTATATTATTTTACCTGCGTGTGATCAAATCCCTGTTGCAGCTCTGTAATCTATGAATTGCTGTGAATACACCCTGGGTCCTCAGATCCTAGTGCAGTGAAGCAGGTGAATCTCAACAGCACTGAGCCTTTTAAAGCACTTTCAAAGCACTTCCTATTGCTGTCAAAGATTAGAGGGAACAGATTCGTGCCCAGAACTGCGTGATAAAGGTAGCATAAATAGCAGGATTGGGTTTGTCGGTTTGGGGGTTTTTTTCACCAAGGGGATGCTATATTTTTTATTTGTCGACAGCAGCATATTAATGTTTTCTGCTAAGAACAACTCACAATTGGTTCACGCTGTCTCCTAAACCCATATTCTGAACAGTAGTATGAGTCTACGCAGAAGCTGTGAACAATCCAAACACTATTACACGCCCCACATCTGCATTAACAAGAAGCGTGGAGCTTGAGTATGGGCACGGTGACACCCATACTACCTGTGGTATGACTGCTGAAATGTGAGCAAACCCACATTTCAACCTTAGTTTCTTTCCCAAATGGCCATTTGACTCTTTCTGAAGTTGAAGCCAGCTACCCATTCTTTTTCTTGGTGGTAGGGGCCCTGGAGAATCCAGACTTCTGGAAAAACTGGAGTAAACCAAACTAAAGTAACAGTCTACACATCCATAATCATGACAGTCATTGGCTTGAACAGCTTCTGGTCTAAAATAAGAATGTGCTTGTATTTATGTGGGTAAGCAAATAGTTCCTCTGAGTGACTTCCTTCCCGTGAGATCAGGCAGTTCTGCGACAAGAGGTTTAGCAGAAATTAAAATGAGGGATCAGCTAGAGCGGCTTCTTGTTAAAATACCTGCAGATGATCTCCGCCTAAGTAGCAGGTTTAAAATAAGGTATCAGATGGCTTATGATGAGTTGCTATAAGATCCAAGGCGGATCTGCTTGTTGGAGCATCAGGGTATTTAAAGAGGAGTTGCTTTTATATTAGTAGGTAACCACCTGTCTCTGCAGATTTGAGCTTTACATGCTACTTCTGAAACACATCCACTGCACAGAAGAGAAAAATAAAAACATGTGCACTAGCTCCACATATCACATAGATCACAAAGGGTCAATTTTGCCTTTAAATTACTGTGTTCTGCTTACAAAACACCTGGTATGCAATCTAATTTCCACACAGACAAGCCATCAGGAATGCTGTAAGATTTCACTTTATCTTAGAAAGGCCTCTACAGTCATTTTTCTCCCTCACACTCATGCTTGGCATATGCTGTCAGGATAGACACGGTTAAAGCAAGTAATTTTTGTTTTATCTTTGACAACAGGTTTTTAAGAGTTCCTGAGAACCACAGGATGATGTCAACAGAAGAGGCATGGGCAGAGGGCACATGTGCAGTTCTGAGGGCAGTGAAGAACAGCTGCAGGTTGGATGGCAGCTGGTAACCTTTACAGCTGACTGCTGCCTGGATTGTTCTGGCTGCAGCTTCGGTGGCTTATTCAGAGCAGCAGTGAACGCCCCTGTCTGGGTGTCAGGCTGGGAAACAAGCAATATGACAGTGGATGCACAAATTGTCTGACTTGCTGAGGTCCAGAACGCTTAGTCACAATCCTAAACACCACTCATGGGTCCAATTAGACTTAGCAGTTTTCAAAATTATTACTGTGACAATAATTTAATTTTGAGTTGACTGTGGAACTGACAAAAAAAAATACTTTGGGTTGATGAGAAACTGAAATACTGCCCTTTTCTCACACACAAAAAAATGTCTGTGTCAGGCCAAACAAAATGTTTTGGTTTGTTTGCAGGGCTATTTCCCTTCTAATTTTTTATTTGTCTATTTGCAATCAGATTCAGGTAGATTTGGTTTCAGCCTATCATTTACAAATGCAAACACGAATAATGTTGTCACCAGCAGACTGGTCAGTCTTGCAAAATCACTCTGTGGCAAGGAAATGCAGAGCAAAGCAAGTCCTTGGGCAAAGACCCAACCTTGGGAGGATAGGACTTCTGATGTCTTAGGAGAAACCCTTGCTTTGAACCACATTTCCAAAGCAGAGTTCACTGCTTGTAGGTCAGGATGACTCACACCCTTCAGGGCATGTCCTGCACAATTCCCATGTGCTTTCATGGTTGCAGTCACAGCAGCAATCTGTTATAATTTCTACAACTGGAATTTAGCAATCTGGA
Organism: Eulacestoma nigropectus; assembly: GCA_013397775.1. Taxonomy (NCBI): domain Eukaryota; kingdom Metazoa; phylum Chordata; class Aves; order Passeriformes; genus Eulacestoma; species Eulacestoma nigropectus. The sequence continues at coordinate 76,060 of VZTE01004305.1, forward strand.
ATTCCATCTAAAGCAACAAAACACATCTGAGCCCTATAGGTAAATACATTAAAATTAATGTAACTGAAATTGGCCAGAGCTCTATCCCTATGGAGGGAATACACCCTTCTTTCCCTCTAATCCTTCTAGCTCTGGTGCCAACACTAGATTACATTATAAAGGAAGTGAGAGAAGCCACTCTTAGGTAGGAGAGGGAGCCTGAAGATCATGTCCCAAACACAGTGACAGTCCCAGCAGGACCCTGATTTGGAGATCCACAAACAGTATGCTAACATAGATAGCAATATTTGGGGAGGACTCCTGCATGCTTTGGCCGTGAGGATTTTATTTGGTTGGTTAGGGACGCTCAATAGTGCTGAGCATGAAGGGAAGGAAGGGCAAGGTTCCTGATGAAACTGCAGCAGGGGCTGCTCTGTTGTTCTTGATAAGAAGCATGACAGCTGTGCCCACAACATCTGGTTTTCATTGAACCCTAGTGAGAGTTCCTTGCTGAGTCTCTTCCACCCCATATGTGGTGGTTTAATTGATGGAGCCTGAGAAGGTTTTAGGTCCAGTGTGGAATACCGCCTTTCACTGTGATATGTGACTCCAGATACAGTAAGGGCTGGGCTGCTCAGAGCCATCTCTTAAAAACATTTCTTTTTCATATTGAATTTTGAGTCTGTTGCCCTCTGTTGGCTCAAGCACAGGGTAAAGCTCCTTTTTGAGTTGAAAGCTAACAAAAATCTCGTGGCTGAGTGGTGAGGCTTGTGTGTTTTGGGAAATGCAGGATCAAGTCTGCTGTAGCCTTGTGCATATGAGTGTGCATAATTCCTATGCCCCTATAGCTCTGTTTAAGAATGCAAGCACAGCTCTAACCAGGGAGGAAGGGCCTCTGGAAACTGCCTGTCTCGGCCATTGAGGACTGCACATAAGACGAAAGTTTTAAGGAGTGACCAGAGTGGATAGTGGTTTGGAGAGCAGGGATAAAGAGGATGTTGCACACTCAGGAAACAGCACAAAAAACAATACAGAAACCCCTCAGGGAGAACTGGTCAAGTATGAGATAAGTTAGCCTTAATGTATTTCAGCTCTGGCATGCAACTGCCAGAAACGCTTTGGTAAAAAGTCTCTCAAGGATTTATTTTCAATTCTAAAGCAAAAGGAAGATGGCAACCCACACCATCAAAGCTCCTTCTACACACAACACTGCCAGAAAAAACATGCCTTTCTACTTCCTCTCAGCTGGATCCTTCCTACCTAAGGCATGAGACTAACCCATCTGCTCAGACCAAAGAGCTACTGCCCACTTATCCTGTGTCTGACAGCCACTGGCAGCAGAGCCTTGGGAACAGCCTAAGTCCATTAGGTAGGAAATGCGCTTTGGCTGGTTCTTAGCACTTACATTCTGCTCCTACACAGAGCCAGACCAGGTATTTTCCTGAGCTCTTAGAAGGCCCAGGCATGAAGTCCCCCAGTGTGGGAAAACCAGGGCACATGCTGGTGATGTGACATGAGAGTGGTGATGCCAGGAGGGGACAGCCTTCCTGTGGAGTGTGAACATCCTGACAAAAGAGAAACTCCACTCTGAGAAAGAAGAGAGTGCAATGGGTAACAACAGAACTACAGAAAGAAGTGCTGTTGTCAGACCATGGATGACAGAGATCACTTAACCTTCTCAATCTGCATCTCTTTTTGAAGAGGCAGAGATGTAAAGATCCAGACTTTCAGATCTGGAGCTCTGTGGATCCCTCCCTGCTGTTGGCTTGGATGGCAAACATCAGACTGGCATTTCCCTGATCTGATACAGCAGCACATTTCACAGCAGTGGTGGTGAACATCCTTTCAATTAGAACAGTTAGAACTAAACTGGAAAATATATTGTTCTGTGAGCCACAGAGCACATAAGAGTTTCTTTTAGATGTGTCTTTCTGCTTCTATCTGAAATAAGCCCCGTAGCTCCTCTCACTTGCCATCTGTTGGGCAAGATCCACCCTGGACAAGAAACTGCCTGTGCTGCAGCCAGTCTGGAGTTGCTCTGGGACAGCTTGGTCAGCAGTTCCTCTGTGCTGTCTGTCTGTCTGGCAAGTGTGCACAGAGGGGCTGACCCCTCACTGCTGCCAAAGAGCTGAACTCTGCTTAACTCTCCCTCAGCACAGTCCCTACAATGGGTCTCTCCCTTATCTACCTGGCAGCCAGAGCACACAAATCTCTAGAAATTTAATTAACTTCCAGACTCTGCGCATATCTTTCAGTGGTGATTGCACTTGGCCATTGCAACCTGTCACTGTGGGAAGAGATGGGATGGAGTTGAGTTACAGGCTGTGGAACAAAGGAGCACATGGCAGCACAGAGAGGCTTGTCTCCGCTGGACCCTGGGGGGAGGAGGTGTCACACGGCAGAACCCTACGGAGAGGAGCTGCCAGAAGCTGACAGACGGGTGAACAGCGCCTGATCACCCCACAGAAGGACAGTCAGAAAGCGTGTTGCTGATGTGGCAGCATGGGATAGGTCACGTAGTGAGTATTGCCATGTAAGGAAATGCTGTGCCTTGAAGAAGTGTATAAAACCAGCTTGTTTCTTTGAATAAACGATTCAGATTCCCTGCCGGTCTGGGTCCATGTCCCAGTCACTACGAATGGTGCCCTGCATCAGGGACTAGAGCTGTAGGTGAGCCACAGAGGACATGAGGGCTGGACAGTCCTCATCGGACCCGGCAAAGTCCATGTTTTAATTACCGACATGTCATGAGGTTATTAAGAGGGAGGGAGAATAGACCTGATGAATGCAGGCATAGGTAAGGCAAGATAAAACTAATTTCCTCAGTAGGTCAAAGCAAAACGAGCTGAAAGGAAAAAAGAAAAGTTGACTGTAGGGAACAAATATGACAAGTGACATTGAAAGACCTCTGACACGTTTAGCTCCTGAGAAGGAACAGTCTGGCAGAAGCCTGTGAGCTTGTGTGTGTGTGTATGCGCACCAGGGAGATGAGGGAGGGTCAGGAGTTGTAAGCAGCATTTTTTGTGGATCAGTAAAAGTATCAGAAGTATAATATCCCTTGCATTTCAGATACATTTCAGGGTCTGCGACATTGCTGGCTCGATCAGCCTTCATCCTTAACCTGTCTCTGAGTTGTGTGGAGTTTCTCAATATCAGGAAGTCGACAGTTAAATCCTGTGCATGCCTTAGAACATTAAATTTTCTATTTCTGAAAAACTAAGTGATAAATATCAAGGGGCAAGAAAACTAGATTAAACTCAACTCCTGGACAGCATTAACACACAGGAATATGAATTGCAAAGACTATAAACACACCTCTTCATGTGAAATACTGCTCTTAAACAGAGGAGTGGCTCAAAATTTGCAGAAACCACCTCTGTTCAGAACTGAGGTAGAAACCTACATGATCAAGACTGGAAATTGTTTGCTTTGCATTGATACTTTCTAGATAAACTCTCAGACTAGAACAATTCAAAAGCAAAATGCATGTGTGTTGTCCTTTGGAACCAAAAAATGATCAAGACATGAAAAGTTTGATATGGTTAAATGTTTCCTCCAGAGGCTGGGGATTAACAGTCTGGGCAAGTAGCAGAGGAGAGAAATGAAAAAAAAAAGAAGTAAAATAAAAGAAAGAACTCTTAAGTGACCTGAAAAGGGAAACTTAAATCTTATTTTTAAGAGGTTAGGTTGTACTAAAGCTTGAAAAATTAAATCCATGGCTGTCTCCAGAGGACTGTATCTCACTGAGAAAGCTTCAAGTAAGTTTATCATGTATCCAACACCTAGACATTGGACCTCAGGGACCACTAGGATAATATTTCCTCTGGATTAGCAAGAAAGCTAGCAAGTGACATTTGTATGAGACTAACTTTTAGTTTAAGGGGTTTTCTTATAAAATGATAAATGAAGAATGAGCACACTAGGAAGGAAAATTCTTGCAGTTTGTAAATCTAATACATCCCCACTATTTGTTTAAAAATGTACTGTTATCTCCTAAATTAGTTTTATTTGGTGACATCAGTAATTTGATGTTTTTATGTCTGTCATCCTCCCAGTGAGGATCAATGTGTTCTTTATGAGCAATATTTTTAGTCTCATAATCCCCTTTATGAGAAATGCTTTTAATTTCAGAGACCACGAACACTGGCTTAGGACAATATATATTAAAAAAATTCAAGAGCGAAACTGTAGGAAACACAGGATGGATCTGGCACAATTACAGTCCTTTCCTTCTTCTGGGATTCTTCACTACTAGCCAATAAAGCCCAGGATATGCTGGAATGCTACTAATTAACTCACCTCACTATGCCTTGCCACGACAACTGATATGCCCCTGCGTTCCAGGGGAATCTTATGAAACATATGAGATGCTCAGCGGGGTGAACTAAGGACAACTTTAATATGCTAACTTTGAAATCTGAAATCCAGGAGAAAATTGAGTTTTGTACAAAATAAAACTCAGACATCTACACAAATGCTAATGTTGGAGTTTTGTAGCACAAAGCACTTTTTATTTACGTATTTCACTCTTTCTGTGTCTATATAAAATACACTGGTGTGAGGAATAGACCACGGGTCCCCACAGCAAAATGCCACCAGTCTGTGGATGGGTTACAGTAATGTAGCATTACCCTGTTCTGCCCACAAAGAACATCAGTGACAATTATGTTTCCTAACTCAATAGAAAATCCTCAGTTACACACCTACATGCTTCTCTGTGCCTGCATAGGTATGCATGTAGGAGGTGGAATGAAGAAAAAGCACACAGAGAAAAATTAAATGGGGAAAGTGAAATAAGGGGAATTGCTTAAACAGCTTACAGATGGTACCTAAATTAGTTGAAAGCTGAAGGATTGTTTTCTCAACACACAGCTCAACAGCACTGTAAAACTTCCATTATTGTAACCCAGAAGCTCCTGAGAACCAGTAATTTCAAGAGCTGAACTCCTGGGCTCTCATATTTCCTTACCCATGGGCCAGCCAGACCAGTCCCTGTTTCTTCCTTCCCCCAGTGCTTTCCAGGCTCCTGGAAAGCACAGCTGGGAGGCTGAAGGAATATTCTTCACCCCATGTTCTCTTCCACCTCTCTGTTGCCACCCCACAGACCTTGTTTCGAACACCATCACCATCCTCCTCTGACAGTCTCTTCCAGGTGCCCCAAATGCTCTCCTGCCTTTCCTTCACCAAGCAGGGCGAAGGGGTAAGTGCACTAAATCAAACACAAGTTCAGCCTTTGCTTGGTTCCTTCCATGATGTAAATAAAACAAATTAGCATCAGGGCAGACTCTGTGAAAGGATTTACTGTACACTCACCCACATTCTCTTTCTTAGATTTAAACTCCTGATATAAAGACTGGTAATAATGGGGAAGCATCAACTCATAAATCCTAAGGTAAGTCATTCCATGTGTTAAGCGCTATCCCACTACAATTTTATGCTTTATTTCAGGTCTGAATTCATTTAGCTTGAATGCCTCTCCCTGTACTTCCACTCTGCTACACTCCTTACATGCTTCAGCTAAAATTAGGTGGAAACAAATACAAAAATACTGCTATCTCTAAAAGTAGAAGCGTTTTCCCTGATACGAAGAACAATGCTGGTGTTGTCCATGATAGTTTAAAAACTTAACAAAAAGATTTTGGCTGTAAAGTGTTGTGCAAAATATTCACTTTTTAAAAGAAAATAGCCACTGTCTGAGGTATTTAGAATAAATATTGAAAAATTGATATTTCTCTCTTGAATCTATTTGAAATTAGTTAAGTCAAATGTCACCAGAGCAACACCACTTCAGCTGAAGTACTCATTCCTTGTTCTCCCTTTGCTTTTTTTGGACAAAAACTGAAAAAAAAGGGAATTGTTGTTTTGTATGTAAGTAGAAACAATTTGACGACCACATGCAGAATCTTTTTCTTTTGAAGGAGAGGAATTCCTGATTTATGATGAAATATAGACTTGTTCAAGTGTAAAAGAGACCCCTCCTTGAAAACACTTTAGCTAGTGCTTAACTTTATTTCTGTGGCAAAATTAAGCATGTGCTTGAGTGGTTGCAGAGTCAGAACCATAAAATGTCATAGCCTTTATAGCTATGAGTCTGCTTTCTGCCTGCTGCATCTAATAAACATTAAGAGGTGAAATTGTGTCCCCACTGGGGTCAGTGGCAGAACCAGGACTTTGCACAAGAAATCCCTGTCATTGTCATTAGGGGTCACAAGATGACATGAACAGAGAGAGGCCATCTGCTCGTTCTTGTATGGACATGTCTATATTTAATCTTTTTGGGCTGTTTGCCAGAAAATTAGGAGAAATGGAATATGCAAACCCTACTGCAGCACAAATACAGAACATACACATCGAGAACATACGGACAGGTACGTATAGCACTTGGAGATGTGGCTTAGTGGTGGCTTTGGCAGTGTTTAGGTTTATTCTAGAACTCAAAAGTCTTTCCAACCTACATGATTCTAAGATGCTGTGAAAATATACAACATGCTCTTTCTCTCAGCAAAATTCCCTCTTAAAGGATTGGTCTCAAGTCAGGCACTGGAAGTCCATGTAGATGGTTACTTTACTACAACTCCAGCTCCAGAAGGAGCTACAAGGCCATCAAAGAAGAGCACTTACATGGAAGGCAGCAATTCTGATTTCAATAGGCCAAAGGAGAAAACAGCACACTCTGCTCTACATCGAATAGTTAAAAGAAAGCTCTTTGAAGAGGTCTGCTTCTTTTCACATCTTTAGATGTTTCTTTTTACATTTGAAACAAGGAAAAACTACAGGTAATTTTCTTCCCTGGTTTGAATGAATTGCAAATTGATGCATTTACTTAGCTCAGTGTTAGATTAAATATATTAAAAAATACAAATCAAGCTCTTAATGGAGAATCTTGTTTTCATTTTTTTGAAGTCTCATGTTCAAGAAAAGCACACAGAATTTGCCAGCATGATCATCTGTCGCTCTGAAAATGCCCTTCTCTTGCGCAGATGTCCCTGTCACTGCTGATCAAAAAGGTATTCAAGAATCACCTTGATTTGTGCTCCAAGATTAATTCCACCCAGAAGAGTTAAGCCAGACTTTCCCTTTGCATATCATATTTTGCATTGCCTTGTCTCACTTCCTTCTTCCAGTATAAACTTTTAAGCCCATGGTTTATTACCTCCATTCCTCAATCACTTACTGCGTGACAACACATCAGAACAACATCATCTCCATCCCCCACTGAGCTGCACAGTCTAATCACCTAACATGTTTCCCTGGAAGTCATCCTTTCAGAGTGCTCTACTTTATTTTAACTAATAAAGAGTCTTAAGGAGTTTTATGCACAGTTCATTTTACAGGGTCTAGGAAAATATCCCATATTTATGATTTTTCCCTACAAAATCACTGAATTATTTTTTTCCAGAGAGCAAACTGCAATCTTCGATGGATAGATTACAAATCTCAGGGTTGCTTTGGTTTCTCAACTCCACAAGAGATTAGTCTATTACATTTTAACAATTCCATTTGCTACAGAAAAACAGTGTTGGTTATTTTGTTTGATTTTTTTTTCACGGTGATATAAAAGAAACCAGTCCCAATGCATTTTCAACATGCAGTCATGTCATATACCAAAGGCTCATTGAAGACAATGGAAACATCTTCTTTGACTTAAAAATCACTGCTAGTATCAGCACTTTGCAGTCATAAGAGAACAAACAGGAAGAAATAAAATCAGGTTTACCAGGAGTCAGTGTGGTGGGTGTTGCTCCAATGTCACTGAGTGTATTCTGTCCATCTGGTTAATAACATCTGTCTGCATCTTGACCAAAAAATATAAATCTGGGGTTTTTTTCATTAAAATGTTGTTAATTACTTCATCTATGCTTATTCTGCCACATACTTACATATATACATATACACATACACATACATACATATACCATATGAGAGCACTCCACAGTTCTGTTTCCTCGTTTTTTACCCACCTGCTTCACTCCTCCTGCCCAACTTCTCTTCATGCAGCTTCCTCCACCATTCTCTTCCTATTCTGATTTTCTCTGCAACTCCATGCTCTTCCACACCCTTCTTCCCTCACTACAAAAAATTTCTTCTTCAGCCTGACTCCAGAACAATATTTCTTACAACTGTTCTAAGAAAAAAACCAAACTACTCCAAAATCAACCAAACAAAAGAAAAAAGTAGAAACACAAAAGTCTCGTACATTCCAACTTCTGTTTGCAACTTGATCGCCCTTCAGCCTCAAATATCACCTTCTCTTTCCTCCTTCTCACATATAGTTCTACCATGCAGGTGAGGGGATCTCCAGAGTCTCATCCCATAAACTTCATCACACTATAAGGAAAGGGACGCAAGGAAATTGTGCAAAACAACATCAGAAGTTCAAGGCAAGGCTGTAGAACAAAACCTCAGGCAGCATATGCTCTAATTTAATTTTAAAAGAATCTACCACACAATACATGGGGTTTGGTGTTTTTGCCATGTGGTTTTCTAAACCCAGCATCAACTGGTTGTCACTGACCGACAGAATTATCTGCTCTTGGCAGTGCTGCTGGCTGAATCCCTACAAAGCTGAGGTATTTCATTTGGACTCTGTCAGGCTGAGACAGGATCTGCTGTCCCTTCAGGTCCTGACAAACAGCCAATTTTAGCCCAAACATCATGGCACATTTAAATGGAATAAATGTTTCTTTGCTCATATTTTCCAGGTCTCACATTCTTTTGTATCATTCTCATCTTGTAATCCTTGACCTACTTTCCATAGGTGTCTAAAACTATTCTCCATTCATAGGCATATGTGACCAGATAAACAAGATAAATTCATAGTGAAATAAATGGAGATTGTCCATTAGCGCTCAGTAAGTATCAGATTATTTATATGGCTTCAGAGTTTAATGTTTGGCTTATCTGGAGAGCTGCTGAAATCACTGGAGAATTATCATTCTGATTAGGTAACTATATTTTTTTTCTTTATGACAGTATTACTGTGATAAAAATAGAATAAGCATAGTAACAAAGGTGGTGTGTTCTAGCAATGTTTTGTAAATTCATTGCACTAAGGCAGCACTTCATATTTCTCAGGGTACTTTCTTTTTCCATTTTCTGTTAAAACAAAGGCAGGGCACTGTGTGGATACCACAAAGTATTTTATTCTGCTTGGTTACAGATTATGAAAGTATAAAAATTCTTAGTCTTTAATAGGATCTGTAGACATTAAGTATTTATGCTTAACATTCTGCCACAATAAAAGCAAAAGCTTTGTTGTCTATTATTTATTTCTGTATTACCCCTGTGACTCTGGGTAGATAGAATTTTCAGTTGTATGTTATGGGGCAGTAAAGAGCACTCCAGAAAACTACAGCCCATTAAGATAATTTCTGATACCTCCTGGATATGCTGCTGTTTGCTTGTTCTTTAGAGAGGCTTGGAAACAAGATAAAGGGACAAAGGATTCAGGTGCTGGCTGTACAGTGTAACTTTTCTAACATGATTTTGGATTTGCAACCACTTTGCCTGAGTCTGGAGCTACAGCATATCATCCCCATGCTCTCTGTGTGTCAGTGGCTGAGCAGCAGTGCTGCTGACCCAAAAGGAAGATTATATTTCAAAACACCAAAGCTGCCTTAAGGCTGGGCTTAGCTAAGAGATGCTGCTGAGGACCAGTGACCAGCTCAGATAGCCATAATGGGGCAGGACACCACAAGAGCCCTTCTTCAATCCTCCTCTAAATACTGCACACGGAGTCTGGAGCATCTCTTACGAGGAGAGACTGCAGGAGCTGGGACAGTTTAGTCTGGAGAGGGGATCTCATCATCTTGTATAAATGTCTCAAAGGCAGGTGCCAAGAGGATGATGCCAGACTGTTTTCAGTGGTGTCCAGTGACAGGATGAGGAGCAATGGCCATGAACTGAAACACAAGAAGTTCCACCTCAACATGAGGAAGAAGTTCTTTGCACTGAGGGTGATGGAGGAAGCTGTCCAGGAAGGTCGTGGAGTCTCTCTCTCTGGAGACATTCCAAACCCACCTGGATGCATCCCTGTGTCACCTGCTCCGGGTGACCCTGCCTCGGCAGAGGGGTTGGCCAGGATCATCTCCAGAGGTCCCTTCCAACTCCAGCTATGCTATGATCCCGTGAAGACGAAGTGCCCTCACTCCTCCTGCTCGCAGTGTCCTGAAGTACCTCTCACCAAAACCAACTTCCTGATTAATTGAAAGCCCATTTCATGATTTGTCAGGAGATGGCAGTGATGCATATCAATTTCAAAATAATAAGCATTAAATAAATACAGAAGACTAAGTAAAGTGTACCAACCCACCTGCCTCCACTGTAGTTTGAGTTCGGGTCAATTCTTACTCTCGCCCAAGTCTCTACCAGCTTGAACCATAGCTGATCATATTGACGCCCAGAAACACAACGTCTCAAGTTTAGAAACTTAACTCTTGTGTACATATTTAGAGGGAAAACCCAGCTTCTTCCGTTCATCTCCTGATCCCTTGTAAGCAAACAGCCCATGAAAGGCCAGGACCCGGCGGGGCAGCGCCTCCCCCGCGCCTGCAGGGGGCGGAACGGGGAGGGAAAGGCGGGGGGCAGCGAGAGCGGCGCGCGTGCGCGGGGGCTGGCGGCGCGTGCTCAGAGCGCGCGCGCGGGGCGAGGCGGGGCTCGCGCTGTCCCTGGTAACGAGCGCCGCGCGCGGAGCCGCGCCCTGCCCGGGCCCCCAGAGCCCCTCACCGCCCCTCACCGCCGCCATGCAGAGCGAGGACGCCCGGTACCTCAAGAGGTAACCGGGGAGGATGGGCACAAGGCGCGGCAGTTCGTGCTGGGGATGAACGGGGTGGGGGAGATCGTGGCGGTTGAGGCGCGGCAGCTTGTCCTGAGGGATGGAATGTGTCAGGTTGTGGGGTGGGAGACACAGGTGTTGCGGGGTGTTGCAGAGGGGTGGATGGGCGGTTGTGGTTCGGGGAATACAGGGGAGCTGAGGGTGTGGTGGGGGGTGGGCAG